>CM060976.1:28905000-29320000 GCA_030765065.1 Deroplatys truncata | reverse complement strand
TGTAGTGGTGGTAGCAGCGCCGTTATACAGTGGTAGTAGTAGTAGTAGCAGTAGTAGTAGTAGTAGTTTTGGTGACTGTAGTGGTGGTAGCAGCGCCGTTATACAGTAGTAGCAGTAGTAGTAGTTTTGGTGACTGTAGTGGTGGTAGCAGCGCCGTTATACAGTAGTAGCAGTAGTAGTAGTTTTGGTGACTGTAGTGGTGGTAGCAGCGCCGTTATACAGTAGTAGTAGTAGTAGTAGCAGTAGTAGTAGTAGTTTTGGTGACTGTAGTGGTGGTAGCAGCGCCGTTATACAGTAGTAGTAGTAGTAGTAGCAGTAGTAGTAGTAGTTTTGGTGACTGTAGTGGTGGTAGCAGCGCCGTTATACAGTAGTAGTAGTAGTAGCAGTAGTAGTAGTAGTTTTGGTGACTGTAGTGGTGGTAGCAGCGCCGTTATACAGTAGTATTAGTAGTAGTAGTAGTAGCAGTAGTAGTAGTAGTTTTGGTGACTGTAGTGGTTGGAAGCAGCGCCGTTATACAGTAGTAGTAGTAGTAGTAGCAGTAGTAGTAGTAGTTTTGGTGACTGTAGTGGTGGTAGCAGCGCCGTTATACAGTAGTAGTAGTAGTAGTAGTAGTAGTAGTAGTAGTAGTAGTAGTATTGGTGACAGTAGTGGTGGTAGCAGCTCTGTTATACAGTAGTAGTAGTAGTAGTTTTGGTGACTGTAGTGGTGGTAGCAGCGCCGTTATACAGTAGTAGTAGTAGTAGTAGTAGTAGTAGTAGTAGTAGTAGTAGTAGTAGTAGTAGTAGTAGTAGTAGTAGTAGTTTTGGTGACTGTAGTGGTGGTAGCAGCGCCGTTATACAGTAGTAGTAGTAGTAGTAGCAGCAGTAGTAGTTGTTGTAGTAGTAGTAGTAGCAGCAGTAGTAGTTGTAGTAGCAGTAGTAGTAGTAGTAGCAGCAATAGTAGTTGTAGTAGCAGTAGTAGTAGTAGTAGCAGTAGTAGTAGTAGTTGTGATGGTGGTGGTGGCGGTGGTGGAAAAGAGCAGCAGAGGTAATGATAATCATGATAAATGAAAATGAGCTTATATTGGCACACAATTTGTTAATACATCACACAGTATTTTACTGCTTGTTCGGATAGCTAGGTGACCCAATATAATTACAAGGTCCAGGACACCTCACCTCGCACGGTAGGACAATCAGCCCGCAATTTCTGCTTCATTAGATTTCTGCAAGTGGAGTGGAGGCCAGTTTGGGCAAAGCACAAGTAATTTCCAGCGCTCAAGATATGAAACAAACTAATGACACACTCATTAGGGAACAGTGCCTGATAATTGAGGTCATGCACAGCACATCCCCTGCTGTGTCGAACGCTATGACCTCGATTCTCCTTCCCGAGATATCCCGAGAGCGCCTTGCTACATAATAGAACGCTCGCGGCACAATGCAAAACGCTTTCCTAAACGAATATAACAAATTAAGAAAAACGCTGCTCCTCCTTTCTAACCGTGTTTCTAGTTCCATTTAAGGTAATTGATTTCAATCAAATGTTAATTATTTGTTATAAATAAACTTATATGTGATTGGCAGAATAATATGGAACACTCAAACCTAGTGATAATAAAATATTTATTAATAAAAGTGATGACATTTTAGAGTGTAAACTTCTTTTGTCACATGCAGCAGAAAACTTTTATGAAGAAAATTTTTAACCAATAACAAGCGTTGCACGTATTACCTTCGGACATGCTACGCTAGTCGAAAGGGGCATTTCTGAACTGCAATATTTTTTGTCCTTTGCCATTCTCCTGACCTCTCCTTCTTCCTCTAACCACCCTTTACAGGAGCAATGCAAATAAAACAACCTGTTTTAGTTTTAAACGTCAACAAAGTAAAAAGCTATTCCAAATATTTTAAAATTACCCCAGAAAAAGTTTAGAATGTTTCCCTTTGTTACAAAATATAAACCAAATAGGAGGTGTACATGCATTAATGATTCCTATTTCATTAGATCAACACGACAAAGCTAAACCTTAAAAATTAACAATTATAGAAAGCTGACACTAGTTAAATAACATCAATCAACCATAATTGATTAATGAACGCCAATTGCGGTAATAAAGGTTGTGCTGCAATTTTGTCCTGAATATGTTAAGAAATAGCTTTCCTCAATTTAATATAGTTTACCACCGATTTAGAGTACCCAAGGATGTTCTGGCTGTTTATTTGGAAATGTAAGTAATTAATAAATGTTTACACTTATGTCGCATAGTTTAATAAGGCATTTAGTTCATTTATGTATTTTAACACTTGAATGTACAGTCACTATGGATACACACAGCTCAGTTTTATTGCCTAAAATAAGTGTTTTGGACAATCAACCCTATCGTCTAAAGTCCTGATAATTGGCAACTTCTCCGCTTTAGCTGTGCAGCGGGACGACTTATTCTGCTGAAAACGAAAGCTGCTGTTGATATTATTAATAGGGAAGTTGTCCTATTGCACAGTTAAAGTGGAGAAGATACCATTATATCAGGAGTTTAAACCCAAATCTCATATCCAGAGTATATAAGCACTGTGTATGCAGTGGTTCTCAGAATTTTGTATTTCGCTACCCTCTTTTTACTTTGAATAATTTCGCCCTCTTTGTGTAATATAAGATAGAAAGAAATCTAGTGTTATAAATTTACATGACTTTCTCTACCCTCTATCGTTTATTAGTAGCCATACAAAATATTCTTACTAAAGCTTATTTTTCTGTCTACTACATTTTAATCCAAATAAATCTTTGCTAAAATATCTACATTACACATTTCATTATAGATACAAAGGGAACAGCGATAGTCAGATGTTTAAGAACTGGACGCTGTATGCCGGCCTTATGCAATCGCGAGAAACAACTGAAAATCGAAGGGACTGTAAAAGAATGACAAGTACTGCACAATTCGAACTTTAATAACGGATATCTCAGATACACTTAGACCACAGTAAAACTTATTTTAAGTAAATTGTGTGTTTTAAAGAGCTCTACATTTTCTGTATGTTACGTTTTCGTTTATCGCTTAACGTTTAGCAGTTATACAAGATTATGCAAAATTCGTTCCCAATGAAGAGGACTTCACAGACTACTCCCAGAAAATTCAAGATATACATTTTATTTGTCCTGTAAATATCTTAAATATATGATTTTCTAGTCAAAATCGTTTAAGCCATTTTTTAAAAAATGAAATTTTTTGAAAAATGTTTCATGTAAAGGGTAGTTTCAGTGGGGTATTTTCTTGGAAATTTTTGTGTCCATCTTTGGAAGGTACTGAACCTAAATAATGAGTGATTATTTATCCAATTTTCCGTTTTTGAGTTATACTGTTCGCAGACAGACAGACAGACACCCATACACAATCACCGACCTTTTTCTAAAAATGTTTTTTTTGTTTTATTCAGGGAGCCTCAAAACATGTGTTTCTGGTGATATTTCGGTATTGAATTTTTGGGTGGAATGCAATACCTTCGCTACCTACTATGTACGTGATAGAGAAAATAAAGAGGACGAAAACCCAATACCGGAAAATATAAACCCTATTTGGCAACACTGGCTATCGCTCCCGTTGTAGTGCCGAAGTTTCCCGAATGTTCACACAGCTACGGATCAGTACAAATTTTTTAATTGAAAATACGGGGCTATTTAATAAAAGCAGCACGTCTGCGCATCAGTTGTTAGCTGTTCTAATGCGATTGTGTTACTTGGGGAATTTAGAGTTCCAACGTTGAAAAGAACTGTTGCCTTATATTTGTGAACAACGTTAGTGTATAATAAATACTTATATACTTGGGGAATAAAAAGCTTCCACTTTACGAAAAATAAACGGTAGCAGTGATAAATAATAAAAAAACATCAAAATATGAAGGTGAAATACAACGAATAATAAATGATTAATGTTAAACATATTTACAATACTTGCAGCTCAAGAAATATGAATATGACTTAGAACATAAAATAAAACTATCTAACGCCAAACCAGAAACAAGAAAAGAAATTCGGATGTTACATTCGCATGACCTTCTCTACCCTCTATCCTTATTAGTAGGTATACAAATTATTCTTACGAAAGTTTATTTTCCTGTTTACTTCATTTTAATCGAGATAAAGCTTTCCGGAAATAACTGCATTACACATTTCGTTATAGATATAAAGGGAATGACGACAGTCAAATATTTAAGAACTGAAGCTACGTACTGGCCCTAAAATTCTAATTCTCTTTGCGTGCAATCGTGATAAACAACTGAATATCGAAAGGACTAAAAATAATAACAAGGCACTAAACAATCTGAGCCATTAAATGGTGGATATCTCGGAAACAATGACGCCACCATAAAGGTTATTTGAAATAAATTCTGTGTTTCAAGGAGATCTACATTTGTTGTGTAGTGCATTTTTGTCTATCGCTTAACGTTTACCAGTAACAGAAGATTATATAAAATTCATTCCGAATGAAGTTGATTTCACAGGCTATTCCCAGGAAATTCAAGATATACTTTTTATTTTTAATCTAAATAGCTTTAATATACGGTATTTTAATCAAAACCGTTAGAGCCATTTTTTACAAAAGTAATATTTCGAAAAATATTCCATGTAAAGGGTAGTTTTTGATGGGTGAATTTTCTTGAAAATCTTTGTATCGCATCTTTGGTAGGTGCTGAACATAAATACCAAGTTTGGCATTTATCCTACTTTTTTGTTTTTGAGTTATGCTGTTTCAGACACGCACATAGGCACACCCACATAACACATAGACACACACACACACGGACCTTTTTCTAAAAATGCTTATTTTGAATTCAGGGATCTCAAATGCAATGCCTTCTCTGCCTACAATGTACGTGCTAGAGAAATGAAAACTGATTTTTGGTACTGACATGAAGTATTGCATTCTCTACTCACTCTTCTACAGACTATTCTTACAAGACTATTCTTCTGTCTACTTCATGTTAGTCGAGATAAACTTTCATTGTACGTTTACACATACGTTGTAGGTGTAAGGAAGAAGAAGACAAAAGCAATAGTGAGATCGCTATGTGAGGTTCAGAATCCCATGCTCCTTGCATGACCACAAGAAAAAGCGAACTTGAAAGAGCCTGAATTTTTGGGTTTGTATTACTTTCCCTACTCACTCTTTAATAATCTATTGTTCAAAAGCTAATTCGACGAGTATCTACTTATTATTATTTGAGACGACCTTGCATTTCACGTTTATTCGTTTCGTTGTAAGCATATGAAGTATAGCCAAGGGCCAGTCACATTTTTAATAAACGATCGCTATGTAATGGCTTTGAAATTACATACTCCTTGCATGACCACGAGGAAAATCGAATAGAGAATTACCACTACAAAAAAGGCATCTTCTGTGTTTCATTCATAAATCTTTCTCCACTCACTCCTCTAGAAAATATTCTTACAAAAGCTTATTATTTTGTCTATTTCTTGTTAATCGAGATAGATTTTTATTACGAATTAATTCCATGTGGTATAAGAAGCATAGGGAAGTCTTAAGGGTAGTCAGGTCTTCAAAAGGCGGATGACTATGTTACGAGTTACAAACTTGTTCTTTGCACGACAACCAGAAAGCACGAATAGTGACTAATCAGTTGAAAAAACTATAAGTATTTGAAAATGCAAACCAACAACAAAGAATATAAAACGCAGCAAAGGGGTTTTCATATAAATTGTGTGCTTTAATAGGGTCTACATTGTTGCGTAGAAATATTTTCTCTATCTGTTTCGGTTTACCAATTGTACAAAGGACATTCAGAATGAAGAGTACTTCAAAGGCTATTCGCTTAAAATTCAATATATACAGAATGTTTCGGACCTCTGCGACAAACTCTAAGGAACGATAGATCTCGCAGAGAACATTTTTTGTGAAGCAAACACCATCCTCCGACGCATCGTTACGGAATTATTCATCCCTGTTTGAAGGTAACCTGTAGGATAGGTTTGAGAGGCATCGGCAGTACACTTTGACTCTGTTTACAACCGCTGAATCAACCACCTCTTTTTTGTCCCTTATGTCTGGTTAGGTTTGGTAGGTTTTTTATGTATGGAAGCTCTTTAACTATTATAGTCCTTAGCGAGGTTTGGTAGATCTGAGACACTTAGACGTTGAGGTCCTGAAACAGCCTGTACAGTTTATTTGTAATGGAGATATCGTAAACACATGGTGATTTAATAAAAAGTGTTTGAGCCATTTTTGACACAATAAAAATGCACATTTTTCCTTGTGAAGGGTAGAGAAAGTGTGGAAGCACTTTCTTGAAAATCTTCGTGTCGCATCCCTGGTAGATGCTGAACTTATTAAGTATGGTATTAAATGATTTTTTAAATTATGCTGTGTATAGACAGACGCACAAGGACCTTTTTCTAACAGTGATTTTATTCAGGGAACGTCAAAACGTATATTGCCGGCAAAATATCGGCATTAAATTTTTGAGTGGAATGCAATAGTTCCTTTAATATACGTAAGTAGTAGAGAAAGTAAAAAAAAAAGAAGAAAATTTTATGTGTTGCATGACTTTGTTTACTCACTTTTCTACAAACTATTCTTACAAAAGCTCATTCTCCCACTTCTTGTTAATACTGTGACTTTGTCCCGTTTTCCCAGTCAACCTTTAGGTTGTTTCTTTCTTGCACGTATCGTTGCAATTAATCACACTCGAAACACCAATCACTACTCACTAGAGTGTAGAACACAGGACTCCTCTTCTCTCTTGTCAATCCCTGACTATGATTCCAATGTGGGACTCCTGTCTTCTCGTCGCTCACGGGAGTGTCGATGACAGGACTCCTCTTCTCTTGCTCTGCTCTCGCAGAACTGCACAGATATAGTTTACAACAATCAGAAAACACGGTGAATGCGCTACTCTTTATACCCACAAGAGGTTTCCAGAAATTTCTTATGAGGAGAGGTAAGTCCTCGCAGCTTCGCCGTTCTTCTCAATAAGCCCTCCAGATACTGCCGGAGCGTCTCCCCTCTCTATCTCTCCAATCACTCATAAGCCGGCTAGCACTGGAGGATATGCCCGCTGTCCACATAGTGTGAGACCCGACTGCGTCCCAATAAAGATAAACTTTCATTACACATTTACACATTTCGCTGTAGGTATAAGAAGGACCCATCATCCTAAAGTCATAGTCATTTTTTTAAAAAGTGTGTTGCTACGCAATGCCATGTAAGGCTTTGTAATGCCATGTGCCTTGCATGACTACGGGAAACTGGAATATGGACTTACAACTTGAAAAAGTATACGTATTTGAAGGTTCAAACCAACAAAAAAGAGTTCATCGGAAATAGTTAACGCCACAAAAATGCGTTGATATAAATGATGTGCCCTAACTGAGCTACATTAAAGTCTACATTAAATTACTGTATTTGTTGTTAAATATGCTTTTTCTTAGTCAAATTTTGTTGTGTATTAACGCATAAAAATAAATTTAATTTCTTCTTTTTCTCAATAAGGGGTAGCCTAATGAAAAGCATACTTAACAGCAAATACAGTGAATAATAAAAATAACAATTACAAACAAGAACCATAGTACAAGTTATGAATTTACAATATAAGGAAAATTGCAAAAATGCATATTTATGTATCTCTTACGGTGACCAAATATATAAATGTCTTTCAGAATCAAGAGGATGCGCAGACAATTCTAAATATGCATTTTAGTTGTCATTCAGATACGAGTCTTACACACATGGTTTTTAATCAAAATGTATAACAACGTTTGAGAAATAGAAAATTAAGGGACAGTTTTTCATTTAAACAGTACTAATTGTTGATCTAATAAAGAAATAGCCTTTAACCTGTTTTTTAAATGATTTTATTCTCCGAAATGAAATCAGGTGGTTCTAGGAACGGGTAAGGGCAGCGACATAGCAAGCCGGGATCAGTAATTGGAAAACCACTAGAGTTATCACAAGTTTCAACCGCTGATATGGATTGCATACACTTAAATGTGAATCTTTGTTATGAAACCCGAACATTTCTAATGTGCATTGAACTAAAGCCTACTACTCCGGAAATAGCGTTCTTAACTTTTAATTCACTTATGCCCCAGAAAACTATATGAAAAGTAAATCTGCAAATGTGATTATCTGTGTACGCATATATACCTGAAAAGTTTTCTACCCAACTACTGATGAGAGTAATATATTTCCTTATGAGTTATATAGTTGTTTGTAATTGAACCTTAGGCGAGGTTTGAATTTAGGGAATAGGAAAGAAATGCCACTTTCATGGTAGCTGTAAAATACATTTCGTTCCGCATGAAGCAGGACTGATATCACTCTGGTTAAATATTCGAATCTATGTTGAAGGTTTGGATAAATATACAGTTCATTAAACGCTAACACAAACACAAACTGTGCTGCTTGATTTCTGCGAATTAACGCCAAAGAAAAGCCGCTTTTGTAAATTTCTTTGTGCAAAATCTATAAGTACTGTAATTACAAAGAGGAAATATATTAAGAATTCTTTTCCCATGTATTTCTGGAATTCCTCATCCGATTGAACCATGTAGAGAAGGTATTCCATTCCACCCAAAAATTCGATATCGGGATTTCATCGGAAATACATGTTTCAAGACTACCTTAATAAAACAGCTTTTAGAAAAAGGTCCGTGTGTGTGTCTATGTGTGTGTGTCTGTGAACAGCATAATTTAAAAACGTAGAGTCGTATATACACCAAACTAGGCATTTAGGTTTAGTATCTCTTCTAATGATGCGACACGAAGATTTTAAAGAAACTTCCCCACCCCAAACTAATCTTTGCATGGAAGATTTTTCGAATTGTTTTTTTCTAAAAATGGCTTTAACGACTTTGATTAAAATAGCATATATTAGTGATTTTACATGAGAAATAAAATCTATATCTTGAATTTTCTGACATTAGCCTTTCATTCGAAAAGAATTTTGTATAACTTTGTATAAACAGTAAACGTTAAGCGATAGACGTAAACGGCTACACAAAAAGTATGGATCCCTTTAAAACACGCAATTAATTCCAAATAACTTTATTTTGTGGCATAAGCCCTTTCCGAAATACCCGTTATTAATGGCTCGAATTGTTCATTAGTTGGTCTTTGGATAAAGCCATTTCAACATTCAGTTGTTTCTCGCGATTGCGTAGAATCGGTGTGGAAGTTTAAGAACAGCATATAGAGTCCTGTTCTTAAAATTTGACTATTGCTCTTCTCTTTGAATCTATAACGAAATGTGTAATGTAGCTATTTCTGTAAGGCTTATTTGGATTAAAATAAAGTAGATAGAAAAATAAGCTTTACTAACAATAGTTTGTATACACACTAATAAGCGATAGACGTAGAGAAAGCCATGTGAATGTAATACATAAGTTTTTTTTCAGTAGTGGGTAGAATATGCTATTTTGTCAAATGGAACTATTGCTTTGCAAATATATTGTTCATTAAAACCAAAATTCAAAATTAACATGGAACTACAACATCTGAGCATTCATGTTCTATGATTATTATGATATTCCAGCTTTATGCAGTCCGTTGGAATTAACCTAAATGTTGCCCTTAGAGTAGCAATTTTATCTTTGTAGCAGGAGAACGGCACGGGCCTTCTGTTATGTTGAGGGGTTAGGTTTAAAGACAGGTCTAATATTGATGGCGGATATGTAGATTTATCTATTAATAAAGGACTTGGTAGACGAAAGATATAGTGTGCATAATATCTTACACGTATAAGAGGAGCCGTGTACTGGATTGACAGACAAGATTTTAAATTGCTTTGTGTGAGAACTAAAGCGTAGAATAAGAGGGAACGCATGGGTTTCTCAAGAACCCAGAACATAGAATCGGTGACATTCTTTTTGAAATTTAATTGTTGAGGTAAGACATATCTGACCACGAGCGAATGCAGCGGTATTATTAAAGTGAGTGGCAAATCTATGTTTCTATTTAGACAACTCTTTTGATTCAAGTTACTTTTTGAACTGCAATTACTTAATCTTTTTAGTAAGCCACATGTGATATCTTCAAACTGGAACAGACGGTATAATTTATAACCTTGACAGTTTTTTTCATTTATCGTATACTATTTTTTCTAGTCGTTTACGAATACACAAGAAACTAAATTATATACCGTAAAACTGTAAGTCGCGAGATGTAAAGAATGCGATAACATAAAAAAGTACTTCCTATTCATATGACTTTCTTTTTCTTTCTTCTGAAGTTCCCTTGTTTACCCAGTTTATAATTACTGTGTTTTACTGTTTACTTTACCCCTTATTGCGACAATTACACATACAACACACACACAAACACACATGCCGGAACTCGAACCCGCCACCCTCAGCTGGGCGGAGCGCCGAAGCTATACGCTCTAGCGACTACAACTACGAGGGCCCGCTGGGTTGAGGGAGGGGGAACTGCATTAGAACTAAGCTAAAATAACACAGTAGTATGCTCATGACGAACAAAAGGCTTCTTCGACTACTTTGCCTAGTAGTATTCTGAGCATCTTGGCATTAGATTGTGGCACCTTTAAGTCGTTTTTGCTACCCTGCTGCTGTAAAATCCGTAACAGAAAAGCAAAACTGCAACTATTTCTAAGAACGAGCAGGATGTGGCCCAATGAGGTGTTTCCAACTGCAGTTTACCCGGCAGCAACAGCAATTAGATTACATCAAACTGGAGAATTAGCTACAGGAATATTTTTACTGTATTTAGTAAATTTCGATAGTGGATTAGTTGGCTTATGAAACTAATGCTTTACAGACACAATGTAACGAATATTCAAGCCGGCGAAACCACATGTTAAAGCTACTAATTTATAAAGCATAAAATGCAAAAATGCAACTTAGTTTGAAACAAATACTGCTTTATAATTCTTATTTCATTACTGTAAAGTGTTATTTTGCTGAAATCTCAAATATTCTAATAATCTTATCCTTTTGGGTGAGGCTGTAATATATGTGTGTTGAATTTTAATTTTTTATGTTCTGTTTGGAAACAAATTTTACACTGTGAAGAAAAAAACCTATTTATGAATGGCAGCCTATATTCTGTTATCTGCCATACCTAATTGTATAAAAATACAGATAACAAAACCGATTTAATAACTTTATGTGAACTAGGGTACTGATCTGTGCCTTGTTATGGGCTTTAGCTTAGAGATTTATGTGCTGATTTTGCAATGTCATTCTATTTGCTTTTATTACTGATCCTATGAACCTTTGAAAAAGTTGTGAACAGGTGTGCCCCTACCTTGAAGTTGCATGGTAGACCTCGACGCGAGCTTGCAAACTCCCGTCATCGCCAAGCGATAAAGGTCAAAGAGAATGCCAAAACGAGATCCAAAAAGAAAGTGCTCCAAAAATCGAGCGATCCTAAAGAGGTTTCCAACAAAGAGAACCAATGGAGGAAGTTTCGCAAAAATAACTGGGAAAAGAGGGTAGGTTATATCTCGATAGCTTTCATACATGTCCGTTCCACTGTCTTGTGGCGTGTCGTTGACGTTATAATACAAAACTTTAAGTTACGGTCAAAGCCATCACTGTTTAGCGATAGGTCAGCTGGTCTGATGCGACTAGGTACTCCTTAATAGTTCAGATAATACGATAGCCATTAAAATTTGGTGCTATGGAGCTGCTTTTGATGCTATAAAACTGGATAAAGCTCTAGCTCAGTACCATATGTGTACAGAAAAATAAAAGCGACGAGAAAATACATTTTTTATAAGTTCGATTACGAAATTAAGGCGACTGAACACAACAGCAACTCAAGCCCATTTTAACATATGGAATGACATTAATTTTTACCAGAGATTCAGACTGCAAAAAGCATAAATAAATATGCTGCTAGTATTGATGGTCGATGATTATAAAACACGGAGCCGATGGATAAGTTTATCTGATTATGTGGGTAAAAACAGGCATGTCAAGCTAAGCCCTGTGGAACTAGGTTTAATTAATCGCCAATTGGAGCTCAGCGCTTTAAAGGTAGAAAAGGCAATCGTGTTGAAGATGACAGGGCGATGGGAGAGTGGACGAAGCGCATAATGTTGAGGAATATTAAATGGGAAAATGATGGGCATATTGAGAGCAAAACAGAAGTTATATACACCTGCGCTTATTGATGACAACCATGATGTGGAAAATTAATACGAATAAAGAGTCAAGTTAGTATCAGATGTATCTAATTAATCTATTTACTTAATTGAATATCAAATGAATGACGGCCATTGCATCAGTATATGGCAATGTCAAAGCATTAAGATTTCCACATACATATTTTAATTAATAGGAAATATGAGATAGTGTCACAAGTATGTAATTAATTGTGTATAATTTAATTAATGCGGGAAACACTGAATGCTTATTTTGCAATGTACTTATTCATAGTAACGATTTTTATTTTATTTTAAGCTTAGTTCATTAGCTTAATCTGAAGTACTGTTCATGAATAAAATATTTGGTTAGAATATTTCAGCATCGCATGAACATTTATGTGCACTTCTATTTTTAGCTCATCATTTTAAAAGCAACTAATTAATGACATAATAACCTATCAGTTGTTACTTTTGTCAATGATTAGGAACTGAAGAGCGAAATAACCAACATAATGTTAAAGTTCATTTCAAGCTTCATGTAGATTGTACACCTCTGTGATCCTGACTATAAGCAACTCAGTGGAACTTGTTCGCTTTTGATTATAGTGCTAGCTTACAACTAACAGGAAGGTAAAACAAATGCATCGCTGAAATAACTATTCAGCTAAATCGTTGTTTTTTAGAGACAGCGCTTTCGCAATGGAAACAATATTGTTGTAAATTGTGAGGTTATATTCCTCCATGAAACGCATGTTTCCCAATTCTGTGATTATTCGTAGTGTTTTAAAATTAACGGGGAGAAAAACAGTGAAGAGCATTTCACAATACTTATTCCCATCGAGAGAGCGACAGAGAGAGAGAGAGAGAGAGAGAGAGAGAAGGGAAGAAGAGGGAGAGAGAGAAAGATTTGTCACCTTTCCTGCAGCCCAGGAGCATAGAGTGGTCAATGGGGAACTTTCTACAGAAAGTGATGCTTTTTATTGTTAATGGGTCTCTAAATTGCAGTGAAGTGAAGATTACTTCTGCAGATATGTTTACCATGGGTGTTACATTATTTTCTGTATTGAACTTAAGCCCACTTATACGCAATGTCTTTGATTTTAATACGCCTTGCAAATCTCTTGTTTTTCCAAATTAGAGTTAAGCTGTACATAAAGAGAGGAATCCTAAAAACAAAGCAAGTCGGAACTAAAGTTAAGTCATGAGTATTTAGGGCTTCTTCCGATTGTTGCAGAAAGAGATAGGAAGAGTGTACTTCATGAAGGGAATGGGAGTGCATCGTCGTGAACCCTGTCACGTCCGTCACTAATCCGTCACTAACGAGCCGGTCGTCGAGGGATCATTTGCCGCAAGAAGGTGAAGGGTGGGATGGGGGGATTACTTCTATGTAAACCTGGGCGAACGATCATCCTCCACCTACCAATCTAAACCAATCCAAATCTAATCTAGATTCTTCCCACTCATCACACACGGTTCGCAATTCTGCTCTTAATTCTCCACACTAACCCTCGTAAATCCCCTGTAGCATGTCTTCAAATGGGGGAAAGAATTGTTCTTATTTTCTGGGCCCTAATACCTATCATCATGCTCGGAAGCTCCAGGAAGATAAAAAAGAGTCTTGTTTGTGTCTCCTGAGTTGGTTTAGAAGAAACGGAGGTGATGAAAACCATTATAGTTTACTAATTCCATTTCAAGATAAGCTGAACGTACAGAACGCTATTCCTTCATTGACATTGTTTTTGGATTATCAAAATACATTGGTACAGTTCCTCTGAATTTTCCAGGTATATTTCTGAAATACATCGACAAAAATAAACATTAAGCATTAGAATGTAAAGTGCTACCAGTTGCATGGTCTAAATTGTAGTAGTAGAACTTTAATTTTCTATATTTATGATGATTGTGTCTGTTAAAAGAGAATCATGTGATGTATTTAATTCAAATGTTTAATGAGTTTGCAGATGTTAAGAGACTATGTATTTGTAAAGCTTGGAAGGCAGCCCCGAAAATCGACTCACTCCAGTGCTAAAACAGCAGAACTACGATCCAAAGAAAACCATTTCAAGCCCCTATGCCGCGCTGGACAGTAATTTATCTAATATCTATTGGTCAGAGAGTGGTAGAGTTTTGAATAGAAGCTTGTTGGAGAGGGACCAAGCAGTAGTGCATGCGTCCACAGATTTCTTTCATTCGTGGACAGCCGCAGTGAAAGGAACAGAAACTTCGGGTCCTAGAATTAACTGCGTCTGTAAAAGTGTGCGGCAAATGGGGCAATAAAATACTCAATCCATTCTGTGGGTTACAAACTGCTTAGGGTAGCTAGAAAACAAACCAGGGGTGCCTTTAAAAAATTCTCTGTATAACATGCACCTTAGAAGAATCACGGATATTTGTGTACATATTTTAAAGAATGATAGATTCAATAAGTGACTTACCAGTTTTTATTTCACACATAAATGTTATTTTGCGTTTATTTAATCAATTTATTAAAAGTAAACAATCTCCGCGGTGTGGAATTAGTAAGTTTCTGAGAAGCATAGTCCAAATGCTGTTTGGGTGTGTTGCCCGGATAAAGCTATTGTTTATCCTAAGATGACAAACGGAGAGTAACTCTTAATCCTCTAGTCCTGGGGCTCATTTAGCCACCCATAAGTCTATTTCATTCACTGCCCTATATGATACCTGATGGTTATTGCAAATGTATTACGTTGAGCTTCTTCGGAGAAAAGCTCATTATCACATCAATGTTTAACAAAGTAAAACGCCATTATGTTAAAGAACACTAAACCTTACTAAAAGACTGGTTTTCTGTAACCGCAATGATATATTATTTCTCTACCCATATCTATAGGAATTATTGCATTCCAGTCAAAGATTCAATATGACGATTTCACGTCACGTCACGTCAGAAATATACATTTTGAGGTTCGCTGATTCCAAAAAACCATCACTTTTAGAAAAAGGTACAAGAGCCACTCCCCACCTTTAGACGTTGCACAAATAGGGGGATGCAATGTATTGCACACTGCGACGTACATAGATCTATTGTGGATAACACCCCCCAGGAGAAGGGATGAAGCGAAAGAACCACAGGAAGTTACAGACAGCAGGCAGACAGGCCACACAAGTACCTAGCAGTTGCAGGCTCGAAGAATCGCCCCAAGCTGGAGGTGCCTAGAGAGGACGATAAACAACCGATCGACCAAACAGCCCTCTTATGTCCACGGAGAGTACTCTTTGCTGTGAGCTAGCATTCGCTCCATCTGTCCGGCACCGCTCCATAAAACAGTACACACCTGAAATATGAGAAGGAAACCGAATGAAAGAATATTGTGGTAGATGAGAAACCGCCCCAGCATTCGCCTACCGACCAGGAAATAACAAGAAAATTCAAGGTCCAGGTAAGCCGTTGACGGGAATTGAAACCGAGATCTCCCGAATATGAGCCTCAGATATTACCAAGCAGCCATTGCGCTCGGTTCTGCCCTTGTTAGTAGTATTTAACGCCCTTCTTACTACACACAGCACTCGTGAACGTTACGTGAAATGATAACTGCGAAAGGAAATTTGGGAGGTAAACGTTCCCGGCTTAAGTTTGGGTACCTTCTCACATACTGAGGAAAACCTGGAAAAACTTGAGTCAACGATGACGTTCTGACAGCAATTAAACCGCAGACCTCTGAACACGAGTCCGGCTATCCGTGTCTATGAACAGCGTAACAAATAGCGAAAAGTCGATTAAATACCAAACGTTGATAAAATACCAAAATTTCCGGATGCTACCCACGATTTTCAAAAAATTCCGCTCCCCAATTATGCTTTTCATAGAAAGATTTCCTTATTTACGCTTTTATCAAAAAACATCTTTAAGAATTTTTAATAAAATACCATATAGAAATAAAAGGTGTGGGTAGCTTAAATTTTCTGCCAATAGTCTGTGAAGTCCTCTACATTTCGAATAAACTTTGAAAAGCTAGTAAACCGTAAGAGATAAACGAAAACTTATTTCACAAAAAGTCGAATCTCTTTTAAACTCATAATTGACGACAAATGTATTTTTTGTAGTATTAAGTATTTCAGAGATATTCTTTATTGTTGGTTGAAATTGTCAAATATCATTTTAGCTTTCTATTCCACCTACATGTAGTAAGTAAAGGATGTATAGCGTTCCACCCGAAAATTCGTAACCAAGATTTCACCGGAATTACATGCTTTGAGACGCCCGATAAAGAAATCTGATGTATTAAATTCTCATGACATTCTCTATCCTATATGGCTCATTAGTGAATATGCAAGTTATTCTTACTAAAGCTTTTTTTCTATCTACGTCATTTTAATCCAAATAAATCTTTACAGAAATAGCTACATTACACATTTCGTTATAGATACAAAGAGAACGGCGATAGTCAGATGTTTAAGAACTGGACGCTATATGCTGACCTTGAGATTCCGTATTACTTACATGCAATCGCGGGAAACAACTGGATGTTGAAAGGATTCTAAAGAGTGACCAAGTAATAAGCAATTCAAACCATGAATATTGGATAACTCGAAAATGGCTGATGCCACAAAAAAGTTATTTGAAATAAATTGTGTGTTTTAAAGAGATCTATATTTCTTGAGTAGCACGTTTACGTCTATCGCTTAGCATTTACTGGTTATACAAGAATATACAAAACTCCTTTCTAATGAAGAGGATTTCAAAGTCTATTCCCAGAGACGTCAAGATATACATTTTATTACTTTCTCTACTACGTATAGTAAGTAGGGGAAGTATTGCATTCCACCCAAAAATTCGATACCGAGATTTCACCGGAAATACATGTTTTGAGACCTCCTGAATCCAAAAAAAGCATTTTTGGAAACATGTCCGTGTGTGTGTCTGTGTGTGTGTGTGTGTGTGTCTGTGTGTCTGTGAACAGCATAACTCAAAAACGAACAGTCGGATAAGCACCAAACTTGGTATTTAGGTTCAGTATCTTCCAGAGATGCGACACGAAAGTTTTCAAGAAAATCCCCCCACCCCAGACTACCCTTTACATGGAAGATTTTTCGAAAATTTTAATTTTCTCAAAAATGGCTCTAACGATTTTGATGAAAATATCATATGTTTAAGATAATGTCATGAGAAATGAAATGTATATCTCGAATTTTCTGGGAATGTCTCCAAAAGTATTCTTCATTGTGAACGACTTTTGCATAACCGGTAAACCATAAGAGTTAGACAAAATTTTACTACACAAAGAATGTAGATCGCGTTAAAATACACAACTTATGTCATATACATTTCTTTTGTTGAGTGAACCGTTTTCGAGATATTGCTTGTTATTTCCTTAAATTTTCCAATACTTATACTTTTTCTCAAATGCGTTATTCATTTTTTTATGTCCTGGACATGCAAAGAGAATGGAATGCGTCACATAGCAACCAGCGTTAAAATATTTGACTATGGCTTAAAAGCTACCATATTTCCCTTGCATCTACAAGAAAATTACCAATAAGATTGACATCTCGATATCTCGATTAACATGAATCATATGGAGAATAGGCGTTTGTAAAATTAGATTGTACAAGAGTAGAGAAAGTCATGTGAGTGTAACACATCAGATTTTTTTTATTTAAATGCAAATAGTATTGAGATTTTAATCAAAATCGTTGGAACCATTGTTTAGAAAATAAAAAAAATTGAAAAGTCTACCCTGTAAATGACAGTTTCTGTAGGGGGATTTTATTAAACATCTTTGCGTCATATCCTTAGATAGTACTGAACCAAAATATGAAATTTAGTGTTTATTCAACTTTTCTTTTTCAGTTATGCTGTTCACACACACAGATTGATCCGCTGGGGTAGCGCCACCTATTCTGAACGACCACACGGCAAGAAAGCAGGCCTGCCAATCGTGAAAATGCAGAGAGCAGAGAAAGGTGACGACATGTTAAGGGCAAAAATAATAATAAAAAAAATACACGGCACTAGGCACACACACACACACACACGAACCGTTTTCTAAAGCGGCTTTTATTGTTTAGGTGGGCTTCAAGACACGTATTTCTGGTGAAATATCGGCATAAAAATGTTGGGTGGAAAACAACACTTCCCAATACTTACTGTACATAGTAAAGAAAGTAAAAACAACAAATTTTTCGAAAACTTTTTAGGATGTGCGTATGTGTGTGTGTTTGTGAACAGCATAACTCAAAAATGAAAAGTCGTTTAAACCTAATTGGCTGCTTAAGTTCAGCAACTTCCAAGCATGCAATGCGTAGATTTTCAAGAAAATGTCTCCACCGCAAACTACTCTTTAGTTGGAAAACGTTCCGTTATTTTTGGTTTTCTAAAAAGTGGTTGTAGCAATTTTTGTTGAGAATACCGTACAAATAAAATGTATATCTGGAGTTTTCAGGAAGGAGCTTGTTAAGTACGCTTCATTCTGAATACGTTTTTTGCAATTGAAACAGGTAGTTTAATAACAACACAGTCCTTAATGGCACTATATGATACATATACGTGGTGGAACATTTAAATTGTGATTGTGGAATATCTGCAAAACTAGGCGTTGTAGAAAGAAATCTACTGAATAAACGTTGCTTGACTTTATGAGGGAAAGTAAGTGCCATTAGTTGTGTTTTATTTGGAGGACGTTGTTTACGGTCAATTTCTTATTTTTTAAATGGGAACCTACATTTTTATGTTGTTTTTCATTCCTTATAAAAAACTAAACAACTTTTGCATACAACACCTTGCAATTGTTCCTACCAGGTAAATAACAACGATGGCACTATATGGTTCTGTACGAAGAGCGCAATGAATGGTTGAACCTATTCAACACAGTGCAGCATAATAACAGTAGGCGAGGTGGCAATGGGAGATTGGTCCGTTGTTTTGTTCACTTTCCACGGTAGGGTGGTTTCTTTGTATCTGTTATTAGTGTACTTGAAGCCACCTTCGAGTCCAGGTGGATCCACTGGTAGTACGTAACAACCATTAGTTCCATTCAAGTCGCTTAACATTTGAAGCGTACTTACTTTATTGTAGGTTGAAATGGACCTATTGTTCCGCGAATCCAGGATGTCTTCCATATTTTATACGCTCCTGGCGTTAATGTGGAGTGTGATTGAATACCTGGTTACACTGGCTTGCCTGGGAATGAATTGATGGATTTGGCAGCTAAGGCGGCGACCACAGAACCCAGTGTTGTAATATCTCGTGTAACGACGGAAGACTTTTGGGTTGTGCGGAGAGCGTTGCTATCGTGCTGGCTCGAGGAGTGGTTAGCTTTCCACAGAAATAGGCTTAGAGTAGTGAAGCACATTCTAATAAACTGGATAACTTCTACTCATGTTTCTCGTCGTTAGGAGGTGACTTTGGATCGGTTGTGTATTGACAACTGCAAATTTACTTACGGTTACCTTTTTAAGACTGACCATGCTCCTCTTTGCCCGCTGTGTAGCGAAAACCTGTCGTTCTGCTTTGCGTTACTAGAACGTATTGCTCTAGCACACCTTCGGTACTCTCTGCAACTGCCAGCCAGTCTTGCAGAGTCCTAGCGGAGGATATAGAAGCTGTTGAAGGGGCTTTTAGGATTTTATCGAAGGTTAATTTTAAAATGCAAATTTAGTCGTATTGATATTAGCTGTTTTGTACTTCTCGGTTTAGTTTTATACACGGGCCATTCAATATTTGGTGACAACAGTGTTTGTATGTGGCTCTATCAGCGGTAAATTGTGCAAGCTGATAACAATGAGAAAGTATATCATCTGATGTATGTTATCTAGAGTTTTAAGATAGTAATCTTATTAATAAGATATTTGTAGTGAGTTTAATTTGTCGACTGTTTTCAGTAGTGCTCTAAAATGTTTAGTAAACACTAAAAAGATGCTTCATTAAACTTCAGATTGTAAAGAGGCAACAGTGTTCGACAATGCCATGCAGCATTACTGAAAGTATGGTTAGAGAGACTGTTTACCATATAGTACCCTGGCTAGGTGGCCGTATGCATTTCGCAGAGGTAATTCATAAAAAAATGTGGAGCTGACAGACCTCAATCAGCAAGCGATGTGCATGTGAACGTTATTAGAGCACTGCTGGGACAACACCGTTGTACACTTGTATTGAGCTAGCAAGGGAAGTTGCTCCTGGTACGATTCTTCACATACTTAAGTAGAAGCTAAAGGTGAGCAAAATCTGCGCTCGATGGGTTCTACAGAATCTTGAAGGGGAAAACATGTGACAAAGAATAGAAACAGCGAGATTGCACTTAGAACGTGAAGGCGAGTATTTCTTCGATGTATCATAACTTTAGATGAAACCTGGTTCCGATGCTACAAACCAAAATTGAAGAGACAGTCCAATGAGTGATTCTCCACGGCCAAAGAGGTATCAGAAAGAGCAGGATCCATTAAAGCCATGTTTGTGGTTGCTTATGATTTTGACGATGTCCTTGTCCCTCATTCAGTTACTACGGGAAATCGTGTGAATGGTGCATATTACGTTACTTTCTGGAACACCATTTACGACCAGCTGTACGTCGTAAACGTCCAAATCTCCTGAATTCTCATCCTATTGTGCTACATGATGATGCTCGCTTTTACATAGCTGCTCCTGTCGTTAATTTATTTCGCAGATGGGACTGGGAAATTCTGTAGTATCCTCCATACTCCCCAGATATGAGTCCAAGTGATTTTGACCTTTTCGCAAAAATGAAATTACACTTAGAGGAGTTTGCTTTAGATCCAGACATGCAGTTGTAGACGAAGTAGAACAGTGTGTTCAAAGATTAGTACATCAAGACGTTGTGGATGGCATTCGTCGTCTCCCTGAAGTGTGGAGGCAGGTTATTCATATTGGGGGAGATTACGTCTGAGAACAGCAACAATGTGACAGTTCCAAAAATGTTTCCTTTCTTGTTAATTAAAATGTTGCCACTAATGTTGAATGACCCACGTGCATTCGTATTTATTTCTGGCTTTTGCTACGGTTTTATATTTATCTTTATCTCTGGCCTTTGCTATGGTTTTTTCTACTGATCTTTATCTCTGGACTGTTTTACAAGGGCGCTAATGACCTAGTGGTTGAACGCCCTTAAACATAAATTGGCACCATCAGCATCATCATTATCACAGACTATTCCCAGAAAATTCGAGAAATGGATTTTATTTCTTATATAAATACCTTGAATGAGTGATGCTTTATTGAAAATTGTTTCATTTTAATGACACTTTATTCAATGGTTTTGAGAAATTCGAAATATTCGAAAACTGTTCCATTTAAAGGGTGGGGGTATATTCTTGAAAATCTTTGTGTCACCTCTTTGGGTAAAACTGGACTTAAAAAGCAAGTTTCTCATCTACCCGAGAATTCGTTTCTAGGTTATGCTGCTCACACACGCGCGCGCACACACACACACACACACACACACACACACACAGTGAAAGACATTTTTCTAAAAATTATTTTTGGATTCGGTAGCCTCAAAACACGTATTTCCGGCAAAACCTCGTTATCGAAATTTGGAGTGGAGTGCAATACTTCATATACTACTATGCACGTGATAGTACAAATGCGTTTTTGGGTTTATTGGACTTCATAGCATTAATCTCAGTGAAATCTCGGTATCGAATGTTTGGATGGAATAAACTACTTCCTCTACCTTCTAGGTGCGTAGTAGAGAAAAACATGAACAAATATTTATTACTTTAAAGAAGTATAAGTATTTAAAGATGCAAACAAGGAATATCTGGGAAATGTTTAACGACAGAAAGGGTTTTGTTTAGATAAGTTGTGTACCTCAGCGAGGTCTACATTTTTGTGTATAATTTTGATACAGATATGTATTTATATACGTTTTGTTGATCCCTTGCGGTTTATCGATATTGTCTAGTATCTATAATATAGATTCCTTTCGTCGTAGAAATATCTTAAACGTGCTATTTTTATACAAATCGCTAATCATTAAAAAACTTCTAGAAAGTCTTCCATGTAAAGAGCTTGGGTTTGGGGATTATCTTGGAAATCTTCGTGTCGTATCTGTGAAGGTTACTGAATTTAAATGCTAAGTTTGTACTTATACAAGATTTCATTTTTTAGTTCACGGACACACACATACGCACGCACTTTTTTCTAAAACTGCCTTTTTTGGAGTCATGGGGATGCAGTACCCTCTCTCCTACCAGATATGTGGCAAAGAAAGAAAAACGGTTGTTCGTAAAGATGCGTGATTCAGATCGATGTTGTTTAGTTTGAATCGGATAGTCCTCACTACCGTTGCGCTGAATAAGCAGTATGTAAGCTGCCTTATGAATAACTTACACAACCATGCGCTACATTGTTATCAGCACTGCTTCAAGCAAGTTTCACTACAATAGCCACGCCCTTATATTGGACAATGCTTCTTACTGTAACGACAACCGTGCTATCCATTATGGGGATTGAACAATATACGTAAACTTTTGGGGCCTTACTTTGTTTCGAAGCCAACTTATCATTACAAGCGCCCAATGTCTTAATTACTTTCTCTACCACCTACTTGATAGTACGTAAAGAGAATATTTCATTCTATCCAAGAATTTGCTATCGACATTTCACTGGAAATACATATTTTCAGGTCTCCTAAAACAACAAAAGGCATTTTAGAATAGATACGGGCGCGCGTGCGTACCTGTCAGTCTGTGAACAGCATCTCAGAAACGAGATCCCGATCCCGATGATCCCGTGTCGTAGATTTTCGGCACGTGAAAGAACCTCAAGCCTCATAAAGAGGCCTTTGAGCAAAATTAACGGTCTTTCACGTCCAATATAGAATGGCCCACAGCAGTTAAAGAGCGTCCATAAATAAAAACTAAACTTTTTACCACGTTTACCATGTGCTTCTTCCTTCCAAACTGCCCTTAAGGGTATTCATCGATGAAAAGAAAAATATAAAAATAACGAAAATGGATTTTGTATTATTAAAGACAACAAACGCCTTACTTCAGTTCTATACAGTTTGTATAGCCATGTGGTCCTTTAAACTATGGCAAATGCACATAAAAATGTCTGTAAACCCAGATTCCTATAAAATTTTGGACACAAAGGATAAGTTTTGCGTCCATTAAAGTGAACAAACAATTCAAACAAGCTGCAAGGATTTTCAAATGACTAACTTAAATGCAGAGGGGCAGACGACGAAGAAGGGCCTGTACATATATTAAATGCTTTTAAGTAGCTTAAAGACCAGAAACAACACTATTTAGCGTCGTAGCTTTAAACTCTATTTCTGGAAGGGTTTCAAATGTAGGATATTTTAAAATTATTCCACACAATGCAGTTTTCAGTATACATGTGTGAAATTTACTATAACTTCTTAAAAATAGCAACGTACAAAATGACGAGAACATTGTTTGTTAACATATTTAGTTGTGGAGTAATTAAACAATGATATCAATTTTGTGTCCCAAACTAGTAGGATAATTAATTTAGCATTCATCTCTATGGTTTATTAATATGCTTTAAAAAGTGAAATCATAAAACATTTTTTTTAAAAGTACAATTGCATTGTGTGCGAGTATTTTTTCCAAAACCAGATTAATAAAAGTCCTGAACAAATGCATGACATTTGATATGCATTAAAATCTTAAATGCAATATTAAGTTTTGAAATGAATCGTACTGAACTTGATTTTAGAAATTCCACAGATAGTATCCTTAAGTACTCTCTTTTGTTTTCTTTGTGATCTATTGGATGCTTTATTGTTTTATTAAATTCACTTATTCTAATAAAACTTTTTGTTGTAATCAATGTTCTTATTACTTCCTATGTAAAAGTAGAAGTTTTTTCCTAATTGTTTATTTATTACTTTATTGTGTAATTCCGCGATTCTTTTGATTATATGTTTATCTTGGGCAACAAAGTCCGCAAGCACGTTTAAAAATATATTCCCATTACAGTAACCGTCAGCTGGAGTTTGATGCAAGGCCGAAATAGATTTCCGCTTGAAACAGTGCTAATCCAGTGTTTGTTGTTAGCAGGCATCAATTTTGTGTATATTCCTATTCCTACTGATTAATGTGCTTAAATGCTGTGTAACGCGCAATATATTTAAGTCTCTTCTGAGATATTCGGTTTTGTGCGGATATTTCACAGTTTATGGTACATTTTCTTTATATTTTTGGGCTTGTATACCATCTAGTTTCAGATTCTTTTAAGTAATTTCTGCCGTTGCACAAAGCTCCATTTGTAGTGCATCTGCGCTTTATTCCTGGTTTATTTCACAAGCAGTAGGCTTTTTTTTTCCTCTTCAGAAAGATCACAATTATTATTACTTTCACAAAACTATTCCTGAAATTTAGTCGAAATTAAAAAATACCCATAACAATAACGTTGTAAAATAATTACGTAATAGTATGCTACTGTTGCTAGAGCGCAGGGCCGTATTTAGAGGGGGATTTAGGGTTCAAACACCCCCGAAACTTCTGACCGCTTTATTTATTTAAATTCATATCAAGCCTATATGGAAAACTGTTGTTAGATAACAGAATGTTTACTGCTAGTAGCACATTTACAAGAAAAAGGGAAACTTAATATTTTAACCTTACATAGGTCCCGGTTTTCGAAGCAATCTCAATGTTTTGTGCTCTAAGGTAGAATATCTTCATTCTGGTGAGTTTTTCCTGTCTATATAATCTCTCCAAGCAATTTTCTTATTCACATAACCTCTATGTACCACAGAGTAGGTACACGGTAACGGTGTGGGGTACTGTTAAGTTTAGAATCTAGTTATGGAAAACCCTCCCCGAAATGCTTTTCTGGGTACGGGCATGCTAGAGCGTCAGGTTAGGTAATTTAGGAAGGGGTCTTACCTTAGGCAACACTGTTCCCATTTTTAAGGAATCTGTTTATCTTTAAAAAATGAGAAGTATCTATAGTAGGTGTATGCCATTTTTGCCATGTTTTCCTATAGTAATTATCACACCCATACGTACACAATGACTCATTTTAAAATTGGAGCTCACAACAGCAAAAGGGAAGCTATCACTCCAGTCTATAACATCATAAACGTCCCATTAACGCGCATAAAACATTAATAATGAATTGTCACCAAGAGTAAGCAAGGTGACGTCACCTTCACTCCCGCAACTCCGCCCAACACGCCCAGTTCCACACCTTTACTATGTTTCCACAATGGGGTCCCATTAATGTAAGCGATTTCGTGTCTCGCGATAAGTGCGACATGACCTGAAAGTATCGGGTGGTTATAACTTCAAGTAGGACGATGGTCGTCACTTTTGATGACACACTATGGTGCGACAATTTTGAAGCCGTTTACTTTACCTGCTTCTTTGCTGAGGTCTCCGATGCCATTGTCTCGTAGCTCGTTCTGCGTTGTCTCGTGTGCCAGCTGCTCTAATGGTATAGCTATGAGATCTTTCTCTCAGGTATGCGTGAATATGTTGTGAAAGGATAACACCAGTTTAAATGGACTGACAAATTTAATGTGATGTAATATTGAAGCGATCTGTCGACCGTTTGAAGATGAAGAATGAAACTGATTAAGAATCGTAGCACTCGAAACTATAACATTGAATTAAACTTCTGCAGTATCAATTTTACTATTTGAAATAATTGTTTCTGCAATAAAAGAAACTAGAAGGGTAAATTGCCGTGAGTCGCTAAAACGCTTACCGGCAAAAAGCTTCGCGGCTACCGCTAAATCTTACTCACACGAGTAATCACCAGATTAGTTCTAGTTCTAGTTTGAGAAGGGGTGGGTTTTATGCCCAAGCACTGCGACCTTAAAGATCTATTGCGTATCCCCTCTTTCATCAGTTAAGTAGTCTGTTGCTCGATATGAACTTAACCAGACCGCTAACTGAGGCTTTCGATAGTTCATCTATCTTTGAAAAGTGACTGCCAAAAGTACTTGCTCTTTGATTCGCAAGAGCAGGGCAATCACATAGTAGATGAGTAACAGTCTCATCTCCTTCTAGACATCTACTACAGATAGGGTTGTTAAACAATCCCATTCTGTATAGATTAAACTTTAGGGCACAGTGTCCTGTAATGAATCCTGTTGCCCATGCAAGTCTTCTTCTACTAAGTATTTTGCCCTGCTGTTATCCAGGTCCGTAATGAACAATCACCAGATTAAGTGACTAATTCTCAAGAGAGAGTATCACGAAGGTATGCACAAATGTGTGCATAAATGAATGTCTTTCTGATTAAGAATGCGTTCACATATGTATATCAACTTAAGCTCCGCCTACTTTTAAAATAACCCATCAAGTTTTCTTCTTGTGCGGAACCAATCTTACAATTTTTACATGTGCGTTTGTTACCTTTTTGCTATGGGGTTCTTCCCTGAATCTCAGAATTTCATTCCCCTTCTCTTTTACGGAATTCTGGTATACGTGACTGTTCAAACGTACTGAATTCACCCCTTAAAGCCAAGCAGAAAGCTAACAGAGTGAACGTCACGTTGTTACTGTGTGCGTATAACCCACTGCAGTGCTCAGAAGCGAGGTAGTTTGAACTGTGCAAAAATGCGCAGAAAAAGTGTAAGTAGGCTGTGTAGTTACTATATCAGCGGACTACACATAGCTTCTAGTTACTGCTAGACTAGTAAACCCCAATTAGTTACATTAGGTATCCGTGGAAAATACTAGCAATTCATGATGTGTTTCAAATCTATGGTATGGTGCATAAGCATTAAGTGTATGTTAATTTTCTGCCGTTCAAAACATACTTCATACAAGTCAGTCTGATTTTCTTCAAGTAGATAAATTAATAATGAACACTAATTAATGAGTACATGGAAAGCCAGATTATTGCTTACAGCTTACACTGTTGCATCAAACCAATGGAAATTATCTCATTTGACCTGATTAACGCACACAAACTTGAACGTAATTTTGAGAATGTTGTTCTGAATAAAGCCCTTAAACATCATATATGATGCTTAAAATATTTGAGAACATGATTGCAAGCATGGTTATATAAAATTATAACATTGATCCGTTAGTCGAAGAGTAAACATTTATGTACAAGCATAATGTTAATTTGTTTTGTAATGCTGTAAACATTTCTGTAAATTTCTATATACGCATTACTTAAAAGTATCTACGTTGAGAGCACTAGCCCTTGGAGTATCAAACATTCCAATTATTAAATGTGCTGGGATGGTAATTAGAATTCTTAATTCTGAGAGAAAGCTTAGGAGCGAAAGGGAAGAAATATTAGGTGGCCCAACCACGCCGTATTTCACGTATGCAGATATCCCTTCGAACGTTAAGAGTTGTAGAACTCAACGGGGTAATTCCAAGTAAACACATGCCAGTGGAGAACTGGCGAATCAACGTGAGCGAGCTTCGGGATTTTAAGTTCCATTTACACCCCGCCTACTACAATGGTCTTATTGGCGGTCTTTGCTTTGGAACATGTTATTGCCTATATGGTATTGTGTCAACTCGCATTCGTTGTCTTTGGGTTTCTAGTACACTTTGGGCTTTAATCATTAGACTACATACACATTCACATTCTCATTCATATTTACATACTCTGGGAAGAATAGGGAATAATCTTGGCTTATTCTTAAAATTTCCCACCCGGGACCCTTCGCACAGCAGGCAAGTGCTCTACTGACTGAGCTACGGTGCCACTACTTCACTTGAGTATCAGCAAAGACGAGCGGATCGCGCTCTTTGAGAGGCACTTCCCAGTCTTGCAATGGAGTGTGCAGTCCGTGATGATAGACAAGAATCGACCGAACAGATCTTAGAATATGTTCCACTTCAGTTACACAGGCTTTATTTTCGAGGTAATTAACTCAATTTTTAGACTGACAAATAATTAAAATGTCTTTATTTGATCTAACCGTATCCGCCCATGCATAGTTTTAATTGTGTTTACGTTGTTCTTGTCCAACATTACGGACTGCAACCACATGAGAACACGCGGTATTTCATTACCATTTTTTCGCTTGCTAAATACTACTGTTACTATTATTATTATATCAGCATCATCATCTAACTAACTGTTATGCTGACTTCGCTCATTGAATAGATGCTCGAAATTTTGCCCCTGTGATTGATGTTCCAAACGTCTCCGTGCATCCATATGGACGTTTCTGAGAGTAGTGTCGTCCTCCGTGGTGTAGTGGTTATCATGATAGCCTCTAGTTCCCGAGATCGCGGGTTCAAAACCCGGCGGAGGGCGATGGATGTTTTCGGGTGTAAAAATCCTTTGCAT
The DNA here is from genome assembly GCA_030765065.1 of Deroplatys truncata. Classification (NCBI taxonomy): domain Eukaryota; kingdom Metazoa; phylum Arthropoda; class Insecta; order Mantodea; family Mantidae; genus Deroplatys; species Deroplatys truncata. The sequence continues at coordinate 29,291,677 of CM060976.1, read as the reverse complement.
GGCTTCCTTCGGAAGGGAATTATAGCCGGTGGTCACGTGTTGTAGATTTACGGCACGCTAAAGGACCTCAAGCCTGATAAGGAGGCCTCTGAGCAAAATTACTGATCTTTCACGTCCAATAAAAAATGGGACGCTAAGGACCATAGTAGTTAAAGAGCGTCCATAAATAATAAAAAAAAACCTCTGAGAGTAGTGGCGCTAATGCGCCAGTTACCCACCGACCTGTATTTACTTGGAATTGTCCCGTTTAGTTCTGCAACTCTTTTAACGCAGAAGGATCATCTGCACACTTCAAATGCGGCGCGGTTGGGCACCTGGTATAGCATTTTATCACATCTTGTTCTTTGAAGCATTCAGTATGGATATAATGCTACTAGAGGGTATATCGAGTCAGTCTAATCGTCCACATGCATGAGGGTGCTTTATGCAATCACAATACACTTGGGCACTTTAAGGAAAAGCTTTTCCACTTATTTTGGATGCATAAAGGTTCCTTGTGAAGGAATCCCATCGTAACGTAAGGGCTGAACGTAACGTGTCCCTAAGTTGCCTATATATAGTGACTGATTCAAAAATTGCATTGAGTAAAACAAAATATCTTAAAATATTGGAACAAATGCTGCAACAATTGAAGAATGCAGTCTGATACGTTATTAACTTATTACATTAACTTAATTATCCCTACCAATTATTGTTTATTTTTACATCTGTTAAAAAGCACTCTTACAAAAGCTTATTTTTGTGTATCTATTTCCAGATGAACGCTTGCAGAAATAGTTTTAGTACACATTTCTATGAAGATACAAGAGAGAAAGCTGAAATGACAGTCAGATCTTTAGACAACGGGCGCTCTATGCTGGCTTTGAAATTCCAATCCCTGCATGACATCTCGAGAAAAACAGAAAAAAGGTAACTTGACTTCAAAAAAATTGTGAGCTGTAGGAAAATTCAAACCAATGCATACCTCGGAAATTATTATCACAGAACAATTTATTTTTTATAAATCGTGTGTTTTAGGAAGAACTAAACTTTTCGGTAACTTCTATCTCACCACCTATGCAAACTTGTACAAAATTAATTCAGAAAGAAGGAGACCTTACGGAACATTTAAATACAATTTAATATTTACATTTTATTAGTCATGCATATATCTTAAACATACCATATTTTGAGCAAAGCGTTATGAGCTTTAGACAAGAGCAAGAATAACAAAGGTCAATGCAATAAGTAGTTTGGTGCGTGGAAATATCTTGAAAATCTTGGTGTCGTTTCTGGGAAGAAGATGAACTACGCCTTCTGCATACTAAGCTAAAAATATAATTAGGAAAACCAAGAAGGGTACCACAGTACCCCAAAAGCAAAAGGTATTGTTAGACATGGTACGTGTACAGAAACAAAAGCGATCTTAACAAGGTAATGTACCAGATATGTGTCTTAATTCAAAGTCTGTACATTTACCATGTCTAAAAATACATTTGCTTTGGGGTACTGTGGTACCCCTCTTGGTTCTGTGTTGTATTTTTAGCTATAACTAAATAAAATGACTAACAGAGAAACATATTAGATTCAAAATAATTACACACAAAAAGGCATACAATTTTAAAACATTCAATTTTATACCAACATAAACTTCTATAATGTGTGTTTATGCCTGCATGCTTTATTGTTACACGGAATCCCAGGCGGGGTACTAGAGAAGTCCAATTAATATTTACATTATTATTTATCATATAGATAAATTTATTTGAAAAATTCAGCAATGATAAATTTTATTTGGGAGGGTTTAACGACGTCACATGAAAAAGATAAACTATTCTTAAAGGCTTTTTATGAGGCTGATGAATAATAAAGAATAAATACATTAACATACTATTACATGCTGATGATATTGTATTAATTGCAAATTCTGAAAATGATTTTACAAAAATCAATCCATGTTTTAAATATATTTGGCAAGGATTATAATTTTAAGATATCTATAAATAAAACAAAGACAATGGTATTCCATTGGAAATACCCAGCAAGATGTAAAATAGTAATTGAAAATTGCTTCTTGGATCCTCTTCAGCATTTCAACTATTTAGGAAGTTATGTTGCTTTTAACCAAGATAAGGACATAGACATTAAATTACAGAGATAACAGAGTATGTGCGGTATTATATGCAGAACATAAAAGATTACACGAAGAGAAACAAAAATTAAATTTTAGAAGGTGATGGCTCTACCTATTCTATTGTATGGCAGTGAATCCTGGGTGATGAGGAGAAAAGATTGCAGTCATGTTCAGGCTGCAGAAATGAAACTTTTAATAAGAGCTAAAGGTTACACTAAATTGGACAGGATCCCTAATGAAGTTATTAGGCAAGAACTGAATATTTGTAGTGTAAGATAAATTAGAAGAACAAAAACAAGAATGGAAAGAACATTTGGAAAGAATAGAAGAAAGAAGGGTTCTAAAGATGAATCCTAAGAATATAAACCAATAGGAAAGAGGGACATAGGAAGGCCAGTTAAAAGATGGAATTGAGACCGAACAGGTCTATAGCCCTAATCCTTGAGAGGCAGAAGAAGAAGGAGATTTTTAAAAGCTGCAAGTAACAAAATATGTATGTTGGGGTCCAGTAGTACAACGCTTGGTATACGGAAGGTTAAATGTTTAGTATTTATCCAGCATTTTGTTCTTGAGCTATGCCGCTCTATCTCTCTCTCACACACACTCACGCGCGCGCGCGCCTACTCAACGAACCGTTTACTAAAAATATTTTTTCAGGGTAACCCAAGCATCCATTTCCGAAAAAAAAATTATTGAACGGATACTTCCTTAATGAACTGGAGGTTGGTGTCATAGAGAGTAAAATCATTTTTATTCAGAAAACAGAATTTTAATTTATTCTGAATAATTGTTTCACCCACAGAAAACACAGCTGTAAAAAATCAAACGCGTGTATAACTGCACATATAATGATTAACAACTCGTAGAGTATTTACAGCAGGAATTTGAAAATCTGCACAAATGATTAAATCTTGTTCCTTGAACGTGAAACAAAAAATCTGATGTGCTACACTCACATGACTTTCTCTACTCTTGTACAAACTACTTTTACAAACGCTTATTCTCCATCTACTTCATGTTAATCTTATTGCTAATTTTCTTGTAGATGTAAGGGGAATATATATTTACAAGGGCAATATAGAAATACAGTAGCCTTTAAGCATATACATATCTCTTAATAGCTGGTTGCTAGGTGCAGCACCATTCTCTTTGCCACAGATTAATACTCTTTGCATATCCAAGACAAAAAATGAATAACGAATTCCCATTTGAGAAAATAAGTGTTGAAAAATTTAAGGGAATAACAAGTAGTATCTCGAAAATGGTTCACTCAACAAAAAAAATTTATATGACATAAATTGTGTATTTTAACGCGATCTACATTTTTTGTGTAATAAACTTTTGTCTATCTCTTATGGTTTACGAGTTATACAAAAGTCGTTCACAATAAAGAATACTTTTGGAGACATTCCAGGAACTTCAAGATATACATTTTATTTGTCATAAAAATATCTTAAACATATGATATTTTAATCAAAATCGTTAGAGCCATTTTTGAGAAATTAAAATTTTCGAAAAATCTTTCATGTAAAGGGGGGATTCATGGGGTGGGGGGATTTTCTAGAAAACCTTCGTGTCGCATCCTTGGAAGATATTGAACCTAAATACCAAGTTTGGTGTTTATCCGACTGTTCGTTTCTGAGTTATGCTCTTCACAGACAGACACACACACGGACATGTTTCCAAAAATGCTTTTTTTGGATTCAGGGGGTCTCAAAACATGTATTTCCGGTGAAATCTCGGTATCGAATTTTTGGGTGGGATACAATACTTCCCCTACTTACTATACGTAGTAGAGAAAGTAAAAAGAAAGTTCAGAATCAGGCAATATGCAATTTCGGCATAGGATTGGCTGCATATGACTAGAAATCGTGTGTAATGTTTATGATAAAACAGGCTTAAAGAAAAAGAAGACTAAACAGATATATTTCTCTTTCACACTGGTCATGTGTAGGCTAAGGTAGAAACTTTGAACCTCCAAAAATTATGTAAAATCTACAATGAATAATGCAACTTAACAGTCAGAGGAGCAGGAAATGGAGAAGTAAAGATTTCTGAACTTCATTTCCGATGAGAGAACGAAATCCTGGATGATCAAAGTAGAGATGAAAGAACTTAGAGGATGTCGCTTCTATAAGCAATTACCTGAAGAGACTAAGGTGGAGAGAAATAAGCAAAAAAGGAATTATTGGATTATGAAAGAACACATATTATTCCCCAACAACGCTAACGGAAGTGACTTCTGCAAGAGTGCCAGTCTTTAAGCTCTGTAGGAACGAAACTAAGCCATTAAGCGTGAATGTATATTAGAATCATCGCAAGCTGAATATCTTTCTTGTCAGTCCAAATCTTCAGGGCCTATGTACGTGAGAGTGTTCCGCCAATATTGGATGAGAAGCAGGATAAAATAAACACAGACCAATTCTCACAGCTTCTATTCTTTTGATTCTTCCCTGCATGTCCGATTTAAATATTTATTCTTTTCTCTTCAAATATAATCCTTTGTCAAACATTTTATATCCGTCTCTGAACATATTTCTCTGGTGGAATGTTTGCTCACCCCAAGTGATCCTTCCGCAGTGCACCGAGCATCAAATATTAACTAGAGGACGGGTAATTTCTTGTCGTACTCGCTAGGAAGATAGCGTCTTTCCTTACGTGAACAGAACAATGACCGTCACCCCTCAAGTTTACAGTGTCTCTTATGGCATGTATATTAATAAGGGAGTCTACAAAGTAGCCATTGCCTTCCTACGGTCGGTCGTTGTTGATTTAGTCGCTTTGTGCCCTTGGAGAGCAAGGGTGAGGTATTCGCAGCCCCCAAAAAGGCATTTTAGTATCGTGATTCCAATCACAAAGCAATATCCAAAGGCTTGATATTCAATCAAATTCATGCCCATTTCATCTTCTGAAGAACAGGTATACTATATTGCTCCCAATTAACGCTAATATCTGAGATTTGTGGCTTATTTGACTCAAGGCGTCCAGTTTGGTACAATACAGAAGGTAAGAACATAATGAAGATCCTGGCTTAATGGAAAACTAAGATTTACCTCATGTTCAAGTTTATATGACTCATGTGCTGGATTTTACCAAAAAATCTGCATTACTTACATTATCCTCCTATCAAAATTCCTAAACATAATTTTTAAAATGTTTTATTTACAAACTGCAAGCTTTAGTTACTGCAATTGTCTTCTAATAGACCGAATTCTTGCTAGGCAATGCAATTATAGCGTGTTTATAATATGTGCATATGTTACATCTGCGGCGTGCTTTATTTCGTATTACGCCCGACTTCACCTAGATGAGACCTTCATTGTTTTACGTTAATGTTGAAAATTATTCATATTTCTTCCTCCTACCATCTTTTCGCTTTCTTTACATTTATTCTTCTCACTACCTAACATCCGCCCTGAAACTCGAAAAGTATTATCAACTCCTTTGTACTGAACATCACTTCAGGCCCCTTTTATGCAAGTGGTTTGGTGTCGCACGACAAATGATGACGCGACCCGGCAGAATTATTAGTATTCCATTTATGCATGCACGTGATTATCGTAGTCACGCTCTGTTTTGTTGGGAATATCAGTTCTGTCTACCCGCTTCCCATTTGGTTCCACAGCTATCAAGGTTTGTGAACACTGCTTTTAGAAATCTGTATGAAAACTGACTTCTTCTTATTGCGATTCTTGTGATTTTCTGCAATATCCCAATTTGAATTCCTAATACGATTTATTCTATAAAATTTCCGTATCAATACTTGATAAAAGCGTGAGCTACGAAAAGCAGATCACTCCCGCAAAACGTAAAAGTACAAACCACATAAAAATGAAAGCTGGTTTCCCAATGGCAACACTAACTCGACTGTCTCGCTCACAGTGCAGCAACGCGACGTGCATAAATAGGCTCAATAGTATATTGAGGTCATGCGACTGCCGCGAATGTGGCGCGAATTGAAAGACCACATAACATGTTTTTGAGTTCGCGTCTGCATGACTGTCGCGTCGTACGGTATGAATGCTTCCATTAAACTCATTGTACCGGGTGGTTATAATTAAAGTGATGGTGTTCAGCGTGGCGCAGCACGAACTGTAATGATCGTAGGCTTCTGGTGTATATACTAATTAACCAATCCGCTCGCGAATTATACCAAAAACAATTAGTTCCAACTCTAGCCATCAAGAGAAAGTATGGCATTATAAGCAGGCAGAATGTGGCTTGGACGCAGAAAATGGCAGGAAAGACTAAACACGTACAAGGTGGTTCTGGGACGTTTATTAAGAACTATGGTTACAAACACTGTTCCGCAAGGCCACCCAACTCAGAAACATTTTACATCTTTAACACCGATAGTTGCTCGCAGCAAATCTGGTGAGCGACTTATCATTTGTATGTTAGCCTTCGGATCAGGTGGAGATCGGATACATCTGTGATAGATACGATGTTTCAAATATCTCCACAACCAGAAGCCAGGTCGATGGATCTTTAAGGCCATGGTTTTGGAAATTGCCAGAGATGATGAGGTCGTTATTGAAGGTTTCTTGCAGCAAATGTTTTACCTGGCAAATGACATCTATCGTTGGCCCATCTTGCATGAAAATAATGGTATGGTCACAGTTGTATTCTTACAAAGCTGGAATCGCGTGTTGCACAAGCAGTTTGTATAAGTGCATATGTCAGTGCACATTTAACATGCTCGTGAAGTATCATCTCCTCAAAGAAAAACGGATCAAGAATGAAGGAGCTTGTGAAACCATACAGAACAGTAATGCAAGCTGGGTGAAATCGTTGTTTCTGCACAACATTTGGAGGAGTCGAACCCCATACAGGCAGTTCTGTGTATTCACTGCAACATCCAGAGTAAAGCATACTTCATCCGTTCATAAAATATTCCTCAGTCACATGTTATCCACTTATGTGCGTGCCAAAAACCGAAGGGCATAGTCACGGCGTTGTTGTAGAATATGTTGGGGTTTTAATTGGTTCTCAGAATGAATTCTATTGTGGTTAATTGCTTACGTAATATGTTTTTACGTAAATTATTAGAACTTGAAGATCTTATATTGTGCTGCTTTTGTTTTGTTTGGTTACATAATTTTAACTGCCCCACGTATGGGAGCCAATTTGCGATGGTATAATGTTATAATGTTTAACATTATTGTAGCCCCACGTTGTGGTAGCCAATTTGTTACGGTATTACTTATAAAGTTTGTTACTTGTGATGTTTGCATATGTGTTTACTTCATGTGAAGCCATCTTGTGACGTCATTCATTTGTTCGGTTTGTAGCTCCATCTAGTGTTAGCAATTTGTGGTAGTATTAGTGTTTGAAAGAATTTTAAGTTTTGTTTACTGTCCTCCGGCTAGCTATTATTTCTTGGTCGAACATGTCTCTTGATCAGAGTGTGTAAACGGAAAGGAATCTTTTATCCAAATATAACACTGATGAAGAAATTTGTTTTACACATTTATTGTCGAACACGTTAACTATCACATTTATACATTGATCTTAATACTCGCCAAACTGAAACTGTTATAATAACTTCTTACTGATAATTCTTTTAATCCACGTACTTCAATCTTTTGTATAATTAACTTTACCATACTTTAGATCTTTCATAATTCTGCTGCGCGTAACTTGTGAATCTATATCCGATGTATGCCGTACTAATACTTTCGACGAACTGACTGACTGACTGAAGACGACGTGTAGTGTACACAGATTTTTGATGAACTGAGCGACTGAAGGCGACGTGTAATGTATTGAGATTTTCGATGAACTGGCCGCGATCTACCTCTGACTTGGCTTTTTATACACCCACTCCCCAATATGCCTAAAGATTATAACTGAGTTACTATTGACTAATAAAACGCGCCAACATTAGCGTCTATTTTAATATCCAATGAAAATTATGAATACATATGCTCTAGGGAAACATTCCAGAAGGTTCTCAACGGAAAAAACGCGCCAATATTACGTAACTTCCTCGTTTCCAATAATGATAAACAGCTCACCCCCCTCTCTGCATTATTGCGCGCTATTATTGACAGTTTCAGTAAGGCATTAAAAACTTACTTCTCAACAATAATTACAGTCAAGAAACATCTCAAATCAATGTCACATAAAAATGCATATTCATATTACAATCATTATTTACATTTAAGTAATTTGTGATACAAATTACTGCATCAATTCTGATACTGATATAAAATCCACCTCAAAATCTTGGGGACTGTTGAACTCACGTGATACGCTTGAGCACTGGTCGTGTGCTCCATGGGCAGCTACAGTAAACTCAACAACCTCCAAGGGGATGGACCGCCGTCCTCTCTGTGGTGCGATGCCTAAGGTTGTTTTCAAATGAGATGATGTCTGTTCTTGGGCGCCACCAGACCGTCAACCAATGGGAGTCTTGCAGTGCTATCACATTGTGTTCCCGCTAATAGGAAGTGCGGCCTCAACTGAATCCACCTCTAATAAATAACATTTATACTAGGTCTAAATATTATATTTCACAAAAATTAACTTACGAGGAATGTACAGGGCAATGTTTGTAATACAACCGCGGAAACCACATACTTTAAGCACAAATCGTTTTCTAATACAAATAAACACACCAATATGTTGGATAATAACCATGTAGGCACTGAAATAGGCATAGTATGTATATAATTATATAGTGCTGTAATGCAAACTATTGCCAGGATGGTGCTAAAGCAATTAACGTTGAACAAGCAACAAGAATTTGTTAGCTCTCTCTGTGTTCAAGATGAGAGTCAACAACTCACTTAGTTTGGCAAGTATAATCATCTGGAGAACGTCAGCCGTGGCATCCTTATGACGCGAAAAAGGGCCTTATGTATACTCTTCAGAGTTCAAATACTCACATCAGTAATCAGTTGTTCATTTAAGTAACAATAAAACAGGTGCGTATTCGTACAATGGCCTTAAGCAGTGAATTTAGCGACTAGTCAAAGAGGCAGGTATTGCGAAGCCAGCCTCGAAATATTATTTTAAAGTATACATGTTTCATAAAAGATGCAACAACTAGGAAGACAGACATCAACTCGATTTAAAAAATACTTAGCAATTTACTGGTACTGAAGTGCAACACATAGAACAGCTTATGATTCGCTGGAGAGCAAACCTCTTCCCTTTTGAACGGTACTGTAATTCAGTTGTTTCTTCAAATTTCTTCTTCATCTTCTTTAGCCCGTTAATAAATTGACATGGAACCTCTTCTCAACTGTTTCTTTCGGTAATATTCCCGCAATGCAGCGCTGCTAATTGCTGCCCTTCTGGTGAAAGAACTTCACTAACAGGGCATCTCTTGCAAACAGCCACTGCATTTCACACAGAAAAGCCCAACTTCTTAATTTTCAATGAACATTCACTTCACAAAAGCAATCATCAAGTAAGCAGAGAACTGACACAACGCAATGCCATTGGTAAAATATACTGAGCCAAAGTTACAGTAAGTTGCATGAGCTGACTGCCTACAGCGCTGTATTTTAAGGACAGTGAAGTGAATTTCCGCGAAAATGTCGATTTTTTACTTTCCATTCTAAAGAAAAGTATAACTTCTTAGCTAAAATATATATATATATATATATATATATATATATATATATATATATAGAGAGAGAGAGAGAGAGAGAGAGAGAGAAATATTAAAAATAAAATTAAAAAAAAACATTTTGTTACCTAAAGGCGCGAACCTCTGACCACAGCACAGTGCCTTAAACTGCTCGGCCATTCGAACACATGGTAGTTGTAGCATTGTTTGATCTCATTAATTGCGTAATGTTGTGAGTGAATTATCTTGTTTTTTAACAAAATAAAAGGGTAAAATGCATGTATCTGCATTCAATCGAAACCCGTCAGCATCCAACCAGGCTGCCGCACCCTTTACCACAGTTTTCTTAAATGCAGAACATGCATTTTACCGGGATTCGATCCTACGATCCTTGGTTTTGATAGGTTAGCTACACCTAGCGTGCCTTAGACAGCATAGCCATAAATCCCGCTGTCGAAGCCACCTAGCCGTTATTTGCCGTTAGCAGTATTTAAAAGTACTGCACAGGACATATGTCCATATCGGTGAAGGGTTAAATATGGCGGCACAAGGACACGCCTCCCCATCTTCCACAACCTCTTGCACAGAGGGTTTGAATATTTCTTTCGCTTAGAATTCAACTGTTTATATTGGGGCAAAAACTTAGAGAATAGGTGCGTATGATAGTGTTATTTGTTTTAATGAAGGGTGCACTGGCAAGCTTAAAGTTATGTAAAAAGTGGTATCAAAATTGGTGAAAATATGAAAGCAACATTTTTTAAGAAATGCTATACGTCGACGTTTAGATGCAAATGAGGCAGCTCAAATAATTGATGACAAAGATAGGCTCAAGAAGAGGGAGTGTGAAGCTAAAAATAATGATGATGAGGAATATGGAGCTGGCATGTTCTGAAAAAAAAACGAGTAAAGCATAAACTACACTTTCAGCTTTCATCTCAATTTCCCGTAACTTCATTTTTTAACATTTCAAGTTGCACGTTTCCCAAAAACTGTTAAAGCTTTTGTCTTGAAAGTTTTGCAACATTTTCCTTCCCTTCTCATGTTTAACACTGTCACAGTAATTTGATGCCGTCATTATTGGCAGGAAGATATAGATAATTAAACAAAGAAATGATAGTTAGATGGAGAAATAATTGCATTATGATTTCCGTACATTAAATCGATGTATACTGTAATATGCTTTAGTTGGTTGAAAAGATTTGTCCTAGAAAAAGGTCATTAGGGAGTCAGTTAAGCAACCGAAGTAGTGAACCGTTAACATAAAGGTTTTTAAAATGCAGTTAACCATGTCACATTCATATTCTGGATTCGCAGCAACTCCACGGAAGTTCTGTTGCCCTAGATTTATAATAGGGGCCCAGTTATACTAAAATTGTTCACCATTTCCTTATAACTTCGGTTTATAGTCGTGTTAAAGACACCAGCTCCCTTTTCCTTCCTGGTCTAACCGAGCAATGTCCTTCAGTAACACTCTAAATAATGCAGATGTACAAAGAGCGCCAAAGAAAATCTCACTGCACCTCCGTCTACGTCATATTATTTTATCGTTGTACGTGCCTTGCGAAGCCATGACCATTTCATTGGTTGCTCTAGGCCACGGTGCAAGGAGCGCTAGTCCTTCTGCTAAATAGTTGCACCACTAACTACAACAAAGGTTACAAAACGGCGTAGAAAAGAAATATATGTTTACGCTCTTGATCCTATTGGCTAGAAGAGAAAGAGGTAGAGTGAGTGCATTCAGTTTGTCATACAGACCTCTTATCGTGATTGGTAGCTCATACCTTATCGGCTAGTGCAGGACACGCCTTTGAAAGGATTAAAAGCTAAGGGGAAATCTTAATGAGCGCCCAGGTTAGCCAAATGTAAAATGTGCAGTGTGAGAAAATTTTCAAATTAAAGCTTGAATGGTATTCATTAAATACATAGCAAGACAGCGCTTTATAACAAAAATAAACAGAACTGTATTCCCACAGCGATATCAATGCTTATTGCTGCATAGAAGCAAACATAACCAAATAATAAATGAATAAAGCAACATGTTTTCCCTCTAATTCAAACTACAATTGGTTAATATACCTTTACTAACATATTGCTGATCGTAGGAATACAACAGGATTATAGACAAAAATATAACCCAGTTTTATTGCCATAAGATGCATATTATATTCGTAAACCATATACATATATATATATATATATATATATATATTTATCTCTAGTTTCTAAACATAAGTCATTATTATTATAAATTATCATTTAGCAAACGAATATGATCATTTGTAGATGTTTTACGGGGAGTGCCCACTTTCTGACGAGTATGTAGACCGTCTTCCCCACTTTCCTGAAGTATTTTTATCCAATAATTTACTATAAAAACACTTTTATGCACTTCCGTTGCAATTGCTGTAACAGTGGACCAGCCTCCCACATACCCACAATATGTCCACGAGTAATTTCGCTAGTATACGACATGACTGTTCCTGAGACAATAAACATATTTTGGCTTCAATAACACCAGAAAAGGCAAAGGCATCAACCTCCCCTCTTTCCCCTCCACATATTGCTGTGTTATCAAGCCACTACGCTTTCTGATAGGTAAGGTGAAGGACACTTCTCAAAAGACCCCAGAAAGCGATACAAAATCCGCCGAAGATTTTCTTTGGTACTGTTTGTATCAAATCGTTGCCGCACGCTTAAATTCAACCTTATATAGGTATTCTCCCATAAATTCCTAGTGCGATTACAAACGCGACTATACATATTCGCTAAGAACAGGAGCTGTGCTATACTAGTTACCGACTCCCAAAGTAAGCCGTAGTTCATTTGGAAGAAGCAAGAGTCTATTTGGATTAAAGAGAAGTGAGGCAGTATTTTTTATCCCTTAACTGCTGTCAATTTCATTATATAATATAAAAATAATAGCCCGCCTATAAACAATCAGTATTACTATAAAGTGTATATTACAGCCATTGAATTATGTTTATTTATTGTATATATGTGTAAAACATTATGTGAATGTATTTCTTAGTTTCGAAATGTAGGAGCTATGAGGGTAGAAGCAAGCTGTTTTCTGTAGCAAACAGTGTCATAAAGTGGAAAGCAGAAGGTGGCTAACAATGAGTTGTAACCTTGGCAAAACACTAACTTAGAAGGCTAAGGATGAAAAAATACTGATGTAACGTCAAAAAGTTTGTAAATAGTCACGTGGGCGCAAAAAAGCCAATCAAAGTCAAACCAACAGTGCTCTGCTAGAGTAGGCCTAGCCAACCAGAAAATAGAAACTTTAAATTTAAGATTTTAAGCTGTGGACGCTAAGATCTAACGTACCCAAGCCAAGTCAATTCAGTAGATGAAGCTCAGCGTATGCAGATGTGAAATTTTAGTGCAGTGCGGAGAAGATAAATTTTGACCTTTAAAAAAATGCAGTTAGGAACAGATAATTACGGCAACCGTAAATTACATTTGATTTAATATTCGGAGAGATATAAATTTGTGTGGCTTCTAATTTATTTTAATGCGAATAAAGAACTTAAGAAATGCTCTGTAAATTGTAGTTCGTTAGCACACATATAGAACGTAATATCTTACAGCTCCATACGTAAATACTTCAGTAATTTGTAATTATTTGTTATATTATTCAATTGCCTTCAAGAGGTAATAAAGAAGTGAGAATTTAAAGCTATAACTTGTGTAAGGTGTGTGGAACAATTCTACAGCCGTACCACCCTTGTTAAGAGATACTTGCTCTACCAGACATAACTGACATCCGAGGCTTAATATTAAATAAAAAATCATAATTAATAAAAAATAAAAATTCATTACATATAAGCTTTATTACCACACACACGCGCGTAAATCACCGCACAAGGTACTTCAAATCGACTTCTAATCCTTGGAATTTCCTGTTTGTTTTATTACTTCCTTGTATTTATATTTTTGTACCTCTGCCTTGATTAAATGTCAGATCGGAACAAAAGCTATATTATGAACATTGACTTGAATGTAACTAAACATGCAAAGACTGAAAATACTTTGAAATTACTTTAAAACTGCGCTTCTAGAGCTAAAACAGAGTTGATAAAATAACTTCAGCGCAAACCTTTAGCTAAGGAAAATAAGTAACCTTCATTCATAATTTGAAAGCGTTTTTCTTTATTTGCACGTTGTGTAAAAAGCTGAGCCAGTACTGAAAACTAAAATAAAATTATTATGAATTTGTTCAGTTTCCACTGTCACTTCACTAAACTCTCGCCGTAATTAAATACGCGCAAAGCAGTCTCTTCTTCGGATGATTCACTCACTGGGGAATCGAATGTAGGACGTCTCTAGTCTCTCGCGGAAGTAGTACTCACTGTATGTCACAGCTGTCGTCACAAACTCACTTGGTACCGCATCAGAAACGCACTCACCGACTCACACTATCTGTTCACTCGGGAAGACATATGGGCTGGAATCCTCCAGGGACTTCTAGATGTTCTGCAGCCGAAGAGAGGGGAAACTTCCAGAATATTCTGGTTATTTCTCGATACCACTTCTGGTGTTTACGCTGGGCTAGAGCGCTACCTCTTATCTCTTCATGACCAGTCGGCCGGCGTCCTCTATCCATAACGGGGGCCAATAGTGGCGCCATTGTATTAATAAAGCTATTTATGTTTATTTTAACAAAATGAATACCTCCTTCTTTTCATTTTGGTGTAACGGTATGAAGGCTTCGACTGCCGAAGTTGATCAGGTATCTCCTTTTCCTATGCATATACAATTTGCTTGAATGCCTTCATAAGAAGTGAAATGGCGTAAGATCGGGTGATCAGTTAGCACTAGAAAACGTGTCTCCCGCTAGTTGACCTTAAAGAAATGTGATGCGATTATACAATCGCCTAAAGGATCACATCATATATTTAATATCCATTGAACTTGAAACACTGACTTTCTAACATAAATGAGGATTATCATTTCTCGAGTAGAAGATTTTGTGGCGCTTTACAGTTTCTTTAAAAAAGAGTGACGTCTCAACAGAAAATAATATTTTAGAGAAATAGGTTGCATTCTCTCTAGGTTGTACATACTCATTTTCTTCAAAATGAAATAGTGTATATTTATACCATTAATAACATAAAGTAATTATCAAGCAAATAAATATAAAACATCAATCTACATTAGAGACAGAATCTGAGATCATTTCAGGAAATAAGAGTTAAACTTATACATTTAAGTTGGGACTACAACATCTCCAAAACTAAGCGTTGTAGAGAGAAATGTCTGATAAAAATTACTTGATATTATTGGGGAAGGTAAATGCCATTAGTCCTGTCAGCTAAATTGGCTCTAATTGTGGGTTCCCATTTAAAATATTAAATTGACCCTAAAATTACGGTCTACCCTGATGGTCTATCCTGTATATAAAACTACATAACTGAAAATAGATTCCATGCACTCAACTATAAGTCGGAGTATGACTGCTGTTTGTGCACAGAAGGAAATTCAAAACCTCGACGGTGGATAATTTGAAAATCGATAAGACGAAAAAGGATTCCGGGCATACAGTGCAATTTCTGTTTAAATATGTTCAATATGCTCGTGTTCTTACAGCTGGCAAAGCGGAGCGCAATGATGTCAATGCGACCACAATGTTGACAATTTGGATAATGTATGATGCGTGAACCATATAATTACTTTCTCTACTACGTATAGTAAGTAGGGGAAGTATTGCATTCCACCCAAAAATTCGATACCGAGATTTCACCGGAAATACATGTTTTGAGACCTCCTGAATCCAAAAAAAGCATTTTTGGAAACATGTCCGTCTGTGTGTGTGTGTGTCTGTGTGTGTGTGTCTGTGTGTGTGTGTGTGTGTCTGTGTGTCTGTGAACAGCATAACTCAAAAACGAACAGTCGGATAAACACCAAACTTGGTATTTAGGTTCAGTATCTTCCAAGGATGCGACACGAAGGTTTTCAAGAAAATCCCCCCACCCCAGACTACCCTTTACATGGAAGATTTTTCGAAAATTTTAATTTTCTCAAAAATGGCTCTAACGATTTTGATTAAAATATCATATGTTTAAAATATTTTTATGGCAAATAAAATGTATATCTTGAATTTCCTGGGAATGTCTCCAAAAGTATTCTTCATTGTGAACGACTTTTGCATAACTGGTAAACCATAACAGATAGACAAAATTTTCCTACACAAAAAATGTAGATCGCGTTAAAATACACAACTTATGTCATATACATTTCTTTTGTTGAGTGAACCGTTTTCGAGAAATTGCTTGTTATTTTCTTAAATTTTCCAATACTTATACTTTTTCTCAAATTCGTTATTCATTTTTTTTATGTCCTGGACATGCAAAGAGAATGGAATGCGCCACATAGCAACCAGCGATAAAATATTTGACTATCGCTTAAAAGCTACCATATTTCCCTTGCATCTACAAGAAAATTACCAATAAGATTGACATCTCGATATCTCGATTAACATGAAGCATATGGAGAATAGGCGTTTGTAAAATTAGATTTTACAAGAGTAGAGAAAGTCATGTGAGTGTAACACATCAGATTTTTTTTCTTTGGTAAGCAATATGTGATTTGCTATCTAGTACCGCATACCACGATTAGATAAGTACATACATATTGACATACGCTCCATCTGAGAAAATTAAAGGCCCTCTAAAATACTGATGTTTAACAGTCCTTAGATATTGCCACAATTAAGATCCGAATTGTAAGTGATGGTTTCTAAATAATCGGTAAAATGTCACAGGTAATATTTTTACGGATGTCTTCCTTTAAGTTCAGTTGGCTATGGAAATCGGGCCATTTCCAACTACAACTGCCGTAGCCTTAACCTCATTCATCCTAGCGCCGGAGAATTGGCAACATTGGATGATACACTGATGAAGTACACAGAGATACCCGAGTGGTTACAACAAGGGAGACATCGTCAGTAAAATCTCTCACGTTTCTGTAAGAGCGTGAAGACGAAGGAGCAAGGGCTCTAGTGCAATGACCAAAAAAGAAAAAAAGAAAAGCATTGACGCACAGACCAACGAATAGACACTACAACAAATGAACGTCCGTTGACTAAATTCCAGTTATTACAGGGCTAGAACTGTCCGTGGCACCTGAATATTCAAACCCGTGCGTTCCGTGATATAAAACACGAACTGATGAGAGATGCTGTCAAAAGCATAATCGAAATTCAGTGAAATCAACATTTTACTGTTATCAGCAATTGCAGCATCGCTTATGCTATCACAAATTGCACTGAGGACATTCAAGATATTGATTGGTTCTGGCACACTACTGGACTGAATCTATAACCTTATTCATATACGGCTCCAACCGTCGCTTTATGCCATGTATGAAAAGTTTGTAATCAACATTTAAACATCTAATGGAGTGGTAATGCTCAATCCTAACCGCGTTTGGGATTTTTGTAATTACTACGATTACTACAGCTTCCAAAATTAAACCATTTCTCAGGGTCATTTATTTGGGACTCAAACCTAATTTCTATCGCAGTGTGCAAATTATATCGGAGGCACCACTCAGCAAGGAAACATCCGTCTCCTCCACGTTATCAACTAATACGGTCGGTGGGTAAGTCATGTCAGAATTACCACTAAGGAAACATCTGTCTCCTGCACGTTATCAAGTAATGTATCAGTTGGCTCTTGATATAGACCACGAAAGTAATCGTGGTCTATATCAGGTGTTCAGGACTGTACCACCAGTTGCAGCTGATAGGCTATTAATATATTTATGGTTATCATGCCGTTTCTCTCTAACTAACTGAAACTGCCGATTTACGTTGTATATGTGGGTTATTCTCTACACTACACTAATCTTCCGGATAGTAATTGTGTAACACTGCGTATAAAATTCCTCGTACTGTCCGTTTTGCTGCGTTATTCCCAAGAAAACACTTTAAACAAACTCTTTATTTTTAAATTTAGCATTGCACCATCAGGCAATGCTTGATCTACATTTATACTTTTGTTTCCGCCGCAGCACTTACTGTTGTAAAAACAAAGCCTTTAACTTTGGTTCTGTTACATGATTTACATTAAATTTCCAGAGGCCTCTTCCACTGGGAAAACCTGTAGATTCGAGGCTGATAGAGCACATACGAGGGCGGATTGATAAGTCCATGACTTTGACGAGAGATAGCGTTCTAATTACAGGTTTCTTGTTTGCACCCAAGACTTACATCTATTCTGGGTTTAATCGCAGAAATTCGTCGTCATCTGTTTCTTAGAACATTGTTGAGAGCGTTTAAAATAAGCAGATGTATGTTGCTTCGTAGAAAACGGAGAAAAGTGAATTTCGTGTTCTGATAAAACACCACTTTTTGCGTGGTAAGACGTTGAAGGAAACGGAAGAAAACTTGAACAAGTATTACGGGACTCTGGTCCATCACATGGCATGGTTCACAAGTGGTTCACAGAATGTCGATTTGGCCGTTCGAGTACAAGAGTTGCCGTGCGCACAGGACGGCCGGTTGAGGTCACAACAGAAGAAATAGTGAACAAAGTTCACGATATTGCGTTGGAAGACCGCCGAGTGAAAATCCATGAGATAACCAAGACCGTATACATTTCGAGTGAACCGGTGTATAACATTCTGCACGAATTTTCGGGTATGAGAAAGCTGTCAGCAAGATGGATGCCGCGACTGCCCGCAGTTGAGAATAAGCGGAATCGTGTGAGCGTTTCACAAGGATGTTTGAACATGTTCCAGCGCAACCCAAATGAGTTTTTGCGGCGTTATATCAGGTTGATGAAACTTGGATTCATTATCAACCTGAAACCAAACAACAATCAAAGTAGTGGATTTCCTTCGGCGAACCTGCTCCAAAGAAAGCGAAAACCATTCCATCGGCAGGAAAAATCATGGCAGCTGTCTTTTGGGATTCAAAAGGGGTGATAGACATCCATTACCTGGAAAAGGGTAAAAAAATCACAGGTTCATATTATGCCGCAATGCTGGATCAGTTTCACAAGGAGTTGTTAAAGAAACGACCCCATTTGGTGAAGAAAAGGATTCTCTTTCACCAGGATAACGCACCCGCACACAAGTCAGCCATTGCCATCGCAAAATTTGTGGAATTGGGCTACGAACTGCTACCTCACCTACCTTATTCTCCAGATTTGGCCCCGAGCGACTTCTTCCTCTTCACAAAACTGAAAAATTAGCTCGCTGGGAAGAAATTCACGTCCAGTTAACATATCATGGCAGAAACAACCTCATATTTTGTAGACTTATAAAAATAATATTTATTGGAAGGGTTAAAAAATTGGAAGAACCTTGGACCTCGTGTATTGAATTGAAAGGAGACTATGTTGAGAAATAAAACTTATTTTTTGGGAAAAATTTTTATTTTCTTTAAAAAGTCACTAACTTATCGATCCGCCCTGGTATATCCGCAATGATTGTAGAAAATATGTTCACATCAATAGGCAAATATTCACATTACGAAGTTATGACGCTAGCAATTGTGAAGTGATATAAATTCAATCCAACCTGGATGCAGACACATGCTACTACCTCTAGGTGTATAGGACAGTATTTGGTGTTTCAACCCCCAAGAGTCAGAAGGCTTCATTTCTGTAATTAGTCGTTCTAAAGAAGTGCACAGATTAGATGCACCACTCTGATCTTTGGTAAACATGGTGAAGTTAAAAGCACCCCAAGAACATATTATGAGTTGCTCGAGAAATAAAACTAGTATATCTTCTGACCAAAAAGGGGGCGGCGTTTTTTTGCGATTCCCGTTCTGTTAACCCGCTGGAGCGTAAAGATTTATAGAATTAATATAAGAAATCTTAACGCTCACAGCTCTACAATTCATCATACGTTTTATCTCCCCACATGTTATATGACTTTTAACTAAAAATGTAATACCGTGTGCCACATAATTGGTATTCACAATGCTGTTGTAACCAGCAATACCACGTATGTGTGTATGTGATGAGAACTAACCTCTTGAAGCAAACACATACCAATATCCATTGCTCTTACAGGTTTGCCTAATATTAAGCTTTTTTCTCTGCTTTGTACATTCTAAATGTTAAACGTCATGGTAAATATTAAGAGTTAAATATAAATGTACTATATCTAACTACCTGAAAAATACATTACTTATTTTAAATAAACTTGTTTGTAACATCAGTGATTTTTGAGATCTCTAATATTATACCTAATGTTAGAATTTTGTATTACTTTTGTTTTTTAAAGTACCCACGCAACTGAGATGTTTCTTCGGATACTATGGAAATAGTACAGGATTTCAAGGTCACGTTATAGAGAGCTATTTTTTTAAAAATGTGACTCCTTGTATCCATCTTGTGTAATGAACTCACCTCTGCAAACGTTTATGTTGATTAACCTAATGAAAAGATACGTTTTCAGCAACAGATTGCAGAAGAGATATAAAAGTTAGCGATAGTGGGTAAAGAAAAGTTGTTTGAATGTAATACATCAGATATATATATGTATTAAATTGCATAAAATAACTAAATAAAGGAACAGGCAAAACACTTCAAGATCAGCTTACCGCTCTTCTACTTATTCCGCTATACAGTCCCCCAGAGTTACTTCTAGCGTGAAAATGAATTGTATTCATGTCTTATGCTTTTATTTAGGTCTTTACACCTATAACGAGAGAGCTAATACATATAGAATATTCTTTTTGCGTGTTTGTTTAAATTTGTCCGCAAAATTGTATAGCACAAATGTATACAGTTAATGTACCCGACAAAAATTGGTATATCTTATTTAACACAACTTAAAATGTTCATTAATGAAGATAAATAACATTTCAAATTCAAATTACATTATATGCCTGTTAAAATTAGCCTGAATGTCCTATATATTTATTTACTTATTTATTTTATCATTTATATTTTTAAACTCGTCAAGAAGCGGCATATAACGTATTTAAATATTCAGGGGATTTCATTAAAGGTGTTTTTCTTGTTTAAGGAGATGCAGGGTTGAATTTTTCAAATTCTACATTTTGTAGATAAAAGGTTCCAAATTTTCATCACATCTTGCATCATTATCATGTGTGTCCACCAAATTTTAAATCAAATGGTATTGTGACATTCTCCTGATTTTCGACTGTTACACTTCTAAGTTCTCACTCTCGCTCTTTTGTTTTTTATGTAGTTCACCTTCACTGGGAGTTCACTTCACTAATGTCACTGTGTCCAAGGTGAACTAGTTCAATTATCCGTTCCTGCACTTCTCCCTCCATGACGCCGGACGGTAGTTCACTTCACACAAGATCTCCATAACCCGTCGCTCCGCAATAGCTGCACGTCACACAACAGTCGCCATACAGAAATTTGCTCCGAGAATCGCTGACTGACTCACTTGAATTTCTCAACAACACTCCTTTATATGGGACACTCCATTTCAAATCGTTAGAAACAGGAGGAAAATCTTTGCATTTTTTGATTGAAACTAAGCTTTTTATACGTGGAGACAAAACCGATTCAATGCTCTATGCAAACCATTAAATTCTAAAAATCATAGTTTTGCGACTAAAATTGTTCAAATACATCATATCTTCCTAAAATTTCCAGCTTCAATCTGTTATAGCTGTGAAAACTTTAAATCTAATTATTTAAATCCAGCTTTATTTTGACTCCCTAAACCTTAATTTCATACTGATAAGTGAACATCATATTTTTATTTAAGTGAAGAAATTTCTGTTTTTTTTAACGGATTACGAAAAATAAACAGTTGTAAATAAGATTCCGTAATTTAAACAACAACAAACATGTTTTACTTTAATGGTGACAGATAAGGATTCGTCTAAAACTATTAAAAAAGTAAATTACTTTATGCGCGGGAGTAGTAGTTTTATAAAATTCCGAAGACATTTAACGGCAAAACTGTATATAGATTTTTGTGAATTTTATAGAAATAATTAGTATATGCTCTAATAAAATGCGGACTTTTGTCTACAAAATGAAATTTGGTACAATATTCTGAAATAAAGGGTTCGTATGCCCACTTAAAATGCGGCAAAATGAATTAATAATGTGCATTTAACGTTCAATAATGTGACAACCGTTGGGATTTAGATGCTAATATTTGATAAATATGCTTTCCTTAGCATCCCTTATTAATAGGAAAACTTACAACGGAAACAAAAAAAAAAGTGAGATATTTTGTCGTTTGATTTCACGTGAAACATCCCATATACAGCTGCAGAGTTCTTGGAAAGTGATGGTGAATGTTCTGGAAAGCCCGAGAACAACAGAAGGATCCAGAACAATCACCGTACGGCTAGAAGGCCGTCTTGGAATTGTTACATCAACTGGAAAGTCTTCCCACTAATCTGCGGGCTAGCGTTGCGATGAAGATGTCTGATATCTGTGATATATAACGTTCTTTGCACTGCAATGTTTAGTTCTCTACTACGTATACTAAGTAGGGAAGGTATTGTATTCCACCCAGAAATGCGATACAGAGGTTTGACCGGTAATACATGATTTGATGTCCTAAATCCCCCCAAAAAACTATTTTCAAAAAGGTCCGTGTGCGTCTGTGTGTCTATGAACAGTATAACTCAAAATGATTAAACACCAAACTTCGTATTTAGGCTCAGTATCTTCCAAAGATGCGACACGAATATTTTCAAGAAAATATTTTCCTTTACATGGAAGATTTTTGGAATTCTTTTATTTTCTAAAAGAATATTTTATTAAAATATCATATATATAAAGATGATTACATGACAAACAAAATGTATATCTTGAATTTTCGGGAATAGCCTGTGAAGTTCTCTTCATTCGGAAGGAATTTTGTATAGCATTGTATAAATGATAAACGTTAAGCAATAGACGAAAGCATACTACACAAGAAATGTAGAGCTCCTTAAAACACGCAATTTATTTAAGAAAAATTTTTGTGGCATCAGCCATTTCCGAGATATCCGTTATTAATGTTCAAATTGTTCAATACTTAGCCATTCTTTTTAAGTCCTGTCGATTTTAATTGTTTCTCGCAATGTCATGGAAAGAGTATGGAATTTTAAGGGAAGCGTATACCGTCCAGTTCTGTATTGTTATTCACTTTGTATCATAACAAAATGTGTAGTGCAGTTATTTCCGGAAATATTTATCTAGATTTAAATGAACTACATAGGAAAATAAACTTTTGTAATAATAATTTGAATACCAACTAATAAGCGATATAGGGTATAGAAAGTCAAGTGAATGTAACACATCCGATTTTTATATTCGCGAACTGACATTTTATGAGCAGATGACGTTTAACATTTTAAAATGCATTTCTGCAAAACATATGCTTTATGTTTTTTTAGTATGGAACGAACAAAGACGGCTTAAACCTTGACCGTATAAAGATCTAGATAGGTTTATATTGCTTACACATGCATGAACTAATTTTGAAGGTTTTAAACAGAGATTAGAATGACAGTGTTGTAAGAATAATTTTACAAGCATAATAATGCCAGAAACAAGTACACAGAGCAATTATACATTTAACATTCTTTATGCATGTACACAGAGCGCCAAAGAAAAACTTCGGCGGATTTTGTATCGTTTTCTGGGGTCTTTTGAGGCGTGTCTTTCAGCTTACCTATCGCAGATCGTGGTGGCTTGATAACACAGCAATAAGGGAGAAAAGAGGGGAGGTTGATGCCTTTGCTTCTTTTGGTGTTATTGAAACTATAAAATGTTTATTGTCTCAGAACCAGTCATGCCGTATACTGGATGAAAATATTCCAGGAAAGTGGGGAAGACGGTCTATATACTCGTCACAGAGAGGGCACTCCCCGTAAAACATCCGCAGATGATGATATTCGTTTACAAAATCCAAATTACTCTTTTGTTATAGTTGACTGATCATGTTTAGAAACTAGAGATAAAAAATGTATATGTATATGGTTTACTGAATGTGACATACATATTATGGCAATAAAATTGGGCTAAAAGTTCTATCCATAATCCTGTTGTATTCCTATGATCAGCAATATGTTAGTAAAGGTATATTAACCAATTATAGTTTGCGTAAACATGCTGCTTTATTTATTTATTATTTAGTTATGTTTGCTTCTATGCAGCAACAAGCATTGATATCACTGTGAGAATACAGTTCTGTTTATTTTTTCGTATAAAGCGCTGCCTTGCTAGGTATTTAATAAATACCATTCAAGCTTTAATTTGCAGCCCCTGAAAGTCTTCTCACACTACACATTCTACATTTCACTAACCTGGACGCTCATCAAGTTTTCCTCTTAGCTTTCAACCCCTTCAAAGGCGTTTCTATCACTAGCCGATACGGTATGGGCTACCAATCCGATAAGAAGTCTGTGTGACTAAATGAATACACTCACTCTGCCTCTTTCTCTTTCAGCCAATACGTTCGAGAGCGTAAACTATATTTCGTTACTACGCCATTTTTAACCTTTTTGTAGTTATTGGTGTAACTATTTAGCAGAATGAGTGGTGCACCCTTGCACCGTGGCCTAAAGCAATCAATGAATTGGCCATGGCTTCGCAACGATAAATAACGTGACATAGACGCGAGGTGCAGTGAGTTTTCTTTGGCGCTCCCTGTAATATTAGTTACCGTTTCACCCACTTTCCTTTTATCCTTCATTAATATTTTCAGCACCTTGGTTTTGCTCTGCGATACCTTGGTCATTTCTATTCTTTTGGTTTACTTTGTCTGCAACATACCTATATCGGAATTTCACAGGAAATTCATATTTTGAGCCCTCTGCATGTTTAGGGAAAGGCCGTGTGTGTGTGTGTGTGTGTGTGTGTGTGTGTGTGTGTGTGTGTGTGCGCGCGCGCGCGTGTATGTCTGTGTTTATGTATCTGAACAGCATAGCTCAAAACAAAAATTCGAGTAAATAACAAACATGTTATTTAAGTTAGCTTTAAAAAATGTAACACAAATATTTTCAAGGAATTCCCCCAACACACGCTGCTTTATATGGAAAAATGTTCCATAGTCTGTTTTTTCTAAAATTCTTAAGGATTTTAATTAAAATACTACGCATGTAAGATGCTTATATAATAAATAACATGTATATTTTGAATTTTCTGGAGATAGCCTTCCTGTTTAATCGAATGGAATTTTGCACAATTTTTAAACGGGTAGAGCATAGAAGGTATACAAAAATCTACGACACAAAAAATATACAACGCTTTAATGCACAATATTTATTCCAAATGACCTTTTCTTTGTGGCATCAACCGTTTCAAAGATAACTGTTATTATTGTTTTGAATTTTTCAAAGCTTTTGCCAGCTTTTAAATTGCTTTCTCTATTCAGATGTTTTCTATTGTACCTGCAATGAAACGTGTAATGTAAAACTATTTCTGCAAAAGTTTACATCAATTAACATGAAGTAAATAGAAAAAAATCCGAAGTATTGCATTCGCTTTCTCTACTCACGGAACCTTTTGCTAAAAATGCTTGTTTTGGATTCAAGGTAGCCTGAAAAGATGTACTGTTGGTGAAATCTCGATATCGAATTTCTGGGTGAATACAGTACTTCTACACACTGTAATAAGTAGCAGAGAAAGTAAAAGGACGTTTTTAAGAACTGTAGAAGTTAAAAAAAATCTGAAGTCTTACACTCACATGAC
Source organism: Deroplatys truncata (assembly GCA_030765065.1). NCBI lineage: Eukaryota > Metazoa > Arthropoda > Insecta > Mantodea > Mantidae > Deroplatys > Deroplatys truncata. The sequence continues at coordinate 29,266,347 of CM060976.1, read as the reverse complement.
TTTCTCTACTTTTGTAAAACTATTTTTACAAAAGCTTATTCTCCATCTACTTCATGTTAATCGATACAAAAATTTGCCGAGATTATCGTATTGCTAATTTTCTTGTGGGTGCAAGGGGAATATGGTAGGCTTTAAGCGATAGTCAAATTGTTTAAGAGCTCGTTGCTATGTGGAGCATTCCGTTCTCTCTGCATTTCCAGGACATAAAATAAATCTGATGTGTTGCACTCACATGACTTTCTCTACTCCTGTACAAACTATTTATACAAACGCTTATTCTCCATCTACTTCATGTTAATCGAGATAAACATTTGCAGACTCTATCTTATTGCTAGTTTTCTTGTTGATGTAAGGGGAATATATATTTACAAGCAATATAGAAATACAGTAGCCTTTAAGCACATACATATCTCTTAATAGCTGGTTGCTAGGTGCAGCACCATTCCCTTTCCCACAGATTAATACTCTTTGCATATTCAAGACAAAAAAATGAATAACGAATTCCCATTTGAGAAAAAAGTATTGAAAAATTTAAGGGAATAACAAGTAATATCTCGAGAATGGTTTACTCAACAAAAAAATGTATATGACATAAATTGTGTATTGTAACGCGATCTACATTTTTTGTGTAGTAAAATTTTGTCTATCTCTTATGGTTTACCAGTTATGCAAACGTCGTTTACAATGAAGAATACTTTTGGAGACATTCCCAGGAAATTCAAGATATACATTTCATTTGTCATAAAAATATCTTAAACATATGATATTTTAATCAAAATCGTTACAGCCATTTTTGAGAAAATTAAAATTTTCGAAAAATCTTCCATGTAAAGGGTACTCTGGGGTGGGGGGATTTTCTTGAAAACCTTCATGTCGCATCCTTGGAAGATACTGAACCTAAATACCAAGTTTGGTGTTTATTCGACTGTTCGTTTCTGAGTTATGCTGTTCACAGACAGACAGACACACACACACACACACACACACACACACACAGACAGACACACACATACACACAGACACACACAGGGACATGTTTCCAAAAATGTTTTTTTTACATTCAGGGGGTCTCAAAACATGTATTTCGGGTGAAATCTCGGTATCGAATTTTTGGGCGGAATACAATACTTCCCCTACTTACTATACGTAGTAGAGAAAGTAAAAATAAGCAATGGTGGGTAGAGAAGGTCAAGTTAATTTTAAAACTTCAGACATTTATTCTGAATGTTACGAGGACATGTGTGAGAGTGATGAAAGACAACATCTTTACACGCTAAAATTAAGCGCCCAGAATTATAAATTTTCTTGTGGTCATGGTAACAAGTTGATAACATTAAATGAAAAAGAAAAACGTGGTATATGTTTTACGCATTAAAATTTTAAACCCAAATGATGAATTTTCAATGATGTATTCTTTTGATTTCCATCACTAAAGAGGATAATGTTTTCCCTCTGCAAAACATAGATCCTATTCTTTACTAGCATTTACTTGTACATATTTCATCACAAATTTGAAAATTAATTTTAGTTTAAAATAATAAAAGCTGAGTAAATGGAGGAAGTGTACTGATGGACTCGGAATTTAGAATCTACTATTGATCTGAAGCAACGAAGGATCGCTGTAGTAAATACACAGGAAGTTCATGCAGCCATTACAGTTGACACAGAATTTTGTAGCGTTACACATATCGACAATCTACAGAGGGAAGGGGAGATGACACTAGTAATCACCTAATTGTTTGGTCTCTGACGTTTTCATTGTATTAGACTAACTGTGCACAAACTAGCAGATATCACTGCAAGCAGAGACCTGGGTCCAAAGCATCATTAATTATACATAATGTAACAGCTTCTGGATCATGCATGATCTAACTATTAACGAGATTTCCCCGTCTGCTACTGATGATGATGACGATGGCGATGACGCAAAACAACCCCATCTCCATCTCTGTCGAACAGAAACACATACACACAGCAGTACTGTTTGCGCGCATTACGCGATATTAGCGAAATTGACATGAGTCGTCCTAAAGTTGCACTCTGGGACCAGGGAAAATATTTGTTTAGCGAGTCAAAGTTTTAGAGCCACCCCTCATTTCCTCCCCAGGTGGTTGTTTTGGGATTTATCAACGGGAATGATTCGGAGTTTGTGAAGGATGGGAAGCTTGTATTTTGTGGCGACTCTGATTTTCTGTACAGTGTCATCAATTAAATTCTGAACTGAGAAACCTTTTTATTAATTCACCTTCACCTACAAGTGATGTTTTAATGAAAAAATCAGAAAACACAATGTTTTTACTGTTTAGAAAACGGCGCAATTTCTAAAAGTTTTAAACACAAATACGCCATAGAACAAAGCTGTAGGTTCCTGGAAACTATTGTCCAGAAACTTGTTACCAATTAATTTGCATCACCGCATATTTTTAGAAGAAATGGCTGTTAAGATGTTTTAAAGCTTAGATTACGTCATAAGCACGCTATTTGAATCGACATGATAACATTAAACAAAAACAGCATTTTAAGATGAGCAATAAAAACGCTAAAGCTTTTATTCCTTAATGTTTAATTGTAATATATGTGTTGAATTGTATCTATTAATCACAATATTATTTGAATCCCAATTTTTCCATAAATATTTTAATTTTTCTTCATAAAGTTACATGAATTGTTAGTGTATACATGATTACTTTCACGAAACGCAGTATAGAGATTAAGAATAATGTAAAACGACTAAAGCATGTGTCATTACATGGAGAATACTAGCTGCCTGTTACACCAAATTTAAAGGCAGCATCCAGCACATTAGAGGTGATTTTGTCTAAGAATATCCAACAGATGTTCCTTTCGGGAGATGGGAAATAGGAAATGAAAGGGAATTTACAGCCAGGAAATGAAGAGCGAAAGTGACGCAGTAAAGATTTGGAGGAGGCGAAGTACGAGATAGAAACGATGATGCATATATAACTCGATAAGATGGCGGGTGACGGAAACGAATAGGTGTCCATCCTGGAGGGAAGAAAGACTTAACAAGGAGTCTAAAGGACATCGACGATGTGCACTTTACGCTCTACAAGAAGTCCATACGAATGTTGAGAATATAGAGAATCGTGATGAAAGAAGCTCGTTGTCAATATGGTCGACAGGATACCTTAGGAGCTGAAGACGGCAATACCTGAAGAAAAATAACACCTTTGAGACATTCGTCAAGCCATAAACACAACTGGATCCTGCTTTAGAAGTCGCCTGCAATTCCTTACCGCTGTAGCAAACAACAAAAGGCCATACGAAAAGGAAACCGCAGGAGTTAGTCCTTAGAACATGAAGTAAGTGGTTATTATTAATGTATTTGTATATGTTTGTATTTGTTAGCCCCACTTTGGGCGCCAATTTGTAGTATTATACTTCTGTTATATTTATTTTGTTGTTGAGCCCCACGTTGTGGTAGCCAATTTGAGAGTGTTAATTATTAATGTTGTTTATAACCCACGTTGTTTGTGTATGTGTGTTTACTCAACGTGTTGAAGCCATCTTGTGACGTGATTCATTTGTTAGGTTTGTTAGCTCCATCTGGTGTTAGCAATTTGCGGCAGTATTAGTTTTTATTTGAAAAAATGCTACTGTTATTTTATTTAATTTTGGTTCTCTGTCCTCCGGCTAGCTATTATCCTTTTGGTCAAGCACTTCTCTTTATACAGGTTGTGTATACGGAAAGGAATCTTTTATCCAAAGATAACACTGATGAAATTTGTTTTACACTTTTATTGTCGAACACATTAACTATCACATTTACACATTGATCTTGACACTCGCCAAACTGAAACTGTTATAATAACTTCATTACTGATAATTCTTAATTCGCGTACTTCAACTTTTTGTATAATTAACTTTATAACACTTGAGATTTTTCATAATTCTGTTACGCGTAACCTGCAAATTGATATCCGACGTGTGCCGTACAAATACTTTCGACGAACTGACTGACTGAAGGCGACGTGTACTTTACAAATATTTTCGATGAACTGAGGGCGATCTACCTCTGACTTGGCTTTTTATACTCATACACCCCGATATGCCTAAAGATTATAACTGAGCTGCAATTGGCTAATAAAACGCGCCAACATTAGCGTTTATTTATATATCCAATGAAAATTATGAAACATATGCTCTAGGTAAATGTTCCAGAAGATTCTAAAAGAAAAACGCGCCAACATTACGTAACTTCCTCGTTTCCAATAATGATAAACAGCTCACCCCCTCGCTGCATTATTGCACGCTATTATTGTCAGTTTCAGTAAGGCAGTATAAACTTACTTCCCAACAATAATTACAATCAACAAACATCTTAAATCAATGACACATAAAAATGCATATTCATATTACAATCATTATTTACATTTAAGTAATTTGTGATAAGTGTGTGTGAGTTATTGCTTTAGTAATATCTATTGCAATTTTATTCATTCTACCTCTCATAAATCCCAACTTACGAAGATCTCAGTATTATCCAATCAATCAATCCATGTTCTGATTTATAATTATAACCTTTACACTTTTAACATGAATCGGAGCACGCCCGGTTGAAGATCCCAGCTAGTTTATTTATATTTTTTCACTCCAAAAGTCAAAACGTTAACTGTACCTATTTCCGTATAACCTTTTGTTCCTTGCTTGCTTTTCTTTTCTCAGCGCGTATTAAATATAGCATGAAGGTTCTTTTGTAAGTGCATCAAACATCAAAAATTTTCAACATAATCCTGGCATCAGGGGCACTTGGCGGAATCTTAAAGGTGCTCGAGAATGTTTTGGCAACCATTGTTTGGCTGCAACAAATAAATTTTAATTGAATTATTACCAGATTAAATTGAATGTGGTACAAGCAGGTACATTAAGAATTTGCTTTCCAATATAACAGCTAGTTAACATGACTCTAATCGACAATCCAACCGCTTTAGTGTCCCAAAGGGATTCATAGTTGACGGTGTGCGTGAAGCTGAGAAAAGATAGCATCTCGTATTCGCCGAATATAATGTGATTAGGAAGAATTGATGACGGCGGAGAAGATGAGGTGGCAGAGCTGTAGGTCATCTCCATTAAAAAAACGAGAAATGGTCGACTTTCTAAATACAGAAAGTTATCAGAAGAAAGTTGTAGCACGGATCATCCATTTTCATCCATTACGAATGATCTGCTACTACCAATTCTGTTGGCATCGAGTGATGGCTTACCGTGGAGAGGGTATCCGTTTTGAAGATGCCCCTAGGTCGAAGCGTTATCAAGATTAAGCTTCGCCACGAAGGTTACAAGAAATAATATTACGATTGGATGCTCTCAGGAGCCACGGAGCGCTCATCAAGGCGGAAAGACCTTGCAATTAACACGATGTGGGTAATGTCCGATGAACTTTGGGGCCGTCAGCCCGCGTTATAATTGAAACATTTACAATACATAGTGAGGAAATAGTAGCTCGCTTTCAGCCAAGCTAAAGGCGATTTCTGGTGCATGGATCGCAACCTCTTACATATTAACCCGGAGGCGCCTGATATCTCTCGGTGAGCTATATGTCTCCCGCTGGCAAAGCAAACGAAAATACATTCCATTCAGAAGAGTGTGAACTACACAACGAGTAGTTGTTTTAATGAGGAAGGGAAAAGACTTAATGTCTGGACCATAAGAAGATGAACGTTGTCGCCCAAAAAGAACGGTTTTCCCTTTCCCGGATTAATGGCACGTTAAGCACCCTTCCAGATATGTAGTGATTAAGGTCTTAAAGCATTATGGATACTGGTATTTAGCGCTACTTCTGAGGAAGAAAGAGTATTATTTGCCACAGTAAAGTACAATACTTCTCTGTCATTTCATGGTTATACCATTTGTCTCCTTAAAAGCAACAGTATATTCTGACGAATCTGATTAGGGCGCTTATTTACGACACCTGCGAGCTAAAACAGGACCACAGTGCCATCATAGTCAATATGTTTAAGGACCGTGTGAAGAATTTGAACAAAATGCTGAGGAGATTGTATGCAGCCCATGTAAATCTGATGGACAAGGATTAGTAGTCCTTAAACAAAGGGTATATAATTATGCCATCGTAAGTGGTCATGCGTCCAGGGAAGGTACGCGCGGTGAGGAAATATCGATGGCCGAACGATGAACAAAAGTCGAGTAGCAGTTATAATCATCATTTCATTAGGAGGTTCTCTTCATCACAAAATCACTCGCACGTCAGCCCTACCGATGAACAGAGGAGTTCAGTGTAGCTTTCCGGGCAGACGCTTGCAGCGTGTTGATTTTTGAGCTCATAGTCTGGCTTCGGTTTCATCGTGGGCACTATCACCAGCGAAATCTACATTGAAACGGCTCCATCCCAGGTCCAAAGCAGTGAGCAATTCTGTAAGACGCTTGCAGAAAAGTACTCTGTGTTACTCGATAAGAACCCCATGCTGTAGTGAAGTCCATGTAGCATTTGCATACATATATGGTAAATAGTCTCATCTACGGAATTAACACGTTCCCCTTACTGGGCCCGTAAACTTCAAGAAACTGATAAGACCGACATCTTTGTGGTTTTTGAGGCTACAAAAATACAAATTATGTAGAACGAGGCACTCGATCGCGGAAACCTGTTCAAAAAGATCATTCCCAAATGTATTCCACCAATGCAGTAGTGTGAAAGATAAGTTCCTGTGTGTGTCATTTCCGTTATTTTGCATTATTTATATAATAACTATTTGTCTATCTCTTGTGATTTCCTAATAAAATCATACGGAATGAGGGCTTTGAATTGTTTAAGGTTCATTAATGCTTATGAGCATACAAACTAACAATTTTATAAATGACATAATATTACTTCTGCAACTGAAACAGCATGCGAAAAAGATCTTATGTGTTACACTCACATGACTTTCTCTACTCTTGTACAAACTATTCTTACAAACGCTTATTCTCCATATGCTTTATGTTAATCGAGATATCGAGATGTTAATCTTATTGCTAATTTTCTTGTAGATGCAAGGGAATTGCTAGGCTTTAAGCGATACTCAAATATTTTAAGAACTGGTTGCTATGTGGAGTATTCCATTCTCTTTGCATTACCAGGACAAAACAAAATGAATAATGAATTTCCATTTAAGAAAAAGTATAAGCATTGGAAAATTTAAGGGAATAACAAGCAATATTTCGAAAACGGTTCACTCAGGAAAAAAATTGTATATAACATAAAATTGTGTGTTTTAACGCGATCATTTTTTGTGTAGTAAAATTTTGTCTATCTCCTATGGTTTACCAGTTCTGCAAAAGTCGTTCACAATGAAGAATATTTTTGGAGACATTCACAGAAAATTCGAGATATACATTTCATTTGTCACGAAAATATCTTAAACTTATGAGATTTTAATCAAAATCGTTAGAGCCATTTTTGAGAAAAATTAAAATTTTCGAAAAATGTTCCATGTAAGGGGTAATTTGGGGTGAGGGGATTTTCATGTCGCATCTCTGGAAGATGCTGAACCTAAATACCAAGTTTGGTGTTTATCCAACTGTTCGTTTCTGAGTCATGGTGTTCACAGACAGACACACAGACACACACACACACACACACACACACACAGTCACGCATACACGGACATGTTTCCAAAAAAGCTTTTTTTTGGATTCAGGGGGTCTCAAAAGATATATTTCGGGTGAAGTCTCGGTATCGAATTTTTGGGTGGAATACAATACTTCCCCTACTTACTATACATAGTAGAGAAAGTAAAAAGAAGCAAACTCGTTTCGGCCTGAGTTGCCCTACACCACACAGAAAAGTAAAAATAAGTTTAAGATGTTTTCGGCGCCAAATGGCTTTTATTAAATTGGCTGTGCATACTCTGAAAATCAGGTTTCTGAGCTGGTGACCAACATCGAATACTTCGGAAAAGACTTTATTCCGAACGAAAAATGCAGGCAAGCTTAATACAGCATGACACCAAAGGGAATAATTGTATAAATTTACAGTGTCTTAGTAACAGGGGAACTGAGCATTTAAATTTTGGTACGAAATATTTCAGCTGGAAATGAGTGTAGAATGAACATTAACGCAGTAGCTATTTTCAATAATTCCCCTGTACTATTAGTATCACTACGTTATACCTACTACATCTATGCCTAGTTGTTAAAACTAGGCAATTCGGCCTGAAGAATAAAATTATTTTACAATTGCAGTATCAAACTTGAAACGTCAATACGATTTCGGTGAAGGCAGTGGTGTTAGAATACTAATTTCCTGTATTTATAAAAGTTAATTAATGCAGTGAACACCCACAGAATACGATATTACACAAATTATAGTATCTTTCTCTTGAAATTCCCTTCTTTTAACGTTCTGTAAATGGAAGGCTATAGGTACTAGGATATGTTTATACTTTGATTTTTGTGAAGTTCGACTAAAATGCACTGTCATTATTGTTGGTGTCAGTAATAAAATGTCTGCGTGCTGATGTATAAGCATCAAAATTGAAAATGCTCACAACAGCAACGTGGGCTTTTCATACTTTGGGAATGACACAGTAGTGTTTATCTACAAGAAGAATTTCAGATAGTGGTGTGGTTCGGCAACTCAAATTAATAGTCATATTTCAAAGACAGTTTAGACCTCTGTTCCTGGAAGATTCACCGGATTTGAAGCCTACAAAGAAAAGGCTCACATTTCTTAGAAACAGTCGCTAAACCGAAAGGATGGTGTTCTTGTACGCAAAACGCCCAACAACAACGCTTCAACAAGCCGGAATATCTAAATATAATATCACTGTACCTAGAGCACTGGGGAATAGTCTGCATATAAGTTGGATAGCTTGCAACGGTTCAACACCATGTATACCTCGTTCCATTAAGTTTTTCTTCCGTTGAGACTTCGTCAGTCTTGTTCCAAGGTGGCAGATATCAATATTTTGGGATGTGCAAGCCGAAAATATATCACGGTTTAGGTCTCCGTCGATACCCCTGGGTCTGTCATACTAAATGAAAACTGCAGGAGCAGTGCATGCTGAAGTTGAAGGCGACAGTTCATCAACGCGGTTTAACTCGGCATCTGGAGTGATGACAAGGTTTATATTTTATCGCTGTAGGAGGAAATTCTCGCTTTAAAAAACTATAGTCATGAATGACTTGCTAAGGTAGCGTCTCCCTCCACTCAACTAGTTCCTTCACCACACTGTTACATTCGGTATACCCACTTGATTAAAGTATCTTTCGCATCTTAAGGTATGAAGAACGAACAGAGAGGTATTTAGTGCTTCACTTATGGGAATAAACAGCATCAGAAACATCAAACCGAAAATATTTTTGCCTATAAGGGGAGGAAAGGCCATCTAAAATTGCTGTTTTTTTAACTAATTCCATGCTTATCCTAATTTGAATATTATATTGTGAAATGCTAATGGGTCGCTGCTCAAAAACATATACACTAGTTTTAAAAGAAATATTTTTTAGATAATGCACGAGTGGGGGACTCATTACATCTTCCTTTTAGTTCTATAGCACATAATGAATGCACAGCTGGACAGAGGTAGCAGTTAATGAATTTAAGATATGCTTTTCGTTTCTCAGAACAATTAATTCCTAGAATGCCTCTGCTTGTATTCTGATTAGCATGTTAGTCCCTGAGCCCAGAGGTTTAGGATGCGATTGGAGGCAGAAATATTTTTTCTTAACTTTTGTCGTTAGAGGGAGAGGAGAGAGGGAGAGGAGAGACACTCCGTATTTAATACTAGGATGGTAAAACCTAACGAGAAACATCAAGTGTAAGGCGAGTGAACTCATTGCAGATTAATAATTTATTCCAAAGCCGCCATTATGACCTCAGATGTAAATCCAATAAAAGGCCGCTCTAATTTTATATTAATTGTATTTTATAACGATTATTGAGACATTTATACACCAGCTAAACGCAAATAAAACAAAGAAACTTTATGGAATGTTTACTCCATGACAGGTTACAATACTTCGAATTGACTTTCAGTCCTTACTAAACGAATAGAATAGCTGTTTCCTCTGTGTCTTTATGTAGTACTTAACAATTGTTATAAGAAATACAGTGACACACAGTAAGTGTAACACATATCTGCTTGTACTGGAGCTCACAAGATGGTTCGCTCAATCTTCGCTCCGTATTTTATCCGCATTGCCAGTTCGCAACTGCAAATCTGCTGTGAGAAGAAGGAAAATTGGCAGCGAGGAGAGTATTCCTAAGGATATCTTAGCGTATGAGCTTTTCCAGGAGGTCAACTAATATAATGAGGGGGCGCAAGACATCGGTTTCCAGTCGAGAGGATAGCCTGGAATTGGATCCGGTTACCTGGACAGCCATGTCGGAAGACGTCCGTGTCGAGGGGCACTCATTAAAATCACAACAACTGTAACAAACAAAGGACGGTGCATAGGGGATATTTGTTGAAGGACGATGGAGACTGTTTTTGTCCTGTGCTGGATGGAGTAGGTAGGATTCAAGGAAGTGAACTTTAACGAGGCGGAGACTTGCTGCTTGTTTGCCAGTCACAACGAGATCCCTTCCCTCACCCCCTTTCCTTGCCTGGATGACCAGCATCCGATGTATAGTAAATTCCTATTGCTGAGGTCCTTTTCGTAATTTTTATAGCATATAGTCACTAAATATCTTAGGTGTTTTGCTATAAGTATTTAACAGATTAGCCTTAACAGCAGCATGTCTTAGCTTATGTTTGTTGACATAAATAAATTAGGCTTAGATTCTCAAAGGTTCACATTTCTAACCTTTTCAATACCTGAAACACCTAAGATCAATTTGTTTCATTTTACGAGAAGTTCCAAAGTTCACCCAGGTGTGGAAATAAAGCTTCAAGAGTAAACTGTATATGAAATACAACTGCTAACATTTAAAAGATATATTTCTTAAAAACGGCATAAATGTACCTTATCAACAATGAGCTAAATAATTAAAAAGCTTTCAAACACGTTCTCCAATTCATGAATTAAAAAATAAAGCAAAATAGATACGACAATCTACGGTGTGAAAAAAAGAAAACAATCACAGCACCACTGAGACATTTTCATAAAATACTTGTTTACAAGATTTCAAATTCATTGGGTAATGCCATCTAAATAATTTTATGTGGCCTCATTTTTTCCAGTCTAAAATTACAAAAAGATTAATCAAAACTGCATAAATTGTGTATAAGTGTTACTTAATAATTTACAGAATTGATAACGAGCCAAAAAGAGCCGATAATATGCTTTACGTGTATTCAACATTGAATTTTATATACCTACATAAGGGATGCTTCAGTCACTTACAGAAGAACTCCAGTTTCCTAGATGAACTAGGAGCTGGTGTCACAAGGATGTAAAGAAAAGATGTGCTAACATGGGTGTGCAGACAACAACATCAAGTTTTCCTTTTATCAAAATTAAAACAGTACTGAAGGTAACAGCTTACGGTTCAGTGGGTATTTTCCATACTCTGTATGTGTTATCAAAACATAATGCAGAAGGTATTATTTAAAACTATATAAAACACAAAATACAGAACAATATTTCATGTCACATTTGAAGATTTCTGCTTCTTTTTAAGAAACGTTTTGTTTTCGGTAACTAACCGAATTCTCAAAGCGTTTGTCACAAATTAAATAGCGCAAAAATGCGAAGCTTATATTATCGTGCAGAGTGTAATGAATATTTTCAACATAGATTCTAGTATCTAATCAACGTAATGTAATTGCGATGTAGTGAGGAAAAAATACATTATATTAAGAGTAATAATAAAAACTCATTTTCCTAAACCATCTAATCTCTGATCTTGGGCAAGGCACGGTTGTAAACATACATCTCGTAAGAAAACGACAATTTAGCAATTGCATTGATAAACGCGTTGCTTCCGAAGTTTCGTTCGCGATCATTATATTATCTCTTGTTAAAACAAGCATTAGATTATACTAAGCTAAATTATATTTAAACAGAAAGGTAACCTCAAGCTGCTAAAGTACTTTAAAATAATTGAGATTTACCTACTATGATATCAGTTGCATAAGTTCTTCATGCTGTTGGTTATGCAATCGAGATACTTCATGTATTTCTATTTGACTGCATTTTCGCTTGGTTTTTGTATATACAGTATGTACTTTTAAGTTCAAACTGTACAATATCTCCAAAACTAAGTGTTGTAGAAACAAATTTCTTGAATAAAAGTTGCTTGATATTTTAGGAGACAGTAAATACCATTAGTCTTGTTTTATTTGGGGGACGTCATGATGGTCATTATGGTGTCACCTTAATTTGACCCTAATTGTAGGTTCCCATTTTAAAAAATCTCATGTGTTACACTCACATGACTTTCTCTACTCTTGTACAAACTATTTTTACAAACGCTTATTCTCCATATGCTTCACGTTAATCGAGATATCGAGATGTTAATCTTATTGTTAATTTTCTTGTGGATGCAAGGGGAATTGGTAGGCTTTCAGCGATAATCAAATATTTTAAGAGCTGGTTGCTATGTGGAGTATTCCGTTGTCTTTTCATTACCAGGACAGAAAAAATCTGATGTGTTACACTCACATGACTTTCTCTACTCTTGTAAAAACTATTTTTACAAACGCTTATTCTCCATCTACTTCATGTTAATCGAGATAAACATTTGCAGACTCTATCTTATTGCTAAGTTTCTTGTAGATGTAAGGGGAATATATATTTACAAGGGAAATATAGAAATTCAGTAGCCTTTAAGCATAAACATATCTCTTAATAGCTGGTTGCTAGGTGCAGCACAATTCTCTTTGCCACAGATTAATAATACTCTTTGCATATACAAGACAAAAAAGTGAATAACGAATTCCCATTTGAGAAAATAAGTATTGAAAAATTTAAGAAAATAACAAGCAATATCTCGAAAATGGTTCACTCATCAAAAAAAATGTATATGACATAAATTGCGTATTTTAACGCAATCTACATTTTTTGTGCAGTACAATTCTGTTTATCTCTAATGGTTTACCAGTTATGCAAAAGTCTTTCACAATGAAGAATACCTTTGGGGACATTCCCAGAAAATTCAAGATATACAGTTTATTTGTCATGAAAATATCTTAAAAATATGGTATTTTAATCAAAATCGTTAGAGCCATTTTTGAGAAAATTAAAATTTTCGAAAAATCTTCCATGTAAAGGGTAATCTAGAGTGGTGGATTTTCTTGAAAACCTTCGTGTCACATCTCTGGAAGATACTGAACCTAAATACCAAGTTTGGTGTTTATCCGACTCTTCGTTTCTGAGTTATGCTGTTCACAGACACACACAGACACACATACAGACACACACATGGACATGTTTCTAAAAATGCTTTTTTTTGGATTCAGGTGGTCCCAAAACATATATTTCCGGTGAAATCTCGGTATCGAATTTTTGGGTGGAATACAATACTTCCCCTACTTACTATACGTAGTAGAGAAAGTAAAAATTAAATTGACCCTAAAATGACTATCATAACGTCCTCCAAACTAAACACGACTACTGGCATTTACTTTCCCCCCTAATTTCAAGCAACTTTTATTCCAGACATTTTTTTTCTACTTCGCTCAGTTTTGGAGATATTGTACAGTATCGACTTAAATGGTCCACTCTGTATAGTCATCATCCATGTTGATAGCTATGCAGGAACTTTGACGTAGAAGGCTACATTTGCTATTATCTGCAGTCGCTTGCAAGGGGATGACACAGTCCGGAGTACAATTAAACATAGAGCCAGTATCTGCAACATCCACTATTGCAGTTAATGTCTCTACATTACTGAGGTTACATTGTTTCAAATGCAGGTAATCATTCAGTTTGTCTAGAACTATAATTTTTCGCTCCTCTGTCCACATTTCCCCTCAAGACCGCTCATCAAAAGTCTTCTAAGTATTGTAGATGAAACTTGGGTATACTTCTTTTAGTCTTCGGAACATATTGGCAAAGCTCTTAAATGTACGCTAATAATTATAAGGAATGCAATTATTTATATCCTCAAAAATAAACCGATAAACTTGGCGAGATTTTAATACTATTTTAATACTAACTTTTTGGGGAGTAAATGCCCTTTTAATTGCAAACAACGACAGTGACGATTAAAATGGATTCCCGGCGATAGCGTAGATCAGTCCAAAATTCTTGGTAAAAGCTTCACGTTTTTTTCAGATTAAAGGAAATCTGTAAAAATTCTCACCCAAACAATTTTTCCCCAACAATTCAACCCGACCCTACAGATTGAAATGCAAGTTGGTTATGTCGATGTTAAGGTGGTGACTTTTCAACTGCAGCCTCTCTCTGGCTCTTATGTTTGCAACAAATATTTTTAAGTAGTACTGCTTTATTTAAAATGTTTCATAGCACGTTTAGCATTTCTTGGTTTGATTTACTGATCGTCTCAGACATGGTATAGTATTATAATTTTCAGGAGACGGACATTTTAAGGAATTGCATATACAACAAAATCTCTTGTCATTATGTTAAAGTTACATAAGTGGAGTTAAGAAACTAAAACCTATAATTTAAATATTATAATTCCGAACTACTACATTAAAGAAATGCGAAGTATTTTCGCTACACGGCTAGATTCAGATTTCCACAGATTTGATAACTATCAAATCCCGCTGGGTCTGTTGTACATTTATATCCTATTTTTGCCTGAAACAAAGCATTCAAATTTTAAGATAATTAACAGTACTGTGTCAGGTTTCCGTGACCATCTGTTAAACAGGCGAAACTAGCTTGCATTACATTCGTCATTAAAATCGACCTAACTCTTTTATAAAAAAATCTGATGTGTTACACTCACATGACTTTCTCTACTCTTGTACAAACTATTTATACAAACGCTTATTCTCCATCTACTTCATGTTAATCGAGATAAACATTTGCAGAGTCTATCTTATTGCTAATTTTCTTATAGATGTAAGCGGAATGTATATTTACAAGGGCAATTTGGAAATACAATAGCCTTTAAGCACATACATATCTCTTAATAGCTGGTTGCTAGGTGCAGCACCATTCCCTTTCCCACAGATTAATACTCTTTGCATATCCAAGACAAAAAAATCTGATGTGTTACACTCACATGACTTTCTCTACTCTTGTACAATCTAATTTTATAAACGCTTATTCTCCATATGCTTCATGTTAATCGAGATATCGAGATGTCAATCTTATTGGTAATATTCATGTAGATGCAAGGGGAATATGGTAGCTTTTAAGCGATAGTCAAATATTTTAACGCTGGTTGCTATGTGGTGCATTCCATTCTCTTTGCATGTCCAGGACATAAAAAAAATGAACAACGAATTTGAGAAAAAGTATAAGTATTGGAAAATTTAAGGAAATAACAAGCAATATCTCGAAAACGGTTCACTCAACAAAAGAAATGTATATGACATAAGTTGTGTATTTTAACCCGATCTACATTTTTTGTGTAGTAACATTTTGTCTATCTCTTATGGTTTACCAGTTATGCAAAAGTCGTTCACAATGGAGAATACTTTTGGAAACATTCCCAGAAAATTCGAGATATACATTTCATTTCTCATGACATTATCTTAAACATATGATATTTTCATCAAAATCGTTAGAGCCATTTTTGAGAAAATTAAAATTTTCGAAAAATGTTCCATGTAAAGGGTAGTCTGGGGTGGGGGGATTTTCTTGAAAACCTTCGTGTCGCATCTCTGGAAGATACTGAACCTAAATACCAAGTTTGGTGCTTATCCGACTGTTCGTTTTTGAGTTATGCTGTTCACAGACACACACACACACACAGACACACACACACACACACACACACACACACAGACACACACACGGACATGTTTCCAAAAATGCTTTTTTTGGATTCAGGAGGTCTCAAAACATGTATTTCCGGTGAAATCTCGGTATCGAAGTTTTGGGTGGAATGCAATACTTCCCCTACTTACTATACGTAGTAGAGAAAGTAAAAATGAATAACGAATTCCCATTTGAGAAAATAAGTATTGAAACATTTAAGGGAATAACAAGTAATATCTCGAAAATGGTTCACTCAACAAAAAAATGTATATGACATAAATTGTGTATTTTAACGCGATCTACATTTTTGTGTAGTAAAATTTTGTCTGTCTCCTATGGTTTACCAGTTATGCAAAAGTCGTTCACAATAAAGAATACTTTTGGAGACATTTCCAGGAAATTCAAGATATACATTTTATTTGTCATAAAAATATCTTAAACATATGATATTTTAATCAAAATCGTTAGAGCCATTTTTGAGAAAATTAAAATTTTCGAAAAATCTTCCATGTAAAGGGTACTCTGGGGTGGGGGGATTTTCTTGAAAACCTTCGTGTCGCATCCTTGGAAGATACTGGACCTAAATACCAAGTTTGGTGTTTATCCGACTGTTCGTTTCTGAGTTACGCTGTTCACAGACAGACACACACACACACACACACACACACACACACACACACAGACACACACACGGACATGTTTCCAAAAATGCTTTTTTTGGATTCAGGGGGTCTCAAAACATGTATTTCCGGTGAAATCTCGGTATCGAATTTTTGGGTGGAATACAATACTTTCCCTACTTACTATACGTAGTAGAGAAAGTAAAAAAGGAAGTTACGCTGTGTGAAATTTGTTTTGCCGGATGTTGCTACCCCGTGGACTAAATGAGCCTGCATTTTACACACTTACACACATGTTTGGCGATGAGTACTCTTCAAATGTGTACGATTGATTTTGAGTTCAGGATATTTTTCTCTTAGCACATTACTTAATTAACTAATTAATTAATATTTAAAACTACGTTATCGTATTCCGTATGTTGTGTGTTCTAAAAAAACATTATCCTGGTTTATTATTATAATAATCATAGTTATCATCATTTGATTAACAAATACGCCAATATAGGACTGCGCAAAGTATTTAGAAACGTTTCTTTATTTTTCTTTGACTCCATAGCGCTCTCATTCTTCGGCTGTGGGCTTTCTTACTCCCGTCTCTCCATGTTGTTCCACTTTTTTCTTTGTTTTGTCCTTTTAATCAACTTCCTACTTACGTATCTACTTTGATTCTAAATATATTTCTGTTCAGGGTATATTCCTGCCAATTTGAAGTCTTTTTTACTTCACCAATCCACTTCATAGTATCTACTTATGCTTACTTCTATTTTCGTAGAATTACATTATTTGTTTTGTGAGCCTGTTTGAGTTATTCGTTAAATATGTCCATAGAATTTTAACCTTCGTTTTCTAATGTCACTGTTAATGTCTATATACATGCTCTTCTGTTCAAACTTAATGTTTCTGCTCCGTAGATTCATTCTGGTTTAATTATAGTATGTATGTTTGGACATGCACTTTTATTATAGATGTTTTGAGTAAGCCGGTATGCTGCTTCCATTTTTTGGCATCTACTTTTATTAGCTTTAATTTCCGGTTCCATTTTTCTGAATTACCTCACCAAAGTATTTAAATTGTGAAACTCGTTTGATTTTTCCATATTTGGTTTACATTGGGGCGGCGCCGTGGCCGAGTGGTTAGACCGCTCGCCTCCCAACGAGGCGGACCGGGTTCAATCCCAGGGACCTGCATGTGGGATTTGTGGTGGACGAAGCGGCGTCTGGGCGGGTTTTCTCCGGGTTCTCCGGTTTCCCCCGCCATTCATTCCACCAACTGCTCCATCATCACCTTTCTTTTCATCCATTTCACCAACATTTCGTTTCATCCACTTCCTTCATCCCATACCAGGCATCGGGCTGATCACCCATCCTGGATGCTCTGTCTGATCCATGAGTGTCTGCTCCTCGACGGGCCTCTGACCCCTGGCACTCGCTTGTAAGTCCTGGGGGTGTAAGTCCTACATAAGAGGAGGGTAAACAGATAATGAATGAATGAATGAATGAATGGTTTACATTGGTACTTCTTTATTGCACGAAACGTATTCAGTTTTTTTGCGAAGGATATACGTAGGCCGATTTTTTCTGCAATTTCTTTAATAGTTCAATTTGTTTTTGAACTGTTACGATGTCACGAGTAAGGATTGTTAGATCAACTGCATATGTAAGGCAATCTATCTTTTGATTTCCTGTGCCTATTAAAATCGGTTGATTAACTTTTAGCATTGTTTTCTGTTTACAAAATTCTTGTATTACAATTTCAAGAGCACAACTGAAAAGTAGTGTAAAAATCTCACTTGTCTTTCTCTAGCTTCTATCGTTTATTAGTGGTTATACAAACTAGTCTTATTAAAGTTTATTTTTATATCTACTTCATTTTAAACCGAATAAAATTTTACAGAAATAGCTATATCACACATTACGCTATAGATATAAAGGGAATAGCGATAGTCACATGTTTAAGAACTGGACGCTATACGCTGGTCTTAAAATTTCATACTGTTTCAATGAAATCGCGACAAACAACTAAATGCTGACAAGACTTTAAATTTAGAGGAATGTCTAAGTATTGAACAATTTGAACCGTTAATAACGGATATCTCGGAAACGACCGATGGCACAAAAAAGTTATTGGAAATCAACTATGCGTTTTAAAGAGATCTACATATTTTTGCAGTAACGTTTGTGTCTATCGCTTAATGTTTACAGGTTATATAAGATTATGCAAATTCTCTTCCGAATGAAAAGGACCTCGCAGATTATTCTCAGAAAATTCCAGGTATGCACTTTATTTGTCATACAAATATCTTTAATACAGGGTATTTTAATCAAAATCGTTAGAAAAGAAAAGATTTTCATTTCTAGAAAAGAAAAGATTTTGGTATTGATTTAACTTTTCATTTTTGAGTTATGCTATTCACGGACACACACACACACACACACACACACACACTCAGACCTTCTTCTAAAATGTTTTTTTGCACTGAGCTGGTCCCAAAACAGGTATTTCCGATGAAATCTCGGTATCGAATTTTTTAGTGGAGTGCAATTCCTTTTCTACCTTGTAGGTACGTGGTAGAGAAAGTAAAAATCCATCTCCTTGTCTTACAATTATTTATTATTATTATTATTATTATTATTATTATTATTATTATTATTATTATTATAACTTATTATCCGTATTCGTCATGTAATACATTACTACTAATACCTTTGGATAAATAAATTTTGAGTATTAGGATATAGTAAGCCAAATAACGAGATAATAGTTTGAAAGTATGCATAAATATAATACAAAATAAAATAAAATTCGAAATAAGCCGTCCTGCTAGGTACCTTGTTTCTTACAGCAGGACTTGTATTTCAAATTGTGATTTATTCTTTCATCTTAGACATTATTATTGAACAGATTATTAGCAGTACTTGTTAGATTGTTACAAGTACTTTAATACTGGGTGCTTATATGTTTGTTAGGCTTACTTTTTAATTATTATATTATACTATTATATTTTAATTTTTATATACTCTTACATTATATACATTTCAATTAATTATATATACAATTGAAAAGATGATCATAGAGTATTTTATACTACAAATATGTTTTCTTATATTTCATTTCGCAATTCAGAATTCTAAGTGCCGTGTTTATATTATTTATTACTTTTATACAACTTCAATACTTCCACCAAAAATGTATACTTTATAACCATTATCTTTTCTTAATATATTTTATGTAACTTACAGGAATTGGCAGCTTTATTAAAACCTATTACTCACTTTGAAATAAATTTATCTTCGTTTATTATTTTTATCTTTCATTTCAGTTAACACTCACGCAATCTGCTTAAAATTTTTCACTTAACTTAACAGATTAATCAATAATTCATCGCTCTTCCTTAAACTATTACTTTACTTACTCTTTAAGACAAAAATATTTAAATTCACTCAGCACTACATTGACTATATCTTCACTTATCACCATTTTCACTCCACTTTCCCTCGCCGCCATCTTCTTCCTCTAGCTCAAAATCATAACTCCACTGCCCCTTCCCTAATTCCTCCATTCACTACCTCCTACTTCTATCTGCTATCAATTCCTCCTCTCGGTCGCCCTGCTCTTCGCGCATTATCCTCCTCTCTGCTGTTAACTCCATCTCTTCCGCCACCCTACACTTTCTACCAATTTTCTTATTTTTCCAATCATTTCCTCTTCTTCTCTCCCTATATTTTCTGCCTGAAATTATCCGGAACTATTTTTTTAATTAGTTTAAATTATCGTTCCTTGTTCTTCTTCTTTTTCATCACTTTATGATCGTATTTCTAAATTAGAATTTTCGGTATCAGATGTTTGTATAAATTTTCTCTCCTGCACATAGGATTTGAAATCGTCCAATTTTCTTATTTCTCCAATATTTACTGGCACTAATGTTACAATTTCGTATTGTTCGATATCTCGTTCCCAGGTTATTTTGTTATTATTATTATTATTATTATTATTATTATTATTATTATTATTTATTTTTACTTAATATGTTGAGCTGTATGTATACGTTTTTATTTCTTAAAGTATGTGCTTCTTGGTATCCACTTCAAGCTTGTCTCTCTTGTGTTGTTCTACTGTAAAGCAGTACACATTAAACAAAAGGCTTTCTCCAGTGTTCCTTGCTGAATGCAATAATTAGATATATCCTTTTGTGTTTTATTCATTTTCTTCCAGCAGGTTTAATAGAGCTCGTAACGCATTAAATAATGCATTAGTCCATTTGTTTGTTGGATATGTTTAAATTTTAACCGTCCCGAAATGTTCCTAAATAAATAAAAAGTTCTCCTTCCTGTATCGATACTTCCCTGTTATGGCTGCCAACTTGAATTTAAATTGTCCTATTTCTGTTGTGGTTTCATATCCTTTCTCAGTTATCTCTGTAACCTTATCTAATTCACCTTTCTTCAACGGAAAATTTACGTCCCCGAATCTTATCACAAATCTATGGGCCATATTTCTGCTGAAACTGACAATGCCATTGTAGATGCTACCCCTGTAAATCTTAACATTGTTGTTGTGTTATTCTTAGTAAGGTTTTAATTTGTACATCACTCATTCGAAATGCTCATATTCCTGTTCCATGTGTCATAATGGACTTAAAAATATTATAATGTAAAAATTGTGCTTAATGGGATTATGAAATTAGATTGAATATATATTTTGACTAATTTTATAATTATAGTTTCGGATTTATTTGGAATATACTCAGTGTGTTTTCTAAAATTCAATTTTTCGTAGAAAAGTTTCCAAGTATTTTATTGTCCTTTAATGTTCTGAATAATGAGTTTAATTGTTGGGTATATCTTCACGTTTCTGCTTAAATTGGTGTAACATGTTTTTTCTGTGGCTATTTTTAATGTTTATGTATTGCATTCAGGGCTAAATTTTGTTTTTAATTTATTTAAACGTATTTTCAAACTCCTCTACTGTCTCTTTCTGCAATAAGCAACACCTCGTCAGCATAGGCTATGTTGTGTTTTTAACTGTCATTATTCAGCTCCCGAAACAACGATCCCAAGATCTAGCCCTGAGGACATCTTTAGGTGATTTATTTATTAACATTATACTTTATTCCTTTAATAAAATCTTTCAATCATTTCCATTTCAATCAGTCGTTTCTTATTACTGCTTATAGACATTAAGGATAATTCGTAACCTCTCAAAAAGATGAGGCCATCACAAATTATCGAAGGCACCAGAAATGTCCACTAAAATTCCAGTAATATACTTTAAGGTTTTAACCGTGATTATGAGTTGATTTATGGTGTCCTCGGTCGAGACGCTATTTCTAAAGCCAAATTGATTTTCGTTTAAACCTAACATAATTCTATATTATCCTATTCAATTACATATATATTGTTCTAATGTTTTTCCAAGATATTAAGCAAACATATTGGTTTATATGATTTAGGTTCTTTATGGTGTTTATCTAAGCATTTCTCCAAAATGATAACCTTGGTCTCCTTTCAGCAGAGTGGAAAGCGACCTTGCCATATACAGTCATTGAACAGTTTAAATAAGAACGGTGAGATTTTGTCTTCTAAATGCACTAATGCATCATTGTTAATAGCATTTGGACTAGCTACCTTCTTGTTCTTCTTTAAGCTTCTTATGGTGGGTTTAATTTCAATAACCTCAAAACAATAAATTACTCTTGAACTGTAAAAAGGAATTTTCATATTAGTTATCTCTAAAATGTGTATACTTCATATCACTTGAATAGTCATCTTCGGGAAGTAGTTTATTTAACAGAACATTTACGGAGTCTTTCCACCTTGATGTGGTTTACAGACGGCTCAAAGAATGGATCCGGAGTATATGGTATAAGACCAAATGCAAAAAGTTTTTTTTTCCCTTCGGTGGATACGCTACTGTTTTTGAAACAGAAATTTATGCTTTTGTTCAATGCATACATGAAAACATAAGGAGAGCTTACATTGGTCTTCTCAGATAGCCACACTGCACTTGAGGCTCTAAGTAGTCATAAGGTAACGTCAGGACTGATTTTAAACTGCCTAAACATACTCAAAAGCTTGGCAGGCTGAATGAATTTCAACTTATCTGGGTGCCGGGTCATAGTGGCATAGAGGGTAATGAAAAAGTCGATGAACTTGCAACACATGGAGCAGCTTCATAATTTATTGGGCTAGAGCCGACTCTAGAACATCTCGATGTTCAGTAAGAGAAGCTGTTAAGAACTGGACCAAAGTAGAACATCACAAAACCTAGCTTAAAACTTCAGGAAACAAACATGATAGACTATTTATTATAAAGTCATGTGAGAAAACAGCTGAAAGTTTACTTAAATGTAAAACACTTCACCTGAGAACCATTATTGCATTTCCCACAGGATATGCTCCTGTGAAAATGCATCTTAACACGATGGGAGTGTTTCAGGGTAACTTAGACAGTGGCAAAACAAAAACTGAAACAGCTCAGCACATTATATGCTCCTGTGAGGAAATATGGCTTACAGGAGATATATTGCCTTTGGGGAAATCCTTTTTAGAACGAGAAAAATTTGAAGCCATATCTGTTATACGATGTATTCCTTGGTAAAGGGTGCAACAATGACAAATTTGTATCTATGAGACAACACAAGACGGAATCTTTCCAATTTGTTGGATATTCCCCGTCTCATTTATTTAACGCTCTTAAAATTTCTGGCTGCTTGACCTTTTACATAATTATTTTATAGAGCATACCTCATATACTTGCGGCAAGAGTTTTTTTCTACAAAATGTTAATACGATTTTTTTTTCTTCTAAAGTTATTTAAATCGCTTTTCTGTTTGTCCATAGTTATTTAAATTTATTCTACAAATACAGCTTTTTTGTAAATTTGACAAACTTTTCTCATTCGTTTTGTAATAATTATCAGAATATTTCTTTAGTTTAATTTTTAGATATTACAATCTGTATTGTTATTGTTAACTTAGAAGTTTCTTGATCCACTGAAGAAGCAATTGACACCAAATGAATGTTATTCAATTGCTGTTTCATTTCCTGCCAATTTGCTTGTACATAATCATACATTTTCTCGCCTTTTATTGCTTCCTTTTTGCCAGTATTCGGTACAATAGTCAATATTAATATTTAATGGAATCAACTGACCACAAATAAGGTTGACCAGAGCGATCTAGAGCACAGGAGAGAAGATTTAAATAAGAACAGAAGGACATTTTAATATAAACATTTAAATGTCAATTGATTAATTCGATTAATTTTATAAAACTAGAGCAAAACAAAATCTTTGAAATATTGACATATAAATATGTTAAACATACAACAATATAAAACGTTCCCACTTCAACTCAGATCTTATTTGCCTGCTCAAGTAATAGAAACGTGTTCAAGTAAAAGTGAAAAACCAGTTGCATAGAACGCTGAAGCCGCATTCATTCATGCCACTGTTTACTCTTTGAGGCTTAATAATAAGCAATAAAACTTTATTTATTATGCAAATAACTATATAGATGAACTATGTTCTCGTCCAAAAATAAATACTTCCACAGTATTCCTAAAAATTCATTTTTGTCAATTTAGAAATGTATCTCTCCTTGCAAACAAAATATTATATTTCATTGAGTGTTATTAAATGGAAGTAAATTAACTATGTCGCTTAAAACTAACATATATTCAATTTATGATTTAAAGTTATCAAATAAAGCACAGTTTTCTTAAATAAAAGCTATACTTGGTTACATGTTTATAGTGAAGTCAATAATATGCAATACATTATTAAATTATAAAAGTTAAATCAACATAGTGGTCTCACACAGGAACACCTTAACTAGCGTGAGCGTAATAATTACAGCACTAAAGAAAGATCTCATCCTGTCACCACACAAATCATTACTACGTTTAGACTACTAAAGTTGCAAACTACAGTTTGATCTTACTATATTAACTGCAGGATTCTCTTCAATACTGTATTTTATATGAGAAACAATATTCAATATTTGCTAAAGTTGCAAAGTACAGTTTGATCTTACTATATTAACTGCTAGCAATCTTCCTTAGAATATGGCTATACATCGGCCCAAGCTGTTATCTTGCCATATTATACCCATATTACACTCTTTAATGATACATAATAATAATAATAATAATAATAATAATAATAATAGTAATACCGAAATAAAAATCTAATAATACTAATATTATAATAATAATATAATTAGATATCTTAACATCATATGATGAAACTAATTCACATCTCTTTTTATTGTCCATAACCATTTATTTTTTACTTTGGACAGGTACTCTCATACCTTTTTACTATCCTTGTTAAAAATCTTGCTTAAGGCTACTTTCTTGTCCAGTTTTAACCGTTTCCCATTTATAGCTTGCTTTCTCCAATGCTGTGTACCTTTACAATCAAAAAAGATATGTTCTAAATCTTCTCTTTCCCCACATATTGGTTACTGGTTGTGTGGGAACCCATTTCTTATTCCTATTAGTCTCCATACACCTGCTCGTACCCAGGCTATACCTACTTTCTCTTTGTTCCTTATTTCAGTTATCCACATGCTGTTCTCTAGCCCATACGTTCTTTATTAATGTATATGATTCCAAGGAACCGTTCTTCCCAATGTTACTAAATAAATTTCGTATCTCTATATCTTCAAACCTCCGCCTAACTTCTTTCCAAAAACCCTTAACATTATTTTCTCTCCTTCTCCATATTTCTCCCAGACCACTATTTTCCAAATTAGTTTGTATACTATAACTCCACCCATTTTTCTTTAAGCTCCTTTCTTGAAATTCCAAACACTGCCTCAACAAGTTCTTCTCTTCTAATTTTAATAGTCTGTGCCAATATTTAAGAGTTCTCTCCATTACTACCCCTTTTCTCCCCACTCTCTGCTATGTATTTCAATTAGAGCAAATTCCTTAACTGTAGCATTTGGTAGGCCTAAAACATCACTACAAAAACTCCAATGTACCATATCTATCTCTTCCCAGCCCTTTCTACTCCCCATATTTCACTTCTATATAACACTTTTGCTGCAGGATTCTCTTCAATACTGTATTTTATATGAATGGAAAAGAAACAAGATTTGCTAAAGTGGCAAAGCACAGTTAAATCTTACTATATTAACCGCAGGTTTCTCTTCAATACTGTATTTTATATGTATGGAAAAGAAATACGATTTGCTAAAGTTGCAAAGCACAGTTAAATCTTACTGTATTAACTGTAGAATTCTCTTCAATACTGTATTTTATATGAATGTAAAATAAACAAGATTTGCTAAAGTGGCAAAGCACAGTTCAATCTTACTATATTAACTGCAGGATTCCCTTCAATACTGTATTTTATATGAATGGAAAATAAACAAGATATGCTAAAGTTGCAAAGCACGGTTCAATCTTACTATATTAACTGCAGGATTCTCTTCAATACTGTATTTTATATGAATGGAAAATAAACAAGATTTGCTAAAGTTGCAAAGCACGGTTCAATCTTACTATATTAACTGCAGGATTTTCTATATTACTGTATTTTATATGAATGGAAAATAAACAAGATTTGCTAAAGTTGCAAAGCACGGTTCAATCTTACTACATTAACTGCAGGATTCTCTACATTACTGTATTTTATATGAATGGAAAATAAACAGGATTTGCTAAAGCTGCAAAGTACAGTTCAATCTTACTATATTAACTGCAGGATTCTCTACATTACTGTATTTTATATGAATGGAAAATAAACATGATTTGCTAAAGTTGCAAAGTACAGTTCAATCTTACTATATTAACTGCAGGATTCTCTTCATTACTGTATTTTATATGAATGGAAAATAAACATGATTTGCTAAAGTTGCAAAATACAGTTCAATCTTACTATATTAACTGCAGGATTCTCTACATTACTGTATTTTATATGAATGGAAAATAAACATGATTTGCTAAAGTTGCAAAGTACAGTTCAATCTTACTATATTAACTGCAGGATTCTCTACATTACTGTATTTTATATGAATGGAAAATAAACATGATTTGCTAAAGTTGCAAAGTACAGTTCAATCTTACTATATTAACTGCAGGATTCTGTACATTACTGTATTTTATATGTATGCAAAAGAATCAAAATTATATTGTCTCCCTAGCCGAAAATGTTCATAAGCGAAATTTGGTAATCGTATAACGGGATTATCTTAGCAAGGGTTCGAAATGTGAAATTACAGACGTAACTACTGCACAATCTAGAGCTCATCTGTGTGTGTCAATCAACACTAAGGGCATTAAACGTATGAATATAAACTTCGGAATAAGGCAACAGCTTTTCCATTAGGCGACGATTTACATGGTGTAGAATAATAGGCCAGCACATGATGTCACTTATTTCGAAATAACGTTAGCAACTCTCACCGACTGTCTATTGGTACACCCTTGGAAGCACGAGAGGTCGCTGTTTGCGATACATGCCGTGTCGGTATATCTCTGTAACAAAGCCACATGTAGTTACGGTGTAATGCGACATTTCATTTAAAGGGGGTGCGTCTTTATAGCTCACTGTAACTCGAAAAAGCAAAAAATTTAAAACTGCACATATTAGATAACCCAATATCAGAATTGTTTCAACTCCGCATCCTATACCAACTTTAGGGTCTCTCTTCCTGCACGGTGGAGCTGTAGCTGGTTTCAGAAATTGGACCGCCTGTAAGGCGCGGCTACGATGGCATGATGGAGTTGTGCGAATTATATGAAGGGATAGGCTTTAAACAGGGCATATCAGACTTCCACAGTAATGTACAAGTGTCGAACCTATAGGATCATGGCAATGACAACCACACATGTTACCGTACAGGTGTCGAACCTAGGATCATGGCAATGACAACCACACATGTTACCACACAAGGGACAGGCCAGGTAAATAAAGGTGCTCGTTTCAAGAAGCTCTGAATATTATATTACTAATAAACTGCCTACTGCCATTCAGAAGCAGCTAGAACTTAAACACCGAGCGGGATGCCTCAAGCGTTAACGTCTGTGGCCCACATTCGGCCGGTCATGAGCTCGATTCCCTCGGCCGACCTTCCTCGTAACTATGGATTCTTTCGCGTTTTCCTGGGTCGCTAGGCGAATGCTGGGAATGTTCATTACATCCCCGAATTTTCTTGTCCCTTCATTTCACCTAAATTCTCCTTTCAGTTCACCTTTTATTTCCTTCGTCTATTTTAGCGTTAAAAGTGCCACCGGGAATTTCGGCTGCATGGTAGGGGAAAAGGATGCTCTATGCAACCCTTCGTCCCTCGGAATGGGGCCGCCCCCATGGGTTTGCGACAGCTCACAGGGTGAGCCTGTTGCTCCTGCTGCCATTCAGGATGTTTCAATCTGTAAACGGTAGGGACTCTGTCCTATGCCCTGTCGTTTTTCCTGGTCCGGTCGCCCTCTGTCTCCTCTCACCTCATCCCTCCTTCCCTGGGGCACCCCGTCAGGGGCTTCAGGCATAAAGGATGTTGGAGGTCGCGGTGCTAAGCTCCCCTCCACAGTGAGTCTGGTCCTATAACTTAAGCACTGAGATGATACGAGTATCCTTCACGAAAGAGAAAACATAGAAGTATAGAAAATCAGTATTAGAAAATTAAACTTTACAGCATACGTTTAGATATTGTATTTATTTAAACAACACCTTCATTGACCTATTTCCTTTATTGCTGTCTAACCCACCCCTTTGTTTTTGTTTTACTTTGGGAATAGAATTCTTTGGAGTGCTGGGCGAAAGGCTTCAGGGAGCGCACTTTACTAGCTTTACTCGTTGCCAAAGCCCGGAAATGCATGTATGTTTATTTTTCCCTCTTTTCTCTGCAGTTTACTTACGTTTGAAATGCAAACCCAAATATCCGGTTCAGTTTTGCTGTATCTGGACTGTCAAGTTACGTTTGTTGTATGTACTGTCGAAGAGAAATAACATTACATGCTTGCAAGCATTGGAGAGCCAATTTACCCGCCCTTCCACCCCCAAGGGGCGGATCTCGGACATTACTGTTTCCTTGAGGGAGGAAAATGGACACTACATTCCCTGTTCCAGCTCGTTTAAATAACCTTTAAGGGCGAAGAAATGCCCTTATATTTCTTATTTCCTCACTGGAAATGTATCTCTTCTGGAATATTCGCCTTATATATTCCCTTGCGATCCGAAATCCCCTATTACCTTTTCGTACTACTCGAGGGATTCTGTTCATTTTCAATAGTTGTGATACGTAGTCTCTTTACATTAATTAGGCAATATAACTACTGCGCTGTTTGCGTAGCAAATAATGCGTCCACCTACAAAGCCGTAATTATGATGTTACAGTAGCAGCACTTTACCGAGTACAGTGGGTTAGATGATGCGTGACTGTTAATTCTGCTAATTGGGTGACACCTCTAGTGTATTTATTTCCTCCTGGGCAAAGGTGACACGTTGACAAAAGTGAACTTTGAGCGATTTGGAGATCGTTTCCCGGGATATATATCTCTAAATGCCATGAAGATAAATTACAGAATGACAGTGTGCCTTCCTGCTGATGTTGCAAACATGAAGGCACCGTTTTTTTGCGGTTTCGAGAGTTTGAAGTTTAAGTACTGCTACTAGATAGAACAGATATGGGTGTGCATCGCCGTCTTCCACAGTGTCGACTAAGAGAACATAAGGATAAAACCAAAGATGTTGTAATCAGAGGACCAGGTACTGTAATGCACAGTGTTCACTTTATTTCGTTGCCACGAGGGGTGAAATAAATTCCATTATAGGAAGCATTTGTTTTGTCTCGCTCCTTAAATTGTCACGAAATCATATATTACAGCCAGGGATGGTGATTTTTCCAAATGCGATATAGCGTGAAATGATAATAATTTTCAGCACCTTTAAAGCACCTTTTAGTGTGTTTTGAAAGTGCGATAAAATGCAAAATTGGCGTAAAATGCGAAAATTACATTAAAACGTGATATAAAATGGCTTGAAAGAATTTACACTGCCACAGTAGAAAGCAAGATATTGCGTGGGGCAAAGGTATGCGGAGTAGATGATACTTGGAAAGAAGTCGACAAAATCAATAGATCGTTTTATAAATATGTTCTAGGTCTATCGATAGCATCACCAAATGGGGAAGCACAGTTAGAACTTGGTAGGTACTCCACCAATATCAAAATTTTCCCAAGAGCTATGAAATATTTATATAGAATTTCCGATCTAGAAGATAGTGATATTATCAAAGAATGCTTTTGTATAAAAAGTAAGTGCAAAGGGTCATGGTTATTAAAAACTCAGGAAGTTATGGGACAGATAAGTATGGGAGTTGCGTCGAAAATGCAGAATACCACTTTAGAGGCTATTGAAGGGAGCAAAATTAAGGCTACAGGATATTGACAGACAGGATATTTTTGGTGTTACAAGAGAAAAAACATCCTTGAGGATATATAGGGAAATAAAAACAGTATGGGAGAGAGAAAAGTACATAAGAGATATGTAATAAATTAGGACGAGAAGGATTTGCATGGGCAAGAACAGGAGTTAGAAACTTGAAAGGCATAAGGCATGTCGAGGATATAGTAAGATGTCAAATGTGTGGTGAAGTGAACACACAATTCCACTATATGTTATAATGTAATGAGACAAAGAACGTGGAGAGAACAATGGAAAAGTTTGGATGGAGAAGATTCTGACTGTAAAGGGGGATAAAAATATAAAAGCTGTGGGTAACTATTTGGGTAAGGTCAAAGAGAAATTGTTAAGAATGACTACAAAGAAGATGTGACTAAAGGTAGCCGACGAATAATGTAAGTAAGTAGACAGTGGGTCATCAACACACGGAAAACCAGGAGTTTATGTATATTGAGACCGTAGATTAGCATAGGCAAGCAACCAAAAGGCAACTGCTAATTCCCGAGGTGTGGGTTCAAACCCAGCTGAGGGCGATGATTTTTTTCGGGCGTAAAAATCCTTAGTGTGACTTCCATCGGAAGGGAAGTAAACTTGGTGATACCGTGTCGTAGATTTACGGCACGTAAAAGAACCTCAAGCATTATAAAGCAAAATTACGTATTTCACGCCCGATGTAGGTTGGGACGCTAAGAGACACAACAGTTAAAGAGCATCCATAAATAAAACTCTATTTAATTTTTAACCAAAAGTGGATTTATAGCGTAAATAGCCTAACATTTTCAAATATAATTATTGTATAAAATTTATGTAATATAATTGTGTAATTCTGAGTATTGAGACATAAATATTATTCATTCATACTAAAATTTTATATAAATGCGAAATCCGATATTTTTAAATAAAACCTTTTCTTCTTTCTTTTGTTTCTTCTGGAAGCTTCAACTGCGGAGTTTGTACAGTCTTGGAATGTCTATGACCAATTGACAACCGTTCTGGAAGGCGAAATGGTAATGTGAGAAGGAAACAGCTTCCTTTATTGACATAATGAATAAATGTTACTTATTTAATTATGACATTTAAGTAATTCAAGTTTAAAATTTGAATTTCGGGGCTTAGGTTTAACATCATAACGGGGATCTTAATGCCAATGTAAGAATTGTGTCAGGGTCTGTCATAGTCAGTTCTCAGTTACAATAAACTGTTAAAAGGCTCTTTCTATCCCTTTGCACATTAGCTGTGGGATAGTTTACTAACTTTAGGCACGGTGCTAAAAGGTGTGCTGGAGGATGCTTACCCCCCATATATGTTGACATTTATAGCCTCTCTTACGATGAAAATCTGAAAAGACAAGTAAGAAAAAAGTGTAGGTTTGAGAGTAGGTTTAGAGGAGTCACATGGAAGAAAATTCCATAAGTGGTTGCTATGCTTTTTATCCTGACACTACTGGCCGAGTAGGACCAATAGATTTGAGAGATTTAAGCGAAATTAAAAAAGGTGGTATATTACGGGTGCTTAAAATCTGTAGATTGCTGAGTTTCCGTTTCCAGCTATAAGAAATTATGCAAACCGCTCTTAAGCCCAAACACACAGAATATATTTCAGTAAAAACAATTAATCGTAAGTGATGGGAGAAGACAAAAGAACACTGTTGAGGTAGGTTCCATGATTTTATTCAACAGTGCTACTGATTCAAGAACTTGCATGACTTATGCTAATGTTGAATATTTTCTTTTTATTATTTTGGTGCATGAGTATAAACTTCTCTTTTTTTCCGTGTTATGCTTTTAGCCTGTATCAACTTGTCCCTTTTTACTTCCTCTGCTACGTATTTTAAGTAGGGGAGTATTATATTCCATCCACATATTCGATACTGTGGTTTCACGGGAAATACATGTTTTGAGGCCCTCTGAATCAAAAAGATAATTTTTATAAAAAGGTGTGTGTGTGAACAGCATAACTCAAAAATGAAAAGTCGGATAAACATCAAACTTGGTATTTAAGTTCAATCTCTTCCAAATATGCGACAAAAAGATTTTAAAGAAAATCTCCCCACCCCAAACTACCTTCACATCGAAGATTTTTTAAATTTTTTATTTTCTAAAAAAATGCCTGTAATGCTTTTGATAAAACACTACATATTAAAGATATTACCGTAACAAATAAAATGCATATCTGAATATTCTAGATACAGTCTGTGAAGTCCTCTTCATTCAGAAGGAATTTTGTATAATATAGTATAACTGGTAAACGTTAAGCAATAGACGAAAACGTACTACACTAGCAATGTAGATATCTTTGAAACACAATTTATTTTAATTAAGTTTTTTGTAGCCTCAGCTATTTCGAAAATATCCGTTAGTAATGGTTCAAGTGGTTCAATACCTAGCCACTCCCTTCAAGTCCTGTCGATTTTCAATAAATGACGACATATGCGATAGTTGTACAATTGGGGATACACCGGAACATACAGTTTCTGAATGTAATAGATACAATCAACATGTATTAGAAGAAAGGAAACATTTAGGAGGATATACCCTCTATACAATCTTACAGACATCCTGATTTAATCAAATATTTACAACAATTAATAAATTATGTAAGTTAAACAGTGTGGGAAAAAGATATATTACCAAAAGTAAGGCGAGAACAATTACGACAGGGAGAGAGGAAATTAGAAGATCTAAAGAGATTAGAATAATAAATCAAAATTTAGATATGGGAAAAGATATAAGTATAAGCGATGAAAGGTTAGTTTACATATGTTGACATTGATGGAAAATGAAGAGGGGGAGGAGGAGGATTGGGTAGAGAGAAAAATATTTTAATTAAGACGACGGGAAGGAGAGAAATGAGGTGATTGTAGAACGAGGATGAAGGAAGAAGAGGAAAGGAGAGAAGACGACGGTGGTGTTGGGGTGCAAATTTACCATTATTGGAGCAGTAACCAGCAGTTTCACCATCTTGCAGGAGCAGCAAACAGGTTTGTCATTGGAGGAGCAAGTTAATGTGTTTTGAGAGGGATAGTAAGTGGATTATGGTGACGTAAGATGCATGGAAGCGTGAATTTGTTATTATGTTATTAATAGGAGGGGACGTTTGGAGTTAATGCAGGTCGGAGGTGGAGCTGGTGTTCGAATAAAATGGAGAATGTGAGTGAAGTGAAATGTTGTGGGGTAAAGTGTGATAGAGGAAAGAAGGTTTAGTGTTTGGTTAAAAGAGGTAACGGTTTAGTATATAGTGATAAAATATAAACTTTATATATAAAATGAATAAAAAGGAGGATAATAGAAAATTAATATTTAGATTAAATAAAATATTATATGGTAAATAAATAAACACAAATGCATAAATAAAGATATAAATGAATTAAACAAAATATTAAACCAGTATAAATCAAATAATAATTATGAACACAAAGCAATGTTATAAATAGATAACTTTAACTTTGTAACTTTTAATTAAGGAAAATTTAAATAAAATAGAAATATAAACAAACTTATTAAAGTGATTAGTAGCTTAGTAGAAGCTTTTGTGCTGATTATCAGTACATTTTCGCTGGTTTCCAGTGAATATAGTTAAATAGGAGTAGACAGTAGTTGGCTACGAGTTGCTACGTTTGATGGTTTCCAACAAGTGTAGACAAATATGGAATTTATAATTGTAATTAAGTTTTTTACACCTTTAATCTAATAATTTATATTCTCTTTCTTTCGTTTATTTTTATTTCTAATTATTTTGTAAACATTGTGCAGTTTATAGTTGTTTTATCTCAAAGATTCTGATGTAATATAAAATGTACATGTATTGTGAGAATAAATGTAAAGCTTGAATGTATGTCTCGTGTAGTAATCAAGGTGCCGGTATAGTATATTCAGATTTTATTTATTTATGATTTTGTTTGTTTCTCGCGATGTCATGTAAAGGGTATGGAATTTTAAGGCCAGCATATTGCGTCCATTCTAAAACATTTTCGTACCACTATTCCCTATAATTAAATGTCTAATGCAGGTATTTCCGGATAGGTTTATATGGATTAAAATGAAGTAGATACGAAAATAAATGTTGATAAGAATGATTTATATACCTACTAAAAGACGACAGAGGGTAGAGAAAGTCACGTGAATGTAACAGGAGATTTTTCTCAGTGTTGCTTTAATCTATTTTATTTCAAAAGTAATTCAAAATTTAATTTATGCAGTTTTATATCGCTATCAGTGTACTTTTAATTTAATTTACTTATTATTTCAAAAGATAACCTCCTTATTACAATTAACTCAAATTATATGCTTTTATTCATAATCATATAAAATACTAAATTGCAGATTCATAACCACTACAAAATGCTAAATCTAAAAATGCTTAATTTCTTATTTGAAAATACTAAAAATCTCCACCCCTAATTTTGCCGTAACATTTGACTTCTCTGTAGTCTAGTGGTTAGCATGCTAACCTCTAAATGCAGAATTTCCAGGTTCGATTTCCGGCTAAAGGGGAGGGGAAATAACTTTCTATGCTTCAAACAGTTTGAAAGCATGAAATATAGTGGGAATGTTTGTGGATTGGAAATAAAAAACCAAAACTCACAATTCTATCGTATCCGCTCTCGAAGCCCAAGTATCTCTTCTTAACAGTCAGTCAGCTGTCTGCAGTCCCCGCAGCGCAATGTGTTGTCACGCATTCGGAGGCACATTTGGGAGCCACCAAATCGTCAGTATTGTTATAACGTCACACTATTCTATCATATTTCATTACTTTAGATAAATGTTGACTAGGAATTATTTAAAATTAAGCAATAAGTACACAAACAACATGTGGAAAGGGCACCTAAATGTTTAACTCTGATACAAAGAACATTTGCAAACCAAACAAAATAATAATAAATGGCCCTGCTAACATGACTTGTCCCCTCGCTGTGCCAGAGCTCTCGGTTCCGATTTTGGTATGTGAATGTATGCTTGTGTCTGTAACCGGTTAATTAATAACAAAAACACATATAAGCATTACTCAGTGTTGCATTGAGAAACAACAGAACACAACTCCCGAGAAATACGCATAACATATGCAATTGATCTAGAATTTATACAATGATATGGTCAAAGTAAGTTAAATAGCTTAAAAAAGAAGAAGAAGCTTTCATGCATTTTCACTTTCTTTTGCACTTGGGAAAATATAAATATGCAACTTGGTATGTTTTAAAACCCTGCGAAAAATATTTACATAAATTATTTTCTTTAAAATCACCTACATTTGTCTTTTTGTAAGCTTTTGTCTATCTCGTACGATTTCCTAGTTGTAAAAAATTATACAAAATTTATACAAAAAATTATTATGAAAGAATTTCAGAGGGTGGTCACTAAAACTTTAAGATATATTAATATTTCAAGCATATTTTAATTAACACCGTTAGAGCATTTTTTGAGAAAATAAGTAATATCAGAAAGTTGA
Source organism: Deroplatys truncata (assembly GCA_030765065.1). Classification (NCBI taxonomy): domain Eukaryota; kingdom Metazoa; phylum Arthropoda; class Insecta; order Mantodea; family Mantidae; genus Deroplatys; species Deroplatys truncata. The sequence goes on along the minus strand of CM060976.1, from coordinate 29,231,071 downwards.
TCATTGTAATGCTGGATGCTCAATTTCAACAAACAACTGCATTTTAAGTGCAATCACTCATTAGTACAGTTATACATTTTCATGTCTGATTATATCTTATATCAACGTTTCCGTTTGATGGGACACATCCTATCCCTACAGGAGAATACTTTTGCTTGGAAAAGACTATTAATTAACCCAACCTTGCAGCTGCAACAATAGAAGAAGAAACATCAGAGAGAAATTTGAGATAAGTATTGTCTTTTATTCAGATTTTCATTTATATATCACAATATCTGGGACATTTTAGTGTGTTCTTTGCACTGTCGTAATAGATTGGAATGTTTTATAATATCTTATGCCACATTCCAAGCAAAAGGAACAGTTGTGAATCATTCACAGAACTTTCTCTACCCAAGGTTTCTCCACAAGGAACCACAGCTTTTTGGAGATCTAAATTATAATCTTGAAAATGATCCTTTTCTATAGCATCCTCACAATTAAAGTCCAGAAGAGCATCATTTGCAAGTTTCCAGCACACTCTTGATGACCAAAAACCAAATGATATGACACACCGATACTGTGAAGCTAGTGAAAGAAATTACAGCAAGCCGTACAATCCAAGTGTCATTTATTGGAGCAAATATGGGAAATGACATATGCTACAAAATGGTATGTCTCAAACTTTCTTCCGCTGCACACTTCTATCTTTTATGGTCTTCATTTGTCCCCAGGCTATTTAAAAAAGCTTAAACATAATTATACTACATTCACATTCTGACTTTTGTCAAATCGTTGAACAAAGTTTGCGTAAATAATAATTCGTTTTAGAGTGCGGATGGAAAATCCCTTAAAAATCGTCTAATTCACTCTTAGTATACAGGGTGGACCATTTAAGTTCAGACAGTACAACATCTCCAAAACTGAAATGCCTTGAGTAAACGTGGCTTGATATTATGGGGGAAAGTAAATGTCATTAGTGTGTTTTATTTGGAGGACGTTGTCATGGTCATTTCAGGGTCAATTTAATTTATTAATATGGGAACCCAGCTTTTTATGTTGTTTTCTCACTCCTAATAAAAAAACTGAACAACATTTGTAACAAAGCAATTTGCCATTGTTCTTACACCAACGTAAATAACAACCAAAATTCTGAATGGCTGCGTACGAAGAGCGCAATGAATGGTTGGACCATCCGTGAATGGCCATTTGGGTGTCAAGATACGTTTTGTAACTGGAAATCAACATTTTTGTTTTGTTTCCTTATTCCTCATCACAAAACAAACAACTTATTATAAACCATTTTGTAATTAGAAAACAACATACAAAACAACATACCTTTGCCCATTTGGTCTCTTTTTTCATTTCTTTCCTAAAACAAAATTCATACTAATCACATACCCACTGGAGATCCCCACAAGCATGCATACACACAATCCACATCTACCACCAAACAATTTTATTATGCTTCATGCCTGAGCTCCTGAGCTACATCAACCTTCTACCAAAACATCTAACATTCCTCCAATACTATGCATACAACACTACACAATACGTGCAATAAGAAACTGATCATGGCACTTAGATCATGCACTATCAACCAACCATTACTAAATTTCAAAATATTACACACACACACACAAATCAAAAATATTCAACAAAAATAACTGATAGTAAGATTGTTCTGATAGTTGAATCTATATATATATGGTAGGAAATATTCACATTTCTTTTATTAATTCGTAAGGTATACAAAATCAAATGCCGCAAAACAACAAGGAAAAACTAATACTCTTGAATGTATTGAAAAAGGGATCAGAGAATCTGAAACATAGTAAAATACACAGTGAATATGCACTCAAAATTTTGGCTGAATATAAACAAATTGTAGCTGTATACTTATTCAAAGGTAACAACATAAAAATAATGATAAAACATACCTAACCCAGTAAGTGCAAAACAGTCCGCTCGCCGAGAAAACAAGTAGTTGAGAGTCACGTTCGCCCCGCCAATCAAATTGCATTTTGTCACGTGATCACCCCTCCCACAAATCAGATCTTTTAGTGGGAAGAATTTAAATCTGAAGACAAGTGAAGAAACATTTAACTCACCAAACACAATTTTAACCTGACATGGAGTTATAATTATCATGAAGGAAATAAAGGAAAACATTGCAAGGTATAACCAACAATTAAAACAAAATATAATTTATATGCTTTATTTTTCACCAAAATGTATAATTGATTACACAAAAAAATTAAATATAACTATTAACACGTGTACTGTAAAAGATTGTTATCTTACAAAGTTGATAGAAGATGCATGACAGTGTATGTCGTGCGTAAGTACTGGCACGAGTCCTCTGGCGTTATTACTGAACTGATCTTACTGAATATAAATTATGTCTTTAACACAAATACTTGTGAAAGTGGTATCTGCGGTTGCAATTGCAAGTGCACGACCTTAGTATGATGCCTTACTGAACATGAATTGCTATTGCAATCACATGATCTTAGCAGGATATCGTACTGTAGAGTATCTGCAATTTCTATGTCCGAAATCATGTTAATATCTGCTTAGTGTAAATAGAGCAGTATTTCAATGAATACACCACATACTGGTTTAGTTATAATAATTTGATAATATCCTTACTTAAAATTCTGAATTTCTTCACTTTATACCATACATCATCATCCTTTTTACAAGGTTTGTCACGAAAATAAATACATGATGTTTTAAAGTAGCGCATACGTAGAACAGTAAAGGGCGGATCTAGAGACATGATTTGTTAAATATTTCATTATTTATAGATGAAATAAAGTTTTGGCGAGATGTATTTGCGGTCATGTAAGAATGTGTTTCTTTAAAAATACCATATCTGTTGCCAACAATTTCAAAGTTGACGACTGAAAGATAAACTCAGTTTTCCTTTCAAAACACCGTTCTGTAGGACTAATTAGATGCTTTAATGCAAGAATATTCTCGTTCTTTCTGTAGAAACAAACTAGTCGAGAGCTGTATTGAACTCTAACATACATTCTACAATGAAAACAGTGTGAAATTTGAGTCATAGAATTTATCCAAATATAATCTGCAAAATATAACCAACATTTATCCAGAGAAACGTTTGACAAAGAGTTTACGAATATGACCTTCATTACCACATCTACATTATTACACTTTTATCTTCCATTCACGCATCAAATATGAAACTTTAAACACTTTAAGCTACATGTTCCATTTCTTCGAGAAGCCAAAACGCGAAACTATCTTGCAGTAATTCTTCCTAGTTTTGGGCTACATATAATTCTATACAATTTTGATGGGTTGATTACCAGCAAGATACAATGAATATGTAACAAAAATTCCAGAAATTATATTATAGCTACAGCTTTCTGAGCAAAAACGAATAAGCAATAAGTGTTCTGTTTTAGTAACCTTAAACACTGGGAGCCAAATAACGTGTCCACAGGAATTTTAAACATCATAATGAAGTCGTTATAACTTATGTGTTACACCAAGCACGTTTTAACTACTAGAACCAAAAACCCTTACTGTTCTATTCATGCTTGATATTTATGCGTACCTCTCTTAATGTAGGTATGCAAATTTTTTCTAAAATTATCTGCCTATTTTCTGGTCTCTTTTCATTACAAAGATCTATTCAATGATGATTAAGGAAAATAATAACAATGCTTGCTCTATAATCACAATCAATAACTCCACCTCCGATACCTATATGATGAAACAGGAATAGTCCATATCTTCCATCGATTGGTCCATAATAACCTTTTGGCATTTCAAAAGGAATATCTGTTTTCACTGCTTTAACACTTTGAGGTTATAAATTATAACTATAAGCTACAAATAAGTCCACCCAGCGTTGTGTTTTTTGTGGGAGTTAGTCCTCTGCCTGTAATGTTATTAAACTTTAGTAGGGGTGCCATTTTAATGAAAAGAATAGCGTTTTACCATTACTCATACGTATTGATTGACAATATGTAGGATCCCGTAACGGGTTTAATTCCTTGGTAAATTAATTTAATTTTTAATGTATCCTTCTAACTTCTACAATATCGTATCCGAAAATGCGTCGTTGTGTTTACCTGATAAATGCATTACAAAGGAAATCTCATCTTCATTTTTCCGTACCCTCAACAGGGTGCTATTATCATATTTGGTTAAAACTTTCTCGGTTCTGCACACTTTGTACTCAAGGTTTAATTTTAAGTCTTTAATTCGTATAGACTTCTGGTTGGTAACAATTTGAAATATTTGTACCAGATCCATTATCTGCAAAGAGAAAATGAATCTTAAAGTTACAAAAGGTAAAAAAGAGATATTAGCCTTACCTTCCTGGTGTCTTGAAAATGCGTCTTCGTGTGTGTACTGAAGAAATGTGATTCCAGGTCCTTTATACAAGATGTAACAAAAATGTACGACAGAAATTGCAGGACACATTCCTCACACGTAGACGAAGAAATTATGTTATATGAATATGGGTCTGAAAACGCTTTGTTTCCGTGTTACAACTCATTTTCTCCAACTCATTAATCGTGTGAAACACACCGAACAGAACGTTAGAATCATGTGGAACATGCACTCTTGGTTACGTCTGGTTACATTGTCATTATCATAGTACCAGTGTTTTGTTTTACCTGTCCATGTTGCCATGCGACTTTCGTCATTGCTTGTTTACAGGTAACATCAACTGTTCCAGTGACCAGTACAACCTTGGCAAGCTCACGGTTTACTACGTACTAGTAGAGTTGATCACAGAGTTGTCTCATGCAATGGCAGTGTACACAAATGCAGAGATGGCAGATGCCCATTTGATGTATGGATTAGCAGACGGCAATGGCGCTTGCGCTCAACGTTTGTACCGGTAGAGATTTCCAGGACGAAGGTGCCCCGAAAGGAAAACGGTTGAAGCCAGTAATCGTCGTCATAAGGAACATGGGTCATTTCAGCCTGATACTCGCGACCGGAGGAGACCTAGAAGGACGAGGACACCGAAACGGGAGGCGGCAATTCTTCAGGCAGTTGACGACGACCCTAGTGTCAGTACAAGACAAGTAGCTGCATTAATGAATGTTGACGACATGACTTTCTGGCGAGTGTTACACGAAATCCTGCTGTATCCGTACCATTTACATCGAGTGCAGGCACTATCACCAGCTGATTTTCCTGCACAGGTACGCTCTGGAAATAGTTTATGCAACAAGGTGTTAACCCTAATTTTAGTGCAATGGTGCTGTTCACAGATGAGGCGTCGTTTCAACGAGATCATTGTAAATTATCACACTCGGCATGTATGGGTCGTCAATCATCACGCAACAGTTGAAGCAAGTCATCAACAAAGATTTTCTGCCATTTTGTTTGGGTCGGTATTGTTGGTGACTATTTGGTAGGACCTCATGTTCTTCCACCCAGGTTCAACGGACAAGGTTACCATAATTTCGTAGAGAATGCTCTACCTGATCTGTTAGGAGATGCGTGTGTTAATGTCCGTCGGCTTCTAAATAACAGGTTTGGTGACAGATAGATAGGTAGAGGTGAACCAATTGCCCGGCCTCCACGCTCCCCAAGTTTAAACTCACTGGATTTTTATTTTTTGGAGCATTTGAAAGCTCTTGTGTATCGAACCCTAGTACCAGATGTTCAGAGTCTCCGTGCCCATATTAAGGAAGGCCGCGAAACCATACGTAATACTCCAGGGATGCATCAGTGCATCCAGGTTTCACTACGACGGCGGATTGATGAATGTATCAATGATGACGGAGGGCATATTGAACATCTCCTGTGAGAAAGAGTTGCATGTGCTATGCGTGTGCGTTCTATTCTTGTGTGTTTCCCATGATTAATGAGTTGGAGAAAATGAGTTGTAACATGGTAACAAAGCTTTCCAGACCCATGTTCATATAACATAATTTCTTCGTATCCGCGCGAGGAATGTGTCCCTCAATTTGTGCCATAGATTTTTGTTACATTCTTTATACTCCTTCGTCAATGGACTAGAAAGTTTAATTTAGAAACCATCACATTTAGAACTATAAAGGTGCAACTGGTGTAAAGAAATGCATCAGTTTCTCTTCGACCTGTAGAGATGCAACATCTGTTTTAACATCAGACATGTAAATATAATTTTTAAGATTTATCAAAAATGTTTGCTATAACCATAAAACGTTGAGTGTAATTATTGGTTTTTATAGCAAAATGAATAACATAACCATCCTAAGTGAAGAGGTAATGGATTTATTTCAAATTCCAGGGTCTTCATTGCCTTTTCAAAGTAAATACATCTACAACAAAATTTAAATCATATGAACTATTTTTAAATATCTCTATTGGAATTAATAAAGTATATATTTAAAAAGCAAATCCAAGTGATATGGTGGTGTTACCATTAGAAACAAAGACAATGTTCAGGATCGTCCTATAGGTATTAGTTTTCGACGAAAGGATTAGTTATCTGTAGAGTGATTTCGTGATTGAAAAAGTTGGTCAAAGTAACGCAAACGTTCGGCCACAGATAAATTATCACTGCAGATTGATCACGTTAAAATGCCTATGGAAAACGGAAATGTTGTAACATCAAAGTGAAGAAAACTATCCTTTCTGGCACATTTAAAAGAAAAACATTTTTGAGGTACAGCCAACATTTCATGGCTTTCCCATGCCTTAATTATTGGTATCAGTCGCCTATCTGGCGGTCCCAAAGGCTTACAGACGAGGTAGGGAAATTACATAGAAGAAATAGTTTTATTTATGGACGTTCTTTTACTGCTATGGTTCTTAGTGTCCTATTCTATATTGGGCGCAAAAGACCGGGAATTTTGCTAAGAGGCCTCTGTATCAGGCTTGAGGTTCTTTTACATGCCGTAAATCTACGACACAGAACCACCAGGTTTACTTATCTTCCGAAAGAAACCATGTTAAGGATTTTTATGATCGAAAAAATCATCGCCCTCCACAGAGCTTGAACCAAATTAAAACAAATGTTGAGCAGATTATAAGAGAGGCAAATGTTGATCTGAGCAATGGTGAGGGTGTTCCTGAATCAATGAGATATCATAATTATCTCTCCGGACACAGTAGTGCTGTTTATTCGGGATTAAGATGTTTGAACATTATTGTTGACGGTAGAAAAAATTATGATAAAAGGTTGAATTTACTGTGCGATTCTGCTGAAAACCTTCACAGCGTCATTGTTAATCTCATTAATCTTCGACTTAAGTGTAACGCATAAAAAGGTGCAAAAATGCACCTAGAAGCTTCAGTTACAAATTCAAAACTGTGTGAAATCAATTATTTATTATACAATGGTAGCATTCTGCAACATGAATTAGACAAGCATAATTTAGCAACAGGTGATGTTAAGCATTATGTACCATTCGCTGCTAAACTTAAAATCTTTGTTATACCTATAGAAAACTCATCATGTTTTGTTCAGTGTGATGTAATTAGCAATGATTTGAATTCTCATTATTGGAAAATAAAATATGAATAAAATTAATATTTTGTGTTGTTTACTTCTTATTTTCATAGTCTCATCCTATTTCCTGCATCAACTTACCAACCCCCAGGGGTCTACTACTGTAGGTACGGGATTGACGCTTCCCGGGGTCCCGAGCCACACTCTCGATTGGGTTCCTTTAAAAGTGAGAGGGCTAATGCCAAACGCCCAATCAACTGTGGTCCACAAACGTGCTTGACCAATTTCTAGTTACCTCCCTGAACACATCTGGCGGATACTGCTGCGCGGGATGGAAGAGGTGAGTCGCAAGGAGTGACTGGGTAATGCGTAACTCCCAGCCCCTGAACATCATGTAGGACTGTGTTCGTATCCGCTGATAAAGATCAGTTCCGGGGAGGGGACGTTACACACCTGAAGGCGATGGGTCCCTCTATCTCTGTATTGGGAGGTGAGACCCTAAGATGAACAAGGTTCAGGCCAGGACTCTCACCTAAGCTGGGGTGGCGCCCAGGATGTGAGCATGCCATTGGAGACACTTGTAATGGTGGAGGATATAACCGCTATGGATCTTAAAAATCCAAACCAACACCAAGCTTAGTGGAAAAGAAGTAGTCGAGTCTTGTGGTCCTCGCTACTTGGTTATTAATAGAACAGAGGAAGGAGGAAAGTTTACATCAGTGAATAGTTCAAAAGGACCTCGATACGATTGCTGTTCCGGTTAAGTCGTGCATTAGGTCCCGCAAATGCACCCTCCTAGTTGAAGCGCATTCAGCAAACCAGGCAGGGAAAATACTTAAAAAAGCAAACATGTTAGGCAGCTATACGGTTAAGGTTGTGATGCACAGGACATTGAACTCCTTGCACGGCGTGGTAAACACCCGTGCATTAGATGGCATGACCAATGAGGAGATTCAAGAAAATTTTGAAGAGCAATGCGAAACAGCGCTATATCGTGTCCAGCGGAAAGAAAGAGGTGAATTACTGCCTACTCGTACCCTGTTTCTTACCTTTGATCGGGTAGATCTCCCTCAAAGGATTAAGGTAGGGTATGAAGTCATTGAGGTTAGACCATATATACCGAATCTGCTGAGATGTTATAGGTGTCAGCGCTTTGGGCTACCTGATTTCAGTAGCAGTGAATCTACCTGCGTTAACTGTAGAGACGTCTCTCACGATGGAGCATGCTCATCAGCTCCAATGTGCGTAAACTGCAGCGAAGAACATCCATCAAGTTCCAGAGAATGCCCCCGTTTCACAGAGGAAAGAGCGATCCAAGAGATCCGGGTTAAGTTGAAGGTGTCCTTCTTGGAAGCCCGTAAACTCCTGCAAATCCGCCAGCCCTCTATCCCGAGGTCCGATACCTACAGCTCAGTTGCAGCTAATCCTGTAGCGAGTCGGGAAATCGCAACCCAGACCAACGATATAAACGGGGCCACTATCTCAGAAAAGAGTCTAGTTGCCAGAACACAGCCAAAACCTTCAATACCAACACCAACGACAGCATCAACATCTGCCAAGTCCGCTACTGGAAAAATCGCACCAGTCAATTCAACAGCAAGACCATCGAACTGAAATAATAAGACTGGTAAGCGTATAGTATATAATGCATCACCATTAAAATTCGGGGCCAGTTATGTGAGAACCGACTTCCTAAAGGTACATCTAAGGGTAAATAAGATCCACGAGTATCTCCTCGGAGATCCTCCTTTGGGGAATCTTCTGGGAAGGACTCAGATCGGCTATCATCATTTTCGCCGATCTTAACTTCCAATCGCTTCGAGGTTCTAGAACCGAGATTTTCTATAGGAAAGGGCTCCTCCCCGTGGAGGAGATGGAGCAGGAGGATTCTGCCCACACAGCCAGAACGACAGTGAAAAAGAGGCAGCACCCTCCGTTAAAGGTGTTAGCCCGACACCAAAGAAAAAGGAAAAATTGATTTGACCACCCCTTTCCACAACGTAGTAAGCTTCTACGATTAAGAACGTATCCCGTTATAATTCTAATGGCTATTCTAGAATGAACATCCGTGGAATTAGAACATATCGACCAGAGCTTGAACGTTTGCTCAACAATTATGAACTTTTGGTCGTGTGTTTACAAGAGATTAAACTCCGTCCGCAGGACAGCTTTCAGTTTAAACGATATACACTAGCGCGATGTGATCTCACACCGGAAGGGGGTATTCGTGCGCATCAGAGATGATATATTTGTGGAATCTGTATCCATACTGTCTGAAATCCAGTCAGTAGCTGTAAGGATTAAACTGCCATCTAACCGATTTCATATCTGTAACATTTACCTGCCTCCATCCGAGGACCTCTCGCTCATGGATTTAGAAGATCTAGTCTCTCAGTTACCAACGCCTATTCTGTTGGTGGGAGACGTTAATGCCCATCACCCTCTTTGGGGCTCACCTCGGGCTTGTGCGAGAGGTAAATTAATTGTTGAGTTTCTGGACAATAATAACCTAGCTCTTCTGAACCCGGAGAGTCTATATTTCCATCAGACTCCTACAACACTTTTCACACCTTGATATTGCAGTTTGTTCACCACAATTAGCAGTTTCCTTGCAATGGAATGTCATATCTGATTTACCCTAGTGACTACTTTCCTTGTCTTATTAGTCTCTTAACACAGGATATACGTTCCACACGCCTACCTAGATGACACTTAGATTCAGCCAACTGGAATCTTTACTCCCGGTTGGCTGTGTTTAATTACAATGAGCACGATGTGTGGAAGTTTTGTTTCAGCATCTCACAGAGCAGATTCTTTCTGCTCCTGAGCAAGCTATTCCACGGTTGACTGCCAACCCTCGTCGACTTCCAGTCCCTTGGTGAACGGAAGAGTGCCGAAATGCCATTCCTACTCGCAGGCGTGCTCTTAGGGTTTTCCAGCGTCGCCCCGCACTGGATAACCTAATTGAAAACAAAATGCGTGCCAAGTATAACTATATTATAAACGATAGCAAAAAGACATCATTGAGGAAGTTTGTAGCTTCATTTAATCGACATACACCGTCCTGTGTCGTTTGGGATAAGTTAAGCCGTGTGGTCAGAAAATCGACCCACATGTAAATTGCTGGTCTTAAAACAGCTGCAGGAGCTGTTGTTGATGCACTTGACGTGGCTAACACATTTGGCTGTGCTTTCGCTCAAGTGTCTAGCTCAGAAAACTATTCGCCCGAGTTCCTGTTAAGATTCAGGTTGAATCTCAAGGTTTCCTTTTTCGTTCAGGAAATCTTGAAGATTACAATCGCCTCTTCACCATGGCGGAGTTAAAACACGCTCTTTCATCTTCGCGACTATCAGCACCAGGACTGATCTGTTGGTGTGGTGGTTGGAAACTCACAATCTGCTGACCAACCGCAGTGCGGTTTTCGGAGGCGCCGTTCAGCAATGGACCACCTTGTGTCATTGCCGACACAGATCATGAACGGATTCATGAAAAATTGTCAAACCGTTGCGATATTTTTTGACCTCAGGAAGGCTTATGATTCGTGTTGGCGAGCAGGGATACTACCTTCCCTGCAGGGCTGGAGTATACGTGGACGCTTACCACTGTTCATTCAGGAGTTTATGAAGGACCGCTTTTCCGAGTAAGGATCGCCTCGGTTGTTTCGAACCTTTTCGTTCAGGAGAACGGAGTACCTCAGGGTTCGGTACTAAGCGTTACACTGTTTGCTATAGCAATTAATTCTATCTCTAAATGTGTCCTCCAGGGGTATCGTCATGCTTATTTGTAGACGACTTTGCCGTTTATTGTACTTCTTTGCGTACGCTGTTTTTGGAACGCCTTATGTAGCAATGCTTGGAGTTCTGTCTAGATTGGAGTTCTAAAAACGCAACTGAGAAGTCAATCTGCGTGAACTTCTGGCGCCATAGGAGACGATTACCTCCTTCACTCCGATTCGGTCCAGATTTACTACCATTCGTAGATTCGGCGAGATTCCTGGGGTTGACATTTGAATAGGAAACTTAGCTGGTCATCGCATATAGCACAGTTGTAAGTGGGATGTGACCGTTGTGTGATTATCTTGCGGATAATAAATGGCAAATCTTGGAGAGCGGATCGGACTATTTTGCTGCGACAGTATCGCGCACAAGTCCGATAAAAACAGACTGTGGTTGTATCATTTATTCCTTAACACGACCATCTGTGCTGAGGAGATTAGACGCGGCCCATAACCGGGGCATTCGAGTGGCTATTGGTGCTTTTCCCACTAGCCCAGTTATGAGGCTTTATGCCGAATCTGCAAAACATCCCCTGCGTTATCGGCGTGAAATCCTCTTGGGAAATAATGGCTATGCGTTTAAACGTATGCCTCAACATCCAACGTTCGCTTCGTTTTCTCACACTGCGCTGGGCGAACGTTATAGTAATACCTCCATTAATCCAAGGCCTGCAGGTGTTCGTTTCCGGTTGCTTCTAAGAAAGCACGACATTGAAATGCCTAGCATGTATGCTAAGGGGGAGAGGGTGTTCACCCTTGTTTATGTGCGACATCTCACGTAGATCTTGGGATGACGGTATACCGGAAGTCTACAATGGCTACTTTTAGTATCCGCACCAGTTTTTCAGAATTTTTGTGCCGTTACAGTGACCGAATTTTGATCTATACCGATGGATTTAAGAGCACCAACGGTGTTGGATGTGTTTACGTTCATGGAACCGAACCCTATACATTCGGTTTTCATGATAGCACATCCATTTATAGTGCAGAGCTGTATGCCCTATACCGAGCCATTTTGCATGTGCGCCGTTGTAAATTGGGAGACTGTCTCATTTTGAGTGATTTCCTAAGTGCACTTCAGAGTCTTCGTGAGCTGTACGTGTTACAATATCTCGGGCAACGTCGGAAGACTTTAGGCTTGTGCGGAGAGCGTTGCTGTCGTGCTGGCGCGAGGAGTGGTTAGCTCTCGCGGAAACAATCTTAGGGTAGTTAAGGACACTCCGATAAACTGGGTAACTTCCTCTCGCGCATCTCGTCGTGAGGAGGCGATGTTGGCTCGGTTGCATATTGGTCACTGCAATTTTACGCACAGTTATCTTTTTAAGGGTTACCCTGCCCCTGTTTGTCCACTTTGTGGCGAAGGTGTTTCGGTCCGTCACGTGTTGCTGTAGTGTATTGCTCTAGCACATCATCGCGACTTTCTGCAACTGTCTGACAGTCCTGCAAAGGTCTTAGCGGATGATAAGCAAGCGGTTCATAGGAGTTTTAATTTTGTTTCGAAAGTGAATTTCAAAATGCGGGTTTAGTCATCTTAATAGAAGCTGTTTTATGCTGATCGGTTTAGTTTTATATATTTATACTTATTTTTTTATATGACTTGTGCTTTATTTCTATATTGATATTTATCTCTGGATTTTGCTTTGTTTTGATTTTTTATTTATTTATATATTTATTTTCTTTAGGCCTTATCTCTGGCCTTTGCCATGAAATTTTCTACTGATCTTTATCTCTGGCAGTTTGCTCTGATCTGCTTTAGAAGGGTGCTAATGATCCTGAAGTTGAGCCCCCTTAAACAAAAAATCAAGCAAACATCAACTTACCCGAGTCATTTATATTCAACCAGGGATCAAGGTTCGTATACTTGCTACTTTGTAGTATGGCATTTAAATTGTATCACAAATAGCATGCCATGAGCACACGACATAATGTGGCAATGAACGGGGTACTCTTATTATTGAACAAGTTTCAAGGCATCGTGATAAGCTTTTTTCCGTCGACGTAATTTCAATTCTAACCGTAAGGTATCAGTTTTAAAAGTCCTTATGTCAAAGACATGTAAGGTCAATTGCAGTATGGCAAGTACTTACAAGAAAGTTTTTATGCACAGCCATCCATCTTCTACTAGCTTTGTGAGATAACAATATTTTCCAGACCAAGTGTTAATAAATATGTTTAATTCCTTTGTGTAATCAGTTATACATTTAGTTGAAAAATAAAGTATTTAAAATTATTGTTATTGTAATTGTTGGTTTAAACTCACAACCTTTTCCCTATTTTTTCATAGTATTAGAACTCCATGTCAGGTTAATTATTATCTTCAAGTTAAAATTATTTCCCGCAAAATGCGACCTGATTTGGTCAGTTAAATTTTTCTTCAGTTATCTCCAGATTTAAATTTTTGCCGCCAAAGGATCTGATTGGTGGGAAGGGAGGGCACATGAAAAAATTATGCAATTTTATTGGCGACTCTCCACTACTAACATATACCAAAACTCTGTACGACAATGGGTAAATGAGAACAAATCCAAAGTGCACTTAACCAATAATCCCTTGCATCAGTAGGTACGTGGTAGTAACACTACCAAACAGGAGACAAAAAATAGCATCTGACTGCATCAATACCTTATCACTAAGGTAATTGTGGCTCTTTATTCAGCTAAACCATTCATTTATACTAAAACTCACATAATCAAATTCAAACATTCATTAATAACTTTGAGTAAGTAAACTGCTGCCCAACATTGAAAATGTTACATTAAAAGTACAATTTAAAAGAACCACATCAGCCTAAAAGAAAAATGCGATTGATTACTCTAAGAAAAATAACTTCCAATATGAACAAATTTGCATTTAGATACTAAACAGTAAGACATAATATTCAATTGATTAAAGTGCTTTCAAGATTTATAAGAATAAAAACCTAATTTTCAAATTAAAACCTTAAAGATTAAATAGACCTGTTATATCATAATAAGGACAAATAATAGAAATATCTATAGATTGCTGTTTAGTCGTGGAGCATTTCGACGACCAACCAAATTCACAGCGGAATCTGCTTGACAATTTCAAAGCGACCAAGATACCTACGAAGAAGTTTAGCACATTTGCCTTATTTTTCGAAAAGGGGTGAATAATTTACGGATTGACCCACATTAAACTTTACATCTCTATGCTTTTAATCATATCTAGGCTATTGTTTCACCTACTACTAATTTATGTTGTGGAAAGCAAGCTCACGGGCTTCATGGATGTCTTGAAGAGTTTTACTGACAAAAAATAATTGAAAATGGCTTGGAATTCTACTTGCAGGTCCTCTTCCATAAGTCAAAAAGAAATGGGAAAGTCTAGCGTTGCCTAAACAGAAGAGTTGTATGAGAAAATGACATAGGTAAAATGGTGTCCCAGTTTTTCTGATTACCATTTACAAAACGGCTCAACATATTCAAAAGAGTTTGGTTAAAACTCCCCGTAAGTGCATTACAGACAGGATGGCAAAAACTTCTAAAATGGTGAGACACTGCCAAATATTTCAACAATTCCCGGGTGATTTCTCTTAAGAAGGCAGAACCCTTGTTAGTCAACAGAGTTACAGGAACGTCGCCATGGCGATAAACGATGTTATGGAAAGTAAACTTGGCTACGTGAGATATTGTGGTAGCTGGAAATGGGGCTGACCCAGCGGGTTGCATACTCAGTCGCGACTACTATATTTTGTTGCCTGAATTAGATCTAGGAAGGAGGCCGAGGGATCAATCCCCCAGCGTTCACCAATGGCTGTAACAGGAAGAGGAGTTAGCAAACCTGTAGGTATTGGATTCTTTGGACCTTTACGTGACCGGCAACAAGTTTTAACAAACTACCCAATATCTTTTTTCATACCAACCCACTATTACCGCAATGGATTTTACTAAAGGTATTGGAAAAACCAAGATGTCCAGAAAGAGGGTCATCACGACAAGAAGGGAAGTAAAGCCAGTGGTTCCCCGTGTCGTAGATTTACGGCAGGTAAAAGAACGCGAAGACTAATAAAGAGGCCTCTAAGCAAAAATATACGGTTTTTCACGCTCAATATAGAATGGGACGCCAAGGACCATAGCAGTTAAGGAGCATCCATAAATACAACTCCCTTTAATTTATTTAATTTGTGATGCCAGAGGGATAAAATTTCACAGGTTAATGCTTCCGGAATAACCAGTGGATAAAGAGGACCTGTAGAACCTGCATTCTTTCTATACAAGACATTAGACTTCAAAACATATAGGGATGCTTGGCTATGACGCTTAGGGGAAGCCGTGGTGTTATGAATCAAAGTATCAATGATGGATATTAATGAAGGATCAGCTTTCTGCTTATCAGAAACTTTCACGGTTGATAACAAACTGTAACTACCTCATCAAGTTGCTCAACCTAGTGTACTGAGGATTTTAAATCGAGACAAGGTATCAGGATCGTGATGTTTCTCTCCTAACTCATAACAAATTGTGTAGTCAAATTCTTGCAATTTCAAACTCCATCTAGCTAACTAATCGAAGAGTGGGATCTTTAAAGTTGTTCAAATAATACGAGGGATGATGATCGGAAATAATATGAAGCTTGTATCCAGGAAAATGTGTAAGGCCAAATACAGAGACCAGTAATTCTAACTCAGGAATGCTGTAATTTCGTACACACTTTCAATGTCTTGAAGCATATTAGCAAATCTTTGTAAAGGTATGCAGCCCACGCCTACACCACTAGTATCTGAATACAGTTCAGTGTAAGCACCTCAGCGTAGGGGCCAAAACTGATGCTGAAGGTAAAAAGTCTTTCAACTTTTGAAATGCCTGTTGCTGATCTCGATCCCAAACAAAATATTGAGCTTTAATACTCAATTAGGTCAGTGGTTGCGCCATGTTTACATAATATTTAACAAACTTCCTGTAGAAGTTAAAAAAAATCAGAACTTTCCTAACATCCCTAACGTTTTTGGGTTGGAGCAAGTTTTGAACGATTGATATCCTCTGTATCTGGCAAAATACCATCTTATGACACTTCCAAATAATGAAGTTTAATTCAGTTCGTGGCAAAGAAATATTTTCCTGGTTTGAACTTGTACTTGAAGTCCTTAATCGTTTAAAAACGGCTTCCACATTTTCCAATAGCTCTCGAAAAATTTCGCAAAGACTGTAATATCGCCAGATAAGCGAAAGCCTTTTCTAATTTAAGATCCCCTAATAATTTGCCTGCACACTAGCTAAATAATCTAGGGATATTTGCAAGGGCAAAACATAATGTCTGAAGTTCAAACTGTCCATCTTGAGTAGCAAATGAAGTATATTGTTTAGAGTTTTTTTCTTTGGGAACCTAAAAATATGCTGATTAAAGGTCTAGTGAACAAAACCATGTTGCATTGTTAAGATAACTTAACAATCCATCAATAACGGCAAAGAGGAACGATGACGTAACTGTAACAGAATTAAGTTCCATATGGTAAACACCGAACCTCATAGAACCATCTTTCTTTTTGACAAGAACAACACGTGAAGCCCACAGTGATTGTGATTCTGTAATAGTATCGACGTCTTGCATTTCCTTGATTTTATGTGTGATTATCTCTCTTAGTTTAGAGGAAATCTATATGGCCGTTTCTTAATTGGTTTGGAGTCAGAAACTTGAATGTCAAATTTAGCAGCATTGATGGTGCCTAAATCTTGTAAGGAAGTTACAAATATGTTAATATACTTAAGTGGCAAGTGATGAACTTATTGCTTCTACACGTCTGAGAGGTTATTACTGACTTTAAAAGAAAAATTTTGAGCCTTTAAAGCTGTAACATAGTGAAGTGAAATAGAATTACTTTGGACAAAGAAAACAACCTGTACTTGTGCTAAAACTCTTTTCGCAAACAAATTCTTAGGTTCTGTTGAAATATTGTGAGCTACCACAAAATAATCATCACCAGGTTGAGTGACCACTGATGGCATTGATATTTGCTTTGTGCATGATACTTGAGGAGGGTTCGAACATAACATGATGACTAACTGACTGCGATAATTGAACAACAGCATTACAGACCGGAAAAGTGGAATTCTCACATCATTTTGAGAAAGAGTTTATTTGCTGTCTGAGATACATCATTATCCGATAAAGGGTGAACAACTATATCTGACATTGGCAACGTATCATTAGGCACAATTGATGTGTTACAAATTGAACCACCAGAGGCATGAATTTTTAATATTATTGGTAGCATAATCTAACACCACATTAATTATGTTTGCACAAAAAATCATTTCCTATTATAAAATCATGAGCCAAAGTTTTCATAGCCAAAATATCTTTCTCAAAATAACAATCATGAATACAAAATCCATCAACATCTGGCTGGTGCGCCCAGTAGTTTATTTCCTGCAGTACGAAGCAATATTTTAACAGGTTGCAATTTAGCAACGTTCACATGATCATCATTTAGGATGCTAACTGCACTACCTGTGTCCACCATAATTTGAACATTAGCATTGTCCACATCACCTGGTATTTTAAGGTAGAGAAGTACTTGAAACATTAGTAGCTGATGAGTGCTGAGACTCTTCTGATGTTATGTAGGATAATTGGAGCATAGCGCTTGTCTTTTTTGACTGGCAAGATAGTTACTGTTGCCAACAATTACGTGCTATATGCCCTAGCTTGTTACATCTATAACAGAAGAAAATCTGAATGCTGCTAGCCCCTGTAGTAGCTGGTCCCCTGGTGGGCTCTGTGTTCTTGGCATCAGTGGGGTTGCATTTGAATAGCCTGTAACGTTTAAAGGTCGTTTTTTAAGGAATCATCTTTATTTGCTAATACAGTAACCACATACTGTGCAGGTTATAGTGCCAATGGTGCAGGTGGCGCTGGAAGAAAGTCGTTAGACACTGCCAAGCCAGAGTTGTGAACAACATCAAAAGTATCATGTAACTATGTTTTAGCCAAAAACAGGTTATGCCTATGCTGAAGGTAAAAGTCAGCTTTATCGAACACGCTTCAATGCTTGTAAAACTTCATCAATAGATTCCAGTTGAAGAGGTAGGAGCATCATAACATATTGTGATTTCCAGTCTTTAAACAAATGCTTGATTTGTTCTAGTTGTGACATGTCTGGGTACATCATACACATAACTAAGCACATGTTCAGAATCTAGTTGTACTCTTTGTCTAAGTTTAATTTTCAAAACTCCCTCTTGGTGTGTAATTTGAAAAGCTCCAACAAAAGCTGATTTTAAAACATTCCAATCATAATGTGCGTTTCTGTGACAAAAAGTCTGATACAAATCCAAAGGAGTACCTTTTAAGTAACAAAGCAAAACTATAATTTTTGTGCATCTGTCCATGGATTATCAGTTGATACCGTTTCCAAATTTCTTAAACATTCATTAGCAGATTCCTTTTCACCAAAACCAAAAGAAAGTGGTTCAGCTGCAAGTTTTGAAGCTTTGGGTTGAATAGTGCCGATGGTGTTAGTTAAAGCAAGAAAAATCTCAATTTGCATTTTCAATACTAACTGATGCAGAACTTGCATCTTACTTTCCAAAGCAAAATCAGAATCCTGACTTTCCTATTTCTCTTAGATGTATTTGTGACTTAATATAGCCTTCTTGCATAAAACCAATGGTACTGGAACACTAAACCTTAATTATAAGCAATTAAGGATAGCCCAAATTCATATTAATAAAAATTAAGGAACGCTAAACTGTTTGGTTTCCTACACAAATATAAAGCTAATGCAATAGGTTAACTATATTGCCACAATAAGATTAAATTTTCTTGGCACTGAAAAACAAAATAATTTCTTTCATACCATTTACTAATCCTCTACAATACCATACACTAATGCCAAACTTTAAAATGTGTCAAGAATGAACATAAAAGCACACTAATTTTAATGCTACAACAATAATAACCAACGGGATTAATAGCTGATGTGATAGAACAACGAAATACAGATAATACAGATATTTCATAAATTATACAACTACCATGAAAATAATAAGCACTAAAACATAAGAAATCTATTATTAAAACTAAGCTCCCACGGTGAGGTTCTAAAAGGAAATAAGCACAACTCTCTATGTTCACAGACTTAAATAAAATTTAAATAAGTTAATTCTGTGGATCAAGATTTTAAAATACAAATGACAGGTGGAAAAAATTGCAAAAGGGATATCTTCACTATCAGCAATTCAAGTGAAGTCACAAAAATAATAGTCCCACGCACAGCGACTGCCTTGAATTTGTACATGGAATAACGAATTATCAGCATCTACCCTAGTGAAACAAAATTAAGGGGTTTAAAATTTTAAAGATTAACTTTAGTAATACAGTAATACTGGCAATCTTCAAAGTAGAAATGTTTATCACACTGATATTACGTTTCTGAACTACACATTCTCTTAAAACAACTTTCTTTGTACATCAAGACGCAGTCACTACATTGTTTTTCTTTCTATTTTATTCACAGCAAGTGCAGGGAAATCATGAACTGAAAAGGCAGGAGCAACAGAAATATCAAATAGAAGAATACGCTGAAATACGTAGCAAAGAAAATTTTAAAATTACCCACAACATCAAAAACGCAACAATATTTTCAAGGGGATGTTTAAATTTATCACAAAAATATAAATCAAAGCCAGAACTTAGAAAATGAATGCCACAACATTTTCGGAAGAAAAATAACAAGTTCTTTTGGTTTACGTAGCATAAAATCGTATTATGGAACATATCTGCTTGGAGGGGCAGATGATACAAATCTTAGAACAAGCTACAATTTTGAAGTATGCTTCGGTTCAAACCGGCGAGGGCGATGATTGTTTCGGACGTAACAATCCTTAGTATGGCTTCCTGCAAGGGAAGTTAAGCCGGTAGTTCCGTGTCGTAGATTTACGTCACGTAAAAGTACCTTAAGCCTGTTAAAGAGACCTCTGAGCAAAATTACCAGTCTTTCACGCCCAAGATAGAATAGAACGCTAAGGACCACAGTAGTTAAAAATAACATAAATAAGACCCAATTTAAAACAGCATATTACAAAAAGAGAGATATGATAGATATTATAATTTTAAATTTGAAAAGGAATTTACTGCGCAATCACACACAAGGAGGTAAGATGGCGGCGTTCCGTAACATAGCGTAGTTGACCTACGCCCATGGAGATCACATGGAGAATATACAAAGAAAATGGTATCTATGTATATTACTTTCTCTACTACGTAGAGTAAGTATTGTATTCCACCCAAAAATTCGATACCGAGATTTCACCGGAAATACATGTTTTGAGACCCCCTGAATCCAAAAAAAAGCATTTTTGGAAACATGTCCGTGTGTGTGTCTGTGTGCCTGTGAACAGCATAACTCAGAAACGAACAGTCGGATAAACACCAAACTTGGTATTTAGGTTCAGTATCTTCCAGAAATGCGACACGAAGGTTTTCAAGAAAATCCCCCCACCCCAGACTACCCTTTACATGGAACATTTTTCGAAACTTTGAATTTTCTCAAAAATGGCTCTAACGATTTTGATTAAAATATGATATGTTTATGATATTATCATGAAAATGAAGTGTATATCTCGAATTTTCAAGGAATGTCTCCAAAAGTATTCTTCATTGTGAAAACGACTTTTGCATAACTGGTAAATCATAAGCGTTAGACAAAAGTTTACAACAAAAATGTAGATCGCATTAAAATATACAATTTATATCCTATGCATTTTGTTTGTTGAGTGAACCGTTTTCGAGATATTGCTTGTTATTCCCTTAAATTTTCCAATACTTATACTTTTTCTCAAATTCGTTATTCATTTTTTTATGTCCTGGACATGCAAAGAGAATGGAATGCGTTACATAGCAACCAGCTCTTAAAATATTTGACTATCGCTTAAAACCTACCATATTCCCCTTGCATCTACAAGAAAATTAGCAATAAGATTGACATCTCGATATCTCGATTAACATGAAGCATATGGAGAATAAGCGTTTGTAAAAATAGTTTCTACAAGAATAGAGAACGTCATGTGAATGCAACACATCAGATTTTTTTTAAATTAATTTCAGGTTCATTTCACTCAGCATAGCTCAAGGATATGGAAAAACATGAACCAAGGATCTACATGGTACCAGGAATTGTCCCAAACAACACTCGAAGTTTACCTTTGATTCAACTAAATGTTACTAACCTTATGAAACATTAATGTTATTATAATTTAACATACCTGAAAATGAAGATAGCATTTATTGTATTACCTGCCGGAGAGTGTAGCAATCACGTGTGCAAACTGGATTTCACAGTTACCTCTGCTTGCTAACAGACCGCTACCCGTTCCACAGCTTACCTTCACCCCTTGTTACCACAATTAATCCCGCGTGAGCATTTGAACAAGCCTATAAGATTTGGATGTTTTCCTAACGGTTACAATAGTACTTCCCCAACTTCTTAGAGAAAGGTGACATCATTCCATTATTACATAACTTATTTGCACAATGTTCAACTCTTGCATCAATGTTACTTCAAGAATATACTTAATATAAAATAATGTAACTACCACAATATGTATATAAGCCACGTGATGTGTATGATGTAATGCAATGTACAGCGGTATACATAGAGGTAGGCTACGGGGGTTTTGCACCATTTAAATAAATACTAAAATTAAATTTTTAGTTACTGCTTGGTGAACAGAGAGCAATCACATCGTTTAAATCAGAGGATTTTGGTTCAGACCAAAAAAACACTAACGTTTATTTTGTATTAGCGTTTACATGCATTGTAAAGGTGGTGATGAATTACCAATTACCAGAGGACAGAATATGTAATATTATAAACCCTGCTTCGCTTGATGTTTCCAGTTCTACACAAACGCAGTTTACTGCTTCGGCCTTCTCCCGGACTGACTCCTTCAAACTAACGGAAGCCGCGCTCTTAGCATTCAACGGCTTTCTTAACACATGGTGATCACGTGATACCTCTCAGTATATTGCCTCGAAACATGGCAACTTACCTTCACACCAAGAAAAACTAATTTAACTTACAACAACATAGACTGCCATCTCATCACATAACCTGTTCTATCATCACCCAAACCAACCTGATTCCAGCCATGCTAACATAACCTAAGCTAACCTAGACCATCCCCTCATCACCTAACTTATTCTAGTGTCACCTATCCTAACCTGATCCCAAGCTATGCTTAGTAAGGTAATTCCAATCGGACTGTGTTCAACAGTTTTGAACTGTTTTCTGCTAACGTAACATGATCTAAGTTATCCTAGCTTAGCTGCGACCTAATCTAAGTCTGGACTGTCCATCACTTAATATGTCTTAACATCTCTTTACCCAATCAGATACACTCATGGTTCAACCTATTGCCAATAATAATTTATGGTTTTACATTAGTTTTGTGCATTTCAAAGTAATTTTTACGATACGTTTTACGGTTTTATTGTTACAATTTTCAGTAATTTGTTTCAGTTTAATAGTAATTTTATGCGTTTTTATGGCAATGTTTACACTATTGCAGAAATTTATTTCAATTTTTCTAAAGTTCTGTTTATTCAGATGGTGACATGTGAAGTAATGATGGTAAATTAAATAGGAGCTGCAGCCTTTGAAAGGAAATGTGTCATGCGGTTAGTGGTTACCAAACCTAGAGTTTCTTTTGAGGTGTTTTGTGTTTTATTCAGATTAACTTAGGTTTGATTATAGCTTATGTTGAATTATTTCCGGCTTAATTGTGGTCATTCAGCATATTTTGAGTAGTTCGTTTATTTTCAGTTTCTTTGTTTGGACTTATATAGAATGTATTAATGAATATTAACATTTTTTTGAGTTTCCTCTATGTTTCCTACTGAGACAAGCACTTGAAGTGCTCCTGGTTTGTTTTCAAATTATTTATAGTTTCGAGTTCAATCCGAATACTCTGAGTTAGTTTATGGTATTTTATACTTCGGCTTATATACAGCTAATTAGTGTTATTTTGAGCTTTACTCTGTTTTATTAATGTATGAGTCTACTCTTTTATCTGGGCTGGAAACCAGTTCTCTAAGGTACCCCTAATGCGGGATTTACCAGCCTCTTAATTCCTTTTTCTTCACCGTTATCATCCGTTGTGTGTATATGCGTGAAGGGTAGTTTTGTATAAATTAATTTTAAATACTTAAGACTCGCTATGAGAAAACCATTATCTCAAGTCTGTGTTAATACTTTAATGCCCTTAAACATATTATGTAGAAGCGTCATCATCTGCAATCATGTCTAGCCATCGCTAGGCGATGGAATAGCTTTATTAACTTGTACTGACAGAACAATACGCTTCTCAGATTGGATGAAATTCATTGGAAACCTTATGACTTGATTCGTTCTATTAAATGTAACGTACTGCTTAATAGCGCTCGTTTGTTGTCTTTAAGCTTATTACTTTCTCTACTACGTATAGTAAGTAGGGAAAGTATTGTATTCCACCCAAAAATTCGATACCGAGATTTCACCGGAAATATATGTTTTGAGACCCCCTGAACCCAAAAAAATATTTTTGGAAACATGTCCGTGTGTGTGTCTGTGTGTGTGTGTGTGTGTGTGTGTGTCTGTGTGTGTGGCTGTGTGTCTGTGAACAGCATAACTCAGAAACGAACAGTCGGATAAACACCGAACTTGGTATTTAGGTTCAGTATCTTTCAGAGATGCGACACGAAGGTTTTCAAGAAAATCCCCCCACCCCAGACTACCCTTAACATGGAACATTTTTCGAAAATTTTAATTTTCTCAAAAATGGCTCTAACGATTTTGATTAAAATATCATATGCTTAAGATATTGTCATGACAAATGAAATGTATATCTCGAATTTTCTGGGAATGTCTCCAAAAGTATTCTTCATTGTGAACGACTTTTGCATAACTGGTAAATCATAAGAGATAGATAAAGGTTTACTACACAAAAAATGTAGATCGCGTTAAAATGCACAATTTATGTCATATACATTTTTTTTGTTGAGTGAACCATTTTCGAGATATTGCTTGTTATTCCCTTAAATTTTCCAATACTTGTAGTTTTTCTCAGATTCGTTATTCAGTTTTTTACTTTCTCTACTACGTATAGTAAGTAGGGGAAGTATTGCATTCCACCCAAAAATTCGATACCGAGATTTCACCGGAAATACATGTTTTGAGACTCCCTGAATCCAAAAAAGCATTTTTGGAAACATGTCCGTGTGTGTGTCTGTCTGTGTGTCTGTGTGTCTGTGTGTCTGTGTGTCTGTCTGTGTGTCTGTGTGTCTGTGAACAGCATAACTCAAAAACGATGAGTCGGATAAACGCCAAACTTGGTATTTAGGTTCAGTATCTTCCAGAGATGCGACACGAAGGTTTTCAAGAAAATCCCCCCACCCCAGACTACCCTTAACATGGAACATTTTTCGAAAATTTTAATTTTCTCAAAAATGGCTCTAACGATTTTGATTAAAATATCATATGCTTAAGATATTGTCATGACAAATGAAATGTATATCTCGAATTTTCTGGGAATGTCTCCAAAAGTATTCTTCATTGTGAACGACTTTTGCATAACTGGTAAACCATAAGAGATAGACAAAATTTTACTACACGAAAAATGTAGATCGCGTTAAAATACACAATTTATGTCATATACATTTCTTTTGTTGAGTGAACCGTTTTCGAGATATTGCTTGTTATTTCCTTAAATTTTCCAATACTTATACTTTTTCTCAAATTCGTTATTCATTTTGTTTATGTCCTGGACATGCAAAGAGAATGGAATGCGCCACATAGCAACCAGCGTTAAAATATTTGACTATCGCTTAAAGGCTACCATATTTCCCTTGCATCTACAAGAAAATTACCAATAAGATTGACATCTCGATATCTCGATTAACATGAAGCATATGGAGAATAGGCGTTTGTAAAATTAGATTGTACAAGAGTAGAGAAAGTCATGTGAGTGTAACACATCAGATTTTTTATGTCCTGAACATGAAAAGAGAATGGAATGCGCCACATAGCAACCAGCGCTTAAAAGATTTGACTATCGCTTAAAACCTACCATATTCCCCTTGCACCTACAAGAAAATTAGCAATAAAATTGACATCTAGATATCTCGAATAATATGAAGCATATGGAGAATAAGGGTTTGTAAAAATAGTTTGTACAAGAGTAGAGAAAGTCATGTGAGTGTAGCACATCAGATTTTTTTTTATCACACCGCCAATAATATCTAGAACATACATCTTAGGTCTCAGACGGACAAGGCGCTGAATGCTTTTAACTTTCGATTCATTTTAAAATTTTCCCTAAATATTTTTGTTTTAGTAGGATTAAGTGCACGATTTATACGATAATAAGAGGTATCTAGATGGTCCAAGAATATTAGTTTATACTCGTATACGTTTCCAGTCGTCAGTTGATGAATGAAGCTCCTTATCCATAAACATGAGTTTGGTATTTTGAACTCCGTAATACAGTAAGGGAATTCCTCTTGTTATGAGTAAATTAGAGCGTTATAATGTCTAACTCACCCATAGCAATATAGAGGCTTGCTGAAGATGTGCTTGAATGAAGCCAAGCATGAACAGCAGCTAGATTAGGACTGTATATGGATTTATCAAAGAATGTTGGTTTAGTTATGAACATTTCCAGATCTTTTAAAATAATTTCTTTGCCTCTGGTCTTAGCTTGTTTTTAAATTAAACCCAGTGTTTCAACCACCGAAACTGAGAAAATTGAAACGCTTTATATGCGTTGCTGGTCGTAGGGAACTAAAGCCGTGTAATGAACTACATGCTTCTTCCAACTTTCAAGATATGGAATTATTTTATTTGAAGATACCTCTTTACTCTTCACTCACTCAGGCAGGAAATGTAAATTTATGGCGACGATGAAGTTCTGTAGGATAACCCATATTAACTTCTAAAATATATTGATCGGGATCATATTCCTTTAGGGTTTCTATATCAATAATGTCCAGAGAAACGCACTGAAATTCATCAAAAGCTAGACGATGACGAATAACCCAACCTTATTGGTTATTTTCACGCTTGTAAGTGATAAATCGAGAAGGCTTTTTAGGATCGAACCACTCCATGTATACGTTGTTAGCTTCAGTATACCAATGGAAAACCTAGAAGTACCCGGCTCTTATATCAGACGCTCCACCATGGGAAGCAAATTATAATCCTGTAATAATTCTACTGGATTGCGACATATCGAAGCGTAGCATCTCCACGTAATTCCAGTAAATGTTGAATGGTCTCTTATTCAAATATCTAATAAAAATCCTGACACAATAACCACTTAAAATGAGTGGAATTGCACTAAAACGAACAGTCGGTCTATTAGCAGGACACTGTCAGCTACATGCAGACAGATCAAATATGTAGAAAATTTGGGAAAGCCAATAAAACATTATTTCATTTGCTGTGTGACTGTAAAGCTCTTACGATTCTTAGGGTTAAGTTTAATCAGGAAATCATACAATTGCAAGGATTTCAAGAAGTGCCTACTAAGAGGCAGGCAAAGATTTTAGGAGATTAAATGAAGGGAATAGATAATAACTGGTCGCAGGGCAGAGAGAATTAATTGCTCTTCCATTCTTTAAAATAAAAAGAGTATAATTTTAAGGTTCCCAAAATAATATTAAAGGTATGACTTGTAGTGGTAAGAATAGTTAAAGACACAATATAGTACCTAAATAACAATAGCCTCTAGGAGTAAGGCAGTCAAACGTCAGAGCAGCAGAGGATTTTCAACCTGTGAAGCAGATAGAGCAGTTGTTTCACCCATGTCTGTCATAAAGCAAATGTCGGCTTTAAATCATCTGGGCTTTCTTCATAAGTAGGCAAAATCTTAAAAGTTAACCTAGAGCAGGAACCTAGATAAAACTATGCAATATGATGGTAATCCAGTTCTCCTATATGAATGCGAAATTCGGATTCTTTGGCAAAAATTAGCCATCCTGATATTTAAAATCGGCGAAAGACTGCATTATATAAGACGTAACCCAAATAAAGCATTAGGAAGTAACTACGTTTGTTACCATAAGCGATTACTAACAAGAAACTGAGAAATTAGCTTCAGTATTTACATAGCATAATGGATACAGAATCCCAACAGAATGGATCAACCCAATAAGGCATAGAAATAGAAGATGTAGAGAAAAGCTGTATGAATCTGTAAGATCCCGAACAATAATGTCTAATTTTAGCTTTTAGAAGAAGAAGAAGAAGAAGAAGAAGATGCCACATAAAAGTTCAAGGCTGAATATACTATTACACTAGTCTGCATGATATCAGATGACTAAAAACTAATAAGTGATTATGACTCACTTTTTATGCTGATTTCAGAACTGCTTTTAGTTTTTTTCTATCACGTACAGTTTTTTCACAGTTTCACTTACAAAATATAGAGTTGAGCCAGTAGATGATGAGTATTGTTGAAGGGAAGTTTATCATTTCTTGGAGGTAAATTTCTTAATATAGACTTGCAAGTCTTTAGGTTGTTACATCTGTAGGTGCTGGTTGCTATTTGTAATTTATGCACATTGTTGTTAATATTAGAGGCTTGCATTACCAGTGCCATGTCGTGACTGAAGTTATGAATGCATTATGTCTACACGCAAGTGTGTGAAGAATCCAAAGGTTTTCTGCTACATTTGTGGAAATTATACAGTGCTGAAGCAGAGAACTGATATAACAGACTTTATGAAAAATGTGCACCATGCTTATTTTAATATGAAACTTGGTGACCAAGACAAGGCCTGGGCTCCAAAGACAGTTTGCCGCTATTGTGTTGAGAGGTTAAGATTGTGGATAAAAGGAAAGAAATCAAACATGCCATTTGCAATTCCTATGGTGTGGAGGGAGCCTAAAGACCATATTAAAGACTGTTATTTCTGTTTAGTTAATGTTCAGGGGTGCAATTCGAAAAATAAGAAACACATTGTGTATCCAAGTATTCCTTCAGCCATCTTCTCCAGTTCCACATGGAGAAGATCTGCCTGCTCCTCTTCCTCAGCTGTTTTAGAGAACTTGGAAGAAGATGGTGTTGAAAGTGAACCTCATACAACCACCGAAGACGATTCTGATGATGTCTACCGCGCTGAATACGACGTGACTCCACAGCTGTTCTCTTAGAGTGAACTAAATGATCTAGTACGTGATTTGAACTTATCTAAGGAATCTGCAGAGTTACTAGGCTCCCGTCTTCAAAATAAGAATCTTCTGGAACCAGGAACACATTGCTCATGGTACAGGCACAGAGAACAACAGCTAGTTCATTTTCTCTCAAAGATCGAGTCCATGGTTTCTGCAATAACATAAACGTGTTAATGCACTTTTATGACATTGAACATGATCCTACTCAGTGGAGACTTTTTATAGATTCATCAAAGAGGAGCGAAAGGCGTGTTACTGCATAATGGCAATGTCTATGGGTCCATTCCAGTCGCACATTCAGTTCAAATGAAAGAGACAGTTGAAAACATGAAGATAGTTTTAACAAGTATTCAATACGAGGAACACAAATAGCGTATCTGCCGTGATTTCAAAGTTACTGGAATACTATTAGGACAACAAGCTGGGTTCACAAAAATGCCTTGATTTGTGTGTGAATGGGATAGTCGGGCAAAGCAAAGACATTGGAGTGTGAAAGTATGGCCACAGCGGAAATAATTGTTGCCTGGAACTAAAAACATCTTGCACGAACCGCTTCTAGAAAGACAAAAGATATTGTTTCCGCCACTACACATAAAATTGGGCTTGATGAAGCAATTTGTAAGGGCACTACCACAGGATGGACCCTGATCCAAGTATCTTTCCAAGAAATTTCCCTTCATTACACAAGACAAATTAAAGACTGGAAAGTTTGTTGGTTCTCAAATAAAGAAATTGATGAAGGAGAAGATTTTCAGAAGAGAATGATTGAGAGAGAAATAGAAGCATGGACCGCCTTCCGATCAGTTACTAAAAACGTCTTAGGCAATAACAAAGATCCTAGTTACAAGGCCATTGTCAAACAATGTTGGAAAATTTCAAGAAGATGGGTTGTAACATGAGTGTAAAGGTACATTTTCTGTATTCACATATCGACTACTTTCCAGAAAATCTAGGACGTTATAGTGAAGAGTAGGGTGAACGTTTTCACCAAGATATTAAGGAAATGGAGAGGAGATACCAGGGGAGGTGGAATGAAACTATGATGGCCGACTACTGTTAGATATTGAGGAGGGACAGTCATCTTCAAGGATCTGCAAGAAAGTCAAAGAAGAGAAAGTTTGAAAAAAAATTAAATGAAACACTTTGGCTTCTTGTTTTGTTAAAATGTAGTCATGAACTAAATTAGGGGAGTTCTTGAGAGTATTCTTAAAACGTTTCCTGAATAAAAACTTACATTGAGTGAAATGGTATTTGAATACTTTTCTACGCTCATTAGTAAAATTGCGAAAACAT
The DNA here is from genome assembly GCA_030765065.1 of Deroplatys truncata. Lineage (NCBI taxonomy): Eukaryota > Metazoa > Arthropoda > Insecta > Mantodea > Mantidae > Deroplatys > Deroplatys truncata. The sequence goes on along the minus strand of CM060976.1, from coordinate 29,201,419 downwards.
TACTTATTATTTTGTGTAAACACCTGACGTGATAGAAAAAAAACGGAAGTTATTTCTGGAATCAGTATAAAAACGTGATTCAAGAAAACCTACTTTTAAGAAATCATCTGACCAAAAGTTTGAAAATTCAGATTAGTGTTATATACCACTGTATAAGTGGCTTAATTAGAAGGTAGATTTTAAAAACAATGCCATAACCTGCTTACTTTCTCTCTCTCTCTTGCTCTATATTGTGTGGTTTGCGAAGTATCTACAATACAGTGTCTACCCTTTTAAAGCTTTGAGCCCTAATATCAGTATGTAAGCATATTCCAAATTGTTATCTAAGATACCTCTGTGTGAGGTACAGCGCTCTTTAATGCCATGTATATTAATTTACCTTCAAAATTAAAACGTAGCATACACAACAGAGGGAGACACCTGGTGCACTGTGCCCTACGTGTGATTTTTTGCGGCTATCACACTTCAGGATGTAAGCATGAAATGAAGAAAACACAAGCAGGCTATAGGCCGCATGCAGACAGGCCACACATTCGCGCGCAAGTCTCTAACAGTTCTTGGCTCGAGGTCCCGTCCGGCTTCTGGAGCTGCCCAGAGAGGGTGATGAACGACTCCTTCAACCAGGAGCCCTTTAGTGTCCACGGCAAATATTTCCTTGGAGCATCCGCGCCATTTGTCCGGCATTGCCACACACAGAAGCCTAGAGCATCTGAAACATGAGATGGAAACTGAATGAAAGGGTAAATGACGGCACAGAAATCGTGGTACAGGAGAAACCTCAATAGCATTCGCTTATCGAGCAGGGAAAATCATAAATACTCAAGCTCAGAGTAGACGGTTTACGAGAATGAACTCGAACCTCATATATTGCCGCGGAGCCATTTTTCTCGGTAAAAAGTAATTAAATAAAGGTAGGATAAATGGTTGCTTGTTTTGTTTTCATTCCTCACAAATTGTATGAGAAGCTCTACTGACATTAGCAGATATACTCGATTACCTTCCGAATGAAGAGAACATTAAAGTGAACCCTCACCTAATCTATCCTAAGGTTCCCCATAATTTATTTTAGAAAGTGGAGGGGAAGCTCTGCTATTGACCTACCTGACTAAACGGTACATGATTATCCTCGCGATGGTACGCGAATCCTGCTGATGGCTTCCAATTTCCACACGGTGTTAGTAGAAATTTCTGTCATTATATTAGTAGGTACATTACAGTATTTTTTATATAATTTCATGGAAGTCTTTTCTCCTGTTTTATGGACAACCCGTTTATTTTTCCCCTCCTTTGTAAATCTATTACCCTTACCCTATTGCTGACCGAGCGAGATAGTGGCGCGGCAACTGAGTGACTCGCATTCAACAGGTCCTGGGTTCAAACTCCCGGGCGACCAACCTGACCGAAGCTTTTTCTCACGATTTTCATCGGTCGCCAGGCCAATGCTGGGTTGGATAATTTGATCGATGAAGTTTTCTATCATCCCTTTCATCACTACGTTTCATATCCTTCTTCTTCACCTTCTTCATACCAGGCATTCATTGACTGATCACCCATGCTACTCCTGCTGTCATTTAAGGTTTGCTTGCTCCTCGACAGGTTACTGACCCAAGGCATTGGCTTGTATAGCCCTTGGGAATGTAAGTCCTCCAAAGAGGCGGGCAATTTGAAGAAGATGAAAAGGAAATGAATGAAATACATGTAATAATGTTCATATGAGTCCGATATCCATAGAGCATAAAGTTATTCAACATTTTCCTTAGCAGAATTGGGGGAAAACCTGCGAAGAAACCATATCGAATAAACTCACCTCAGACGATATTCAAACTCGGGAATATTAGAATTTAAACCATAAGTCTACCACAATAGCACGGAATTGGGCTAGTTTTGTTTCATAGTTTACCTGGAATAACATTATTATTAATTACAAGAGAAAATATATCCCAATATACCAAATTTTAACAAAGCACTGTCGGATGATATAATTTTGAATAGTAGTTTTATTTATATATATTAAAAAGTGAACAGATCTACTGTTTTTGTCTTTTCTCAGCATAATTACAAATCGTTACTGCAAATAAGCACTGCATCCACTGCATTTGAATCCTTAGATATACCTAGATAAAAGTTTTGATGATTCCGCTCTTAATTGTATTCAGCGCAGAGATGGCTTTTGCTGATTCTTTATTTGGTTTGGCTATAACCATTTGGATTAAACTAAAATGAATTTTGGATATTGTTATAAGAAATAATCAGTCTGTATATCTCAAAGTTTCTGTAAACGGCTGTTGAACTGATTAAATGTTACATACTAAGACATTATAAAACATAATGCACGGAACAAACGCTTTCATTAAAATATTCAGTTTGTTGTATAACCTAGTAGTATTAAACCAATTGCCTATTATACTTCTAAATGCTCTCAAACGTTATGCTCGGTGTATAAGCAAATGAGTAGCTGCTTATATGAGTTTCTTTTACTAACATTTTACTGTTGGATCAGCTCCTAGCGCGAAAACGTCGTATACATGTTTTTGTAATTACTTCCAGTTTATCTTTAAGGTATATTCAAAAGTTATAAAATGAAATAAATCTGCTTAAAGGTGATTTTGATGCATAATTTATGTACACACTCGTCTAATCATTAGCCTTTACTCGCGTTATTAATAATAGTAACAGGATGATTATATAACAGCCACTACTTAACTCAATCGATTGTCCCGGTATTCCAAAAGAAATACAGTAAAAGGCACGGGAAAATATTCTATTAATTTAAGCCAAGTGGAGGGAAGATGACGGTAGGCGCCTCATGGGACCGCTTATTGTATTTTCCGCAGACCGCATCCGATAAATAAGATTTTACAAGGAAGGGGTAGGGGAGGGAAGATGTGGAGGAAGTGAGCAGAGGAAACGTGCCAGGTTAAGAAGAGAGTGTTAGGGTTAGCGCTGCTGTCTGTCTGGCGGTGCTGCGATCGTTTCTGACAGAATAAATGTACGTCTTACATCTCCTCGTTTCTGCTTTATATAAATTCATAATAAAATTTGCTCCACGTGGGTGGAGGTATGAAAACCTATAGCTTTATTTTAGATTTCCTACTCACTTCTAGGGCAGAGGTGTATCACATTTGACCATTTAATTACGAAATTGCATACGAATACTCCCTTTGCGGCTTTTGAATAGAAACAAAGAACATATAAATTAGAAATAAATTTGTGTGTGTGTGTGTGTGTAAATGAAATTGAGTTTTATTCATGGACACTATTTAACTGTGGTGGTCCTTAGCGTTCCATTCTATATTGGGAGTGAAAGACCAGTAATTTTTCTCACAGGCCTCTTAAATAAATCTTGAGGCTCTTTTACGTGTCATAAATCTACGACACGGGACCATCGGCTTTACTTCCCTTCCGAAGGAAGCCATGCTAATGACTTTTACGCTCGAAAAAATCCATCACCCTCCTCCGTGTTTGAACTCGCGACCTCAGGAACCAGAGATTAGCATAATAACCACCACTCTACGGAGGGCGATGTATGTGTGTGTGTGTGTGTGTGTGTGTGTGTGTGAGAATCGTTATAAATTACAAATATTATGGTATTTAAGTTCTCTAAACAATGATACTAATTTAAGATTTTCAGTTATCATTATGAACCCAGTTACATAAGAGACTTTTAATGTTATATTCATTTTCTAATATTAGTTGTAACAAAATCGCTTAAAGTATCGTAAGCTTTAGTTAATGTCATGATAAAATATGTAGGGGGAATTCTGTTAAATTCGTCAGTAACATCTTGAATGAAGAGTAGTTTTCTGTTGAATCCTAATACGAATTCATCTATTTTTACAATGTGTTTTAACAGTTCAGTTCCCCGATTTTTATTTTATTTCTTCAAATTTCTACATAACTTATCCTTACGACTAGAGTTGCCAGATAAAATACTTTTATGGAGTTACAGCACTTCCACATCTTAGTTTTTGGTGAATATGCGAGATCCGCACCCTTTTCAAACTGTGCACATCTTCTACGCATATCCTTGATGGATACGTTGCATTTTTGCTTAGCTCAGCTGAATAATTTGCGTACTCTGAGACAGTAACTATGGTTATATATGCCATATATATATATATATATAATAATGTGAATTATAATGTGAAACTGTATTAATAAGAAAAATACTTGTATAAATAGAAGTTAAGGCATAAGTTTTATGTAGGTGCAAGTGTAGCTGGAGCTGTGAAACCCTTGTTAAAAGCCGACAAACATATCTTTGTGTTAGAATTAGGGCCCAGGCAAAAAGGACCTTACGGGAAGGTCATAAAAGCCAGACCTTGTGTCTTTGTGAAATAGAAAATGCGACAAGCGAAAATAACATATGTTTGTAGAGAGGCCACATGCTTGCAAAAGTAGAACAATAGCCGGGTAATTCTTCTGGAAGGTTCCAAGCTGAACGAAGACAGACAATGAAATTTTAAGGAAGAATATGTTTAAAATCTTCAAGGGGAGAAATGTTAGTTCTAACGTCTCCATCAGCCAGGGCGGTTGAGTATAATGTGCTGCGATGTGAATAAGATACATATAAGCTCTCAGAAGCAGGCGATATTATTTACTTCTTATAATGTAGTAGGAACGGTGAAACGTTATCGATTTAAAGCTCTATAGGAACGTGTGATAAATATTACAATTATTTCTAGAGCACGTATAAAATACTTGATTTCTCAGTGACCGCAAGTTTGGCTTACGAACAGGGTAGGGTTCGATCGTTCTACAGCTCCAACTAACTTAAGAACTGTGTAGATTATTACTAAGACAGTCAATGCGTGTGCCATTAAAGCATAGTGTTCTTAATAACTTAATCTATTGTTAGAGTTGTTACTTTTTACCTTCCTTCCGTATCACACCCTGCTAAGTTATACACGCTCTACCAGAAACCCAAATAACAGCAGCCGTGGCAAGAAATAAAGATAAACTTTAAGAGTAACAACTAAAACACAAGATAATTATCAGTATCACCAGAGTTCATATATTAATATATCGGACATACTGCGAGTTATGCTCGCCCTCCACGAGTATACCGCAACTCTCTACTAAAATACGCATGGCTTTTCCCAAGAAATCTCTTACTTAATTATTCTTCATTATCATAAGGACATGTTTCTAGGTTTAGGCCTAATCTAAGTGATATTAAAAATACTACTCCCCCTCTTGCCCATGCGCATCTCCTTCTTCCCCTTTCTTTCTCTTTCTGTCTCTCTCCCCGCTTGCCTTATGGAGTTCTTCACAAGGAATTTCTCCCTACTTTAAAATCTTCTTGTAGCCAATTAATAAAGACAAAACTCTAGCTTTTAATTTACGGAAATAACAAACTATGTTACAGTGTATATGTTCTGGTATTTTTAAAGATTTTTTAATGATTTTAAAACGTTTTAAACCAAGTACCAATGTTTCATTGTGGTATTAACAAATTATTTTATATGCAATTAGTTTTTATATATAAATTAGTTGTGTTTATAAACAATTTTTTTATTATTATAGAATATATTTAATTTTGTATAACCTTTTATGTAGTATATCACAATGTCACTGACAAGTGATTTAAACGGTAGGAGAAATACATTTGTGAAGTTATAAGACCTGAGGTATTAATAAAGGAAGTTCAGTAAAAACTTAAGTAATTCCTGACTTTGACGCGTCTTTCCTCGGAGAGATCACAATTAATTTTCACCATAACTTTAAGTATGATACCAAAAACTGTTCTCTGCTAAACGCATCTAAAATAATTTTATAAACACCACACAAGAATAAGCTGTGAAAATAGGTGCAGCTTCAAAAAGTTATAAAACTAATAAAATGAACAAAAACACGCAAAGCAAACTAAATCCTAGCATCGTTGTTCTTTCTGCATATTAAAATTAGTTTTATCTCCTAGAGCGTTTAAGGTGTTAATACTTGATAATACTACAATATCCACAGATATCTACTCCGTTCTATCTTATTGTCACGGTCAAATAGGGGATGGTTATAGGTTGAGAAAAAGGGGTTAGAAGGGGTGGCACCTGAAGCCGTCACCAGTGTCACGGTAAAAAAGGGTTGCGGTACGGAGGTGAGGATGAGGTGTAAGAGAGTTTTACAGTAACTGGAGAGGTAGCTCGGAGGATTGCAAGAGATGTGACTAAGCACCAACATGCTCAGGAATCCTGTGCGTCTCCGACACATGCATGCTCTTACTACTTAAGGTTCGAACTCAAACTAGAGCGACTGGTTGAAAAAGGTAGGAAAGCCGGATGGGAAAGGCCTTTAAGGTTTCCTACACTTTATAGTAAGTACTTGCTAAGGCAAAGATTGTTAGTAAGACCAGAGCGGTCCTGAACAATTGCATAATAGACACACACTTATATAAAAATATATAATTTATTATCAAGTATGGCATGAGGCCGGAAGTAGAGCTTACAAATAATTGGATAGGAAAGTATCTCAGCTGTCGTGACGAACGAGTCGCATGGTGCTCGCCCGTTATCACATTTTAAATAATTTTTAATAAGGCGATCGGCGTGGGCTTCCGCCGCAATTGACCAGAATCAGCCCCGAGGATACAAAACCAGGGGTTCATAAAGTGAAATCCGGCTAAATACGCAGTACAACGCTTCATAGGTTAATGTACTGACGACAACTTAGAGGTCTAACATGCATTGCCTTAGGTTGAATTAATCCTGACGCGGCTACTTTCGCGTTTCATGCTTGCCTTACCGTATGGTAGCCTTAAGTTCCAGGACTTGGAAAGTATAATTAGAGAAGGTAATAAACTTTCGTAATAATAGTATTTAGCAACTACAAACGACAGAGGGTAGAGAAAGTCATGTAAATGTCATGTAAATGTAACACATCATAATATGTTTTTATTGGCATTACTGTTGTTCACAGCCGCTTTCTTTGATTCTAAGTTATGTTTCCTTGCAACTTGCCTTCAGCCTCAAACATTTGTTTATAGGGTCCAGTTCGTAATACAGTTTTTCTCTTCCTATTATTAGTTACCTTGTATTTTCACTTACCTTGAGGAATCTTATCAAATCTTTTTAGACACACCTGGTTTTAAGGCGTGACCTGATGTTGAAAATCCACGTAAACAATTTTCATCTAAATGAGAAAAGGCAGAGTGAGAAGCTTTTTCTGATGGAACATTGGTCAACTACTCCGTTGTTGCAAGTTGTGAAGTTTAATTTAATGAAGGTGGAGTTTGATTATTATTTTCTACTGTTTTTGTAGTCTCTTGGTGGTTCATATTTCCAATCAGGGAAGATGTCCAAATTGAAGGATTATATTTTAGATTTTCTAAAATAATAACAGCGGTTTGAATGCTTGGTGCCTTCATAAAATAATGCTGCCCCAAGCAGCTTCCCTACCTGGTTCACAGTTACCTGTCTTCCTGGATGCATTTGGAAACGTTCTTGAACTTCTGAAGCATAGTAGGTGCTTGAAGAAACAATAAAAGCAACATAAAGGGGTTGTAAACGATGAGTTGTATGTGTCGATAAGCAAAGTAAAATAACATCGTTAGTTCGCATCATGTCTATTAGCTTCTTTGGTGTGAGTAGTATGGGACATTCAGTACTAATACCACTGGCTCGTCTTTCGAAGGCTCAGCAAAATCAAGGATGTACCGAAACGTTTTCAAAAATATGTTTCTACATTTATCCACAAGTATGATAAACAGCAGTACATCCAGGTGGCGCACCATATAAGATCTTATGCTTGGCCCTTGCCCTGGGAAAGACCAACGTCGTTGGCATATGGTTTTCAGCAGCGTGCATGCTTGAAACAGTAGATTTCAGCGACACAAGGATACTACGTTCAGCAGAAGACAACGAGTCAACTTGCTTCTTTCCCCTCAATCTCAGATATTCTCACATTTTATTTAGAACAGTAAGATTCACTGTTCATCGACGTTTTGCTCAAGCAATAGAGGTAAGCACTGAGGTTCGCAGACTTACTTTTGGATGGCGTTTCAAAAAATAATAAAGCCAAGATTTACCTGCCATTTCTTTGGTCTGATTAAATGTGCCAAACCGTTTATTTCTATCGGCTTTTAAGCATGTCTTCGGAGATCATTTAGGGACAATCCAAATAGGCTGCCTTCCATTCTGAAGGTGTAATCCAGTAATTGTAACTTCTGGCCTGCAACAGATACTGGTTTGTAACGTCCTAGACTGTAAGGAGCAAACATTTTAAATAATTTCAATAATACTATGTAATAATAACAATAAGAGCAGTAATAGAAATAATATAGCTGAGAATACTGCTGATAATGGCTATGGAGATAGTGATATGAATATCGCATATAACCTTTATTTGATTTGTTCATTGGAGATTAGTTTCTTTTTGGTGTTTGAAATTAAAGTCTAGTACTACAAGGAACTCCATATGATTTTGGTGCGCTATCATAACTCATTTTGCCTCCCAACACTTCGTTTATAGCCTGTCGCATTCCGCTTTCATCCCAAAACTGCCCTTTGTATTTCCCCATGATGTTAGTCAATTTAAACCATAATAGTCACAGGCACACAAGAACTTTAGTTGGATACAACAGAATACTATCCCATTTTGCACTACCATCATTTATCCGTTTTATCCAACAATGGATAGTAAAGCAAAACAATTAGTTGCGCAAAAATGAACAAAGTTAGACACACATTGACTAACGTAGAATTAAAAATCAATTATGTAATATGTACACTGGATAGCTACCTTTATTCGGTTGAAGCTTACTTTCTACTGGAACTGCTTCATTTCGGTCGAAATACTTTAGCAAAACAGCAAATTTTAGACTTCTTTTAACACAACGTCTTTTCTCACCAACAGAACGTTCCACACCATGGCCATCAGATCCATCAACGAAATAAATACGCTAATCGCCATATAGCAACACTCTGCTGTGAAAAAACTGTTTTATCATACTATTCCGTTTTATCCAATTCTCCCCTGGACTGAAGAGGGCTTCACGTTTACCAGTTATGTAAGATTATACGAAATTGCTGTCAGATTAAGAGGCATTGAAAGGCTATTCGCAGAAAACTATATATATATATATATTTGTCATGTAAATGTCTTCAATGTCATTCTGCGTGGTGTAGTGGTTACCATGCTAGCCTCTAGTTCCCGAGGTCGCGGGTTCAAACCCGGCAGAGGGCGATGAATTTTTACGGGCGTAAATATCCTTAACATGGTAAGGGAAGTGAAGTCGTTGGTCCCGTGTCGTATATTTACCGCATATAAAAGAACCTCAAGCCTGATAAAGAGGTCTCTGAGCAAAATTAACTGTCTTTCATGCCCAATATAGAACGCGACGCTAAGGACCACAACAGTTAAAGAGCGTCCATAAATACAACTCAGTTTAATTTTTAAATGTCTTTAAAATTTGGAATTTTTATCATAATCCTTACAGACATTTTAGAACATCAAACATTGCGAACAATGTTCCATATAAAGGGTAGTTTGGGGTAGGGGGATCTTCTTGAAAATCTGTGTGTGTCATCTTTGAAAGACATTGAACTTAAACACCAAGTTTTGTGGTGATTGAACTTTTCGTTTGGGAGTTATACTGCTCACAGACACACACACACACAGACAGACCTTTTTCTAAAACTGCTTCTTTTTGTATTCAGAGGCCTCAAAACGTATATTTCCGGTAGAACCTCGGTATCGAATTTTGGGTGAGATGCAACACTTCCCTACCTACCAGGTAGTAGAGATAGTAAAATTTAATATACTACTGTTATAGCCAGAATTGAATGAAGTTGTTTTTAAGTATTTATTTAAAGTCGCAGAACTCAATGTTTTCTTTTTTGGCAAACACAATATTACAAACATAAAATACATTACAAATCAGTAATGGAGCAACCAAGACTGTTGCATAGAGTATTACACAGGAAATTCAACGTGGCATGACAAATCATTAAGGAATACAAAGTGAAGTACTACAATTTAAATTGGTTTATCTCTATGTTATCTTTAAAATAACTTATAGTATTATAAAAGCACTTTGGAATATTTAGAGAGTAGTTATTTCTGATATCCTGTGTTACTTCCTAAAGGCACTACATGTGCTGCATTCTATAAGAACGCGGTTTACTGTTAGCAGTGTTCTACAGGAGCTGCATACTGGCGGCTCTTCTTTGGATGTCAGATAGGAGTGAGTTATTTTGGTGTGTCCAATTCTTAATGTTTTCCAGTGATGTCCAACCCTAAGTGAAAGAGGGGAGAACGGATGTATCCCACGCATTGTTCGCGGAGCTATGAGACATTCATGTGGTCACGGGTTGTCCTAACTCTAATGTTTTGTTACCCTGTAGCATCCATTGCGACGTGCCGTCTGTGAGTGAGTGAAGGGGAAATGCTGCGTAACACAAAACGAAGGAGGTGGGGTAGGAAGACAGGACGACCGACCTTATCAATAAAACTTGATCTCCTCTTTGTAGCTTATATAGATGATATGCATTCACATAAAAGTCCATTGTCGCTTTCATTCTACTATGTGGCCTAAAGCTTCCTAATCTTCTTATTTATGAATGACAGTAAAACTCTGTGAGGGGTATGTATATTTTAAACTGAGGAGTTTTGTACGATGTTCTTTCCTGCTAGGTCTGCCAGTTCATTACCAGTTATGCCACAATGTGACGGCATTCAAATCCATGAAATGATCATTTCGTTTCTCTTTATTTTCATAGAATTGGTCATTGATTGATTTATGTTTAAGGACGCTCAGCTGTAAGATAATTTACGCCCTTAGAAAAACAGATCATGCCAAACGCCATAGATAAAATTTAATATAAAAACATGACAAAGGACAGAGATAAAGATCAATGTGAAAATCATAGCAAAACCCAGAGATAAATATCAACATAAAAACGCCGAAAGCTCAAAAACAAAAATTAGATATCCACGTGGCTAAATCCTCATTTGAAAGTTTATCTTTGATAACATCTTAAAAACCTTTTTAGTCCCGTGGTCATTGTCCGCTAAGACCTCTGCAAGTTTGACCGACAGTTGGAGAGAGTCCCGAAGATGTGCTATAGAAATACACTCCAGCAACACGGAAAGGACCGACGACTTTCGCTACAAGGCGGACAAATAGGAACAGGGTCAGTCTTAAAAAGATAACTGTGCGTAAACTTGCAGTGCCCAATACGCAACCAAGTCAAAATCACCTGCCCACGACGAGATACACAAGAGGAAATTCCCCAGTTTATTGGAATGTCCTTAACTACTCTAAGCTTATTTCCTTGTAGACCTGAACATTATCCGTGCCAGCACGATAGCACCTCGCCGCACGAGATACAGCAGCACTGGATTCTGTGATCGCCGCATTGGCTGCTATATCCGCCAGTTCATTCCCGGTAAGCCAACGTGACCAGATATCAATCACACTCCACATTAACGCCAGAAGCGTATAAAACATGCAGGGCATCCTGGATTTGCTGAACAATGGAATAGTAGTTGTACAGCTCACAAGGCTCAGAAGCGCACTAAGGAAATTACTCAAAATGAGAGCGTCTCCCAATTTTCGACGCCGCAATACAGAATGACTCGATATATGGCATATAGTTCTGCACTATAAGTGGAAGTAATATCATGAATACCGATTAAATGGGGTTCGGTTCCATGAACATAAGCACATCCAACACCGTTGGGGTACTTATATCCTCCGGTGTGGATAAAAATTCGGTCATTGCAACCTGACAAAGATTCTAAAAACAGGTGCGGATACTAAACGTAAGCTTCGTTGAGTTTCCCAAGATCTACGCGAGATGTCGCACGTAACCAAGCGGGAGGGGGGATAAACACTCTCCGTTCTGGTTCCCGAGCTCGCGGTTTCAAAGCTGGAGGAGGGTGATGGACTTTTTCGGGCGTAAAAATCCTTAGCATGGCCTGCTTCGGAAGGGAAGTAAAGCCGATGTCATAAATTTACGCCACTTAAAGAACCTCAAGCCTGATAAAGAGGCCTCAGTTAAATTTGCAGTCTTTCACTCCAATATATAATGACATGCTAAGATCTATAGCAGTTTAAGAGCGTTCATAAATAAAACACAATTTCAATTCCCTCTCCCCGTTAGGAAACATGCTTAGCTTTTAAATATTCTGATTTCTAAGAAGCTACCATAAATGAATACCTGCAGGCCTTGGATTAATGGGGCTGTACCTATAACTTTCATCCAGGACGATGGTGAAAACAGAAGCGAACATTGGATGAATAGACATACACTTGAGTCCACAGCCATAGTTTGCCAACAGAACAACATGCCGATGCTGCAAAAGAGGTCCTGTCGTTTCATAATTGGGCTAGTTGCAAAAACACAGATGGTCACTTGAATGCCCCAATTATGGACTGTGTCTAATATCCTCGGCGCAGATGGAGATTTAAAATGCACTGTATGCAATTACCAGCTAAGTTTGATATCAAGCACAAACCCCAGAAATCTCGTCGAATCTGCGAATGGCAATAAATCTGAACTGAATCGGAGAGAAAGTGGTAAGCGTCTCCTATGGCGCCAGAAGTTAACGAAGATTGACTTCCCAGTTGAGAAACGAAGGCCGTTTTTAGAACTCCATTTCTGAAGGTTGTCTAAACACTACTGCATACGGCGTTACAAAAACACTGTACAATGAGAAGTACAAAAATGGAACGTCGTTTACGAATAAAAATTACGATACCTCCGAAGGAACACATTTTGAGATAGAATTAATTTCTATAGCAAGCAATGTAACGCTAGTGCCAATCTCTGAGGCACTCTGTTCTCCTGAACAAAAGGGTTCGAAGAAACCGATCCGACTCTTACTCAGAAAATCCGTCGTTCATAAAATCCTGAATGAACAGTGGTAATCATCCACGTATCTTACAGGTATGCAGGGAATGTAGGATACCTGAACGCCAACATACCTCAAAAGCATCCTCAAGGTAAAAAATTATCGCAACGCTTTCACAGTTCTTCATAAATCCCTTCATGATCTGCGTCAAGAATGATACAAGGTGATCCATTGTTGAACGGCGCCATCGAGGATTTCACTGGGTTTTGGTCATTAGGCTGTGAGTTTCTAACTATCACACCAACCGTCTATTGATCATGCGCTCCATCACCTTGCAAACATAACTGGTGCGAGAAATATGACGGTAGCTGGACGGTAGATGACGGCCACACTCAACTTTTCAGGGTAAGTGATGTCAACCCAAACATTATTATAGACTCGAGCAGGAAAACCTTACCTTCAGGGCAGAACTGTTGCAACATTTGTTCGTGGATACCATCTGGTCCTGGTGCTGATAGTCGCGAGGATGAAAGAGCATGTTCGAACTCCGCCATGGTGAAAAGGCGATTGTAATCTTCAAGGTTTTCAGAACGAAACGAGGAGCCTTGATATTCTATCTGAGTCTTAGCTAGAAGAAACTCGAGCGAATAGTTATCTGAGCTAGATACTTGAGCGAAAGCACTGCCAAATGTGTTAACCGCGTCAAGTGCATCAACAATAGCTCCTGCAGGTATTTTAAGACTGGCGACTGGTATGTGGGACGATTTTCCGGACTGGTATGTGGGACGATTCTCCGGCCACAGGTCTTAACTTATCCCATACGACAGAGGAAGTTGTATGTGTATTAAATTACGCTACAAACTTCTTCCACGATATCTTTTTGGTATCCTTAGTAATTTGTCTACGCTTGACATGTATTTTGTTGTACTATATCATCTTATCCAATGTAGGGCGACGCTGGAAAGTCCTTAGCGCTCATCTGCGGGCATGAATGGCCTTTTCATCCGTTCACCAAGGGAGTGGAAGTCGACGCATTAAGCAGTTGACCGAGAAATAGATTGCTCAGCAGCAGAAAGAAATATCTCTGTGAGGTGTTCGGCTAAAACCTTCACAGATTCGGGCTCATTGTAATTAAACAAGGCCAATTGGGAATACTGGTTCCAGTTGGCTTCATCCAGGCGCCATATAGGCAAATGTGTGAAACACATATATTGTATTAAGAGACTGATAAGACATGCAAAGTGGTCACTTGAGTGTAAATCAGAGATGACATTCCATTATAATGAAACTGCTAACTTTAAATCAACAAACTGCAATATCAAAATGTGAAAAGTGTTGAAGGAGTCTGAACGAAATGTAGGCTCTCCGGTGTTCAGAAGAGATAGGTTATAAATTTCCAAGAAATCGGCCAGTCATTTGCCTCTCACACAAGCCCGAGATATGCCCCAAAGAGGGTGATGGGCATTGAAGTCTCCCACCAACAGGAACCGTGTTCGTAACTGGGAAACTGGATCTTATAAATCACTGGGTGAGAGATCGTCAGCTGGAGGTAGATAAGTATTACCAATGGTAAATCGGATGGATAGCAGTTTAATCCTTAAAGCGACCAACTGAATGTATACTGTGTGGATGCAGATTCTACCAATGTGTCATCTCTAATGAGCTTCATAGCTTTCCCGTGCGCAGGAATACCCTCTTCAGGTGTAAGATCACATTCGTCGGGGCATACCGTCGATTATAAGCTAACCTGTGGACGGACTTTAGTCTCCTGCAAACATATGACCAAAGGCTCACTTTTGTTGAGCAAACGTTCAAGCTCTGGTCAACGTGTTGCAATTCCACGTATGTTCCATTGTAAAATATCCATAGTAATTGTAATGGTCTAGGTTCTCAATCGTAAGAGTCTACTGCGCTGAGAACAGCGGTGGCCGATTCTATTTACCCTTTTTCTTTGGTGTTGGGCTAACACCTTTAACGGAGGGTTTATCCTGCCTCTTTTTCATTGTCGTTCTGACAGTGAGGCAGAATCTTCTTATTCCATCTCCTCCACAGGAGGAGACCCTTTTCCAATAGAAAATTTTGGCTCGAGAACCTCAAACCGATTAGAAGTAGAGATTAGCAAAGATAAAGACCGCTGATCTGACTCATTCCCAGACGATTCCCAAAAAGAGTATCTCCCAAGAGATGATTGTGTAGGTTTTTTGCCTTGAATGTTCCGAGTACAGACTTTTCATTTTACTTCAGGTAGTCGGTACTGTATTAGCTGATCCTGAAATTTCTCGGCGATGCATTATGTGTTACGGGTTGCCAGTCTTGTTGGTTGCTGACGACGGTTTTGCTGGTGATTTTACAGATAGATGTTAATGGCGTCGTAGTTGTTTTGAAAGCTTTGGCTGTGTTCTGCTACGAGAATATTTTCTGAAATATGGCCCCGTTTATATCGTTGGTATGAGTTGGAATTTCACAACTCGGTCCTGGTTTAGATGCAGCTGAGCTGTAAGTACCGGACTTCGGGACAGGGAGATGGTAGATACACAGGAATTTCCGGGTTTCCAAGAAGCACACCTTTGGCCTAAACCGAATCCCTTGGAATTGCTCCTTCTTCTGCCAAACGGGAGCATTCTCGGGAACTTGATGGATATTGCCAGCTGCAGTTAACGCACGTTGGAAATGATATGCATGCTCCATCGTGAGTGACGTCTCCACAGCTAACACAAGTAGATTCACCGTGGCAGAAATCACTGGTTTGTCCAAATAATTGAGACTTATAACATATCAGCGGATTCAGAATGAATGGCTGGAAATCGATGGCTTCATATCTTGCCTTAATCTTTTGAGGTAGAACTATCCGATCAAAGGTTAGGAACAGGGTACGAATAGACACTAGCTTACCTCTTTCGTTTTGCCGATCACGATATACCGATGGCATACCCTGCTCTTAGAGATCTTTTTGAATATCCTCTTTGGTCATACCGTCCAATGTACGGGTGTTAAACCTGCCGCGGGAGGAGGTCAAGTCTTATGCATTTTGACTGTATAGAATGGCTGGCTAACATGTTTACTTTCAGGATAATCGCTGCCTGGGATGCTGAATTGGCTTCAACCAGGAGTGTCTCATTGTGACTTCTAGTGCACGACTTAATAGGACCAGCAATTTTGTCGAGACCCTTTTTAACTGAAATACTAATACTTTTACATTGGCCTTGGTGCTTTTTCCTTTTTTTTGATTGTTGGGATCCATAGCGCTTACATTCTTCATCATTACAAATGTTTTCGACGGCATGCTCACATACAGGTCACCACCCAAGTTTAGGTGAGAATCCTGGCCTGGATCGTGCTCACCTTATAGTTCACTTCCCAATTTATGGATAGAGGGACGGAATTGTCTTCAGGAGTATAACACCTCATGTAATGATCCCTCCCCGGGACTGACCTTTATCAACGGATTCGGACACAGTTCTACATGATACTCAGGGGCTGCGGGTTACGGTTTCCCAGTCCTTCCTTGTGACTCTCTTCCTCCGTCCCATGCAACAGTATTTGTCAGACTGTTTCAGGGAGGAGACTGATAGTTTGTAAAACACGATTGTGGACCAAAGTTGATTGGGCGTTTATTATAATCCCTCTCACCTAATAGGGAATCCAATCGAGAGTGTGGCTCGGGACCCAGGGAGAAACAATCCCGAACCTACTCTAGTAGGTCCCTGAGGGATAAGGTGTATCAGAATCTGAATGTCCTGAATTAGTACATCTGTTATCTATGCATCACTAATTGCTTATATGGAAGTGAGGCAGTCAGAAAAATTAACAATGAAATGTTGTTCTTCCGTATTTTCAATGTTCAGCATTGTCTATTTTATTGCATATAGTACACGGGTTGAAATGGAAATTAAATTAGGTAGTTTAAATGACAGAACTTTGTCTCTGAACACTATCTCTGAACACTACCGTACATCCACACCCTTCACTAGTTTTGGATCCATCTGTTTATGTTAGTATGTAATTGATGAATTAACTTTTAATTTCGTTGTACATGCATTTAAGTACCACTCGATTAGTTTCTCCTTTGGTGTGCTGCGGTAGATCTAATTTTATAATAGGTTTTTTAATACTGACCATGGTAGTATTAATGATCCCTTGCTTTCTCTGGGGGGATTGTAAAATAAAGCTCTTTATACTATTTAATTACTCTTAAGTGTGGTGGGATCTGCTTGGCTCTGCTTTCAGGACATTTATCATAACGTCTACTGGAAAATAGGAATGTAAATGAAGATGGACTTCTGTTTGCTGCTACTTTAAGTGTATAATGCCTTTAAGTGCAGAATGCAAAGTTATCGTTTCCTTCTGATGTTTAGGTTATTTTGTATCTTTCAAATTGCAGTTTCTTAATTGGATTGATATGGAATGCTCCAGTTGCTTTTCTTAATGCAGATATTTGTTTAGCATATAACATTTTATGTGCAGTTGGAGATGCAGAATTGTAAACTATAGCTCCATAATTCAGTTTAACTAGAATTGTAGCACTTGTACCCCATTTATTAGATGACTAAGCCTTCGTAACATTCAACCCCTGCATACAGTTGTGTCTGTGATTGCTAAGATGAGCAGCTATATTAATTTAATATCAAATATGAGCTCTAATAACTTGTGTTGTTTTTTACTTTCTCTACTACGTATAGTAAGTAGGGGAAGTATTGTATTCCACCCAAAATTTCGATACCGAGATTTCACCGGAAATACATGTTTTGAGACTCACTGAATCCAAAAAAAGCATTTTTGGAAACATGTCCGTGTGTGTGTCTGTCTGTGTGTCTGTGTGTCTGTGAACAGCATAACTCAAAAACGAAGAGTCGGATAAACACCAAACTTGGTATTTAGGTTCAGTATCTTTTAGAGATGCGACACGAAGATTTTCAAAAAATCCCCCCACCCCAGACTACCCTTTACATGGAACATTTTTCGAAAATTTTAATTTTCTCAAAAACGGCTCTAACGATTTTGATTAAAATATCATATGTTTAAGATATTGTCATGACAAATAAAATGTATATCTCGAATTTTCTGGGAATGTCTCCAAAAGTATTCTTCGTTATGAACGGCTTTTTCATAACTGGTAAACCATAAGAGATAGACAAAATTTTACTACACGAAAAATGTAGATCGCGTTAAAATACACAATTTATGTCATATACATTTCTTTTGTTGAGTGAACCGTTTGCGAGATATTGCTTGTTATTCCCTTAAATTTTCCAATACTTATACTTTTTCTCAAATTCGTTATTCATTTTTTTATGTCCTGGACATGCAAAGAGAATGGAATGCGCCACATAGCAACCAGCGTTAAAATATTTGACTATCGCTTAAAACCTACCATATTCCCCTTGCATCTACAAGAAAATTATCAATAAGATTGACATCTCGATATCTCCATTAACATGAAGCATATGGAGAATAAGCGTTTGTAAAAATAGTTTGTACAAGAGTAGAGAAAGTCATGTGAGTGTAACACATCAGATTTTTAACTTTTAGTTTCTCTCCATTAAGGCATTAATAAGGTAGGATATCTGAGAATATGTTGATTTTTTTTAAATTTATGCACTTAGATTTTGATTTAGGGAGTTTAAAGCCTGTTTTTTGGAGCCATTTTTCAGTTAAGTCTAGAACGCTTGCATTAACTTTTTATTTAATGATACGGCACTTCCTCTCCAAAGCAATGCCAAATGATTTGCAAATAAACCTCGTTTTACTGGAGAGGAAATGCTGTCCAAGATGCCGTTGGTATTGCAATAATTAGAGCTCCTTGAGAGATTTCAGTTTTCATTGTTACTGCATTAGAAAGGATACCATTGGTTCGGAATTCTATAGTTCTTTGCTGCGAAAATTATGGATGAAAGCTGGCACATTTCCTTTAATATTGTGAGCTATAAGTATCTGCATAACGTTGTCTTTTCTAATGGTTTCATAACCTTTTTTCTATTTCAAGACTAACAACAGTTAAATTTTGAGAGCGCATAAAAGCTTCCCATATTTCAGATTCCAACAGGAAATTATCATTTAGGGTGGAATGGAGAAGACGAAATGCACTTATGCACTTTGCATCTTTGCATCAACGGTCGTTTACAATTCTTTCCATTAATTCATGCAAAGTGCAAGTCAAGGAAATTTCGATAACATTTTGAGGATTATAATTGCTTTTCCTCGGTTTAGGTGTACGGATGATGATGACTCTGCGCCGTTAGCCTGGGGACAGCTTGGAGATCCAAATGTGGTTATATATGTGAAAGATTTTTCAGACAGGTGTTTTAGTATTTCATATGTGATATTATCAGGTCGTGAATTGTGACTTGTACCTCTATTTAATGCTCCTGTTAGTTCTTCTATATCTAAAAGTTTATTAATATTTTGGCCGGTGTCTTCATTATATATTATGTTTAGATTAAACCACTTCTGCATATTTACTTTAATGAAATCATTTGTACAGTTTGCATTGTTCCAAGATTCTAAAAAGCGCTTGGCTAGTAAATTGGCTACCTACTTGGGGCTTGTTAACACTTCCTTGTTCTCAGTATTTTTAGGTAGTTTGATTTTTATTTGGTAATTAATTTACTGGATATTCCGATTTAGGTTTCTAAGTTTATTTGACGTTGAGTAGCAATTCAAGGTGGAAAGAAAATCTAGCCGTGAAGCATGCTTGCTCTGTTTGATCTGTCTTCTGGCAGAAGCTCTAAGTTTCAAGAGATGAGTTCTATTTTCTTGTTGGCTGAGATATCTTTTATGTAGATTGAACCCAACATTTTTGTTCTTTTTTGCAGACTTACAGGAAACATTCCACCAACGCACACTTTCCCTGTGTGTGCTTGGAGTGTTCCTTGGAATGTTGAAATCAGCAGTTGTATTTATTAGACCTAAAAAGTTCTCTACTATAGAGTTAATTGTTGTCTTAGAAAATCCCACGCAACTGTTTAATTTCCTATGTTTTCATTTAGATAAGCTTGAACATTTTTCCACTCGCCTTTTTTCTATAATTGAACTTTGAATTGATGGTTGTACTGATACAATAATATGCGTCTAAAATTATTGGAATGTGGTCGACTCTATATAGCAGGTTATGGACTTTACATTGAAATAAGTGAACAATATCAGGAGTGCATATTGTGAAGTTAATTGTGCTGAATGTGTGGTGGGTTAGATCATAGTAATCTGGGTCGCTCGAATTTAACAAAATAAGATTACTTTGTTCTATTAGGCTAACTATTATACGCCTCATTATGATTTAATCTTCCCCAGAATGTGTTGTGGCTATTTAATTCTTCTAAGAGTATAAATGGCTAGGAAGCTGGTTTAGGAGATCTCTAAGAATATCATATTCATATTTGTGCTTTTTGGTATACAAACTTTGCATATCTTTAGATTTCTGGAATAAGCTTCCGTAACTACAATAGCTTGTAGAGTGGTATTTAAGTTAATTTGTTTGCTAATTAGTGATTTATTTATATATGTGGCAACTCCACCTCTAGCAAAACTAGGACTTAGTCTATTTCAATGATAGACTTCATGGGATATAAGTTCAGCTACATCATTATTTTTAAAATGTGTTTCTTGCAAGCATATTATATCTAGATTACTATTTTGCATGAGCATTTTTAAATATTCAAACTGTGTTCTGAAGCTATTTATATCCCACTGTAGTAATTATATGCCATAATTATATTATTTTATGTTGTGAACTCCTTATGGATTTGTAGCTACCATTTGCTCCATTGCTGCTCCTAATGGCTTCTCCAAAGACACTGCTAAGTATAGTTGTTTCTGGATTCGAGTGCTTCGATTTCAATACTCTTGCCTTTAAGATATTGATGTAATATTTTAAGGTTATCTGCAAGCCTTTTAATGTCTTTTTTGTAATTCAAAACCTCTGCAACTATGTATTAATTGCACTTAGTATGAAAGCAGATAGCTGTGTGTAGTTCAGGATAAAATGCTCTGGTTTAGCCACAATAATTTGTTTAAGTGGTAGCACAGCTTCAGCATTTGGGCTTTCTTATCGGCAGGTTTTACATTTTTGGTGACATGTTTACTACCTCCCTCAATAGTTGAGCGAGAGCACATATTAACATAGTCATCTTCAAATGAAGGGCAGGGATGTTAGATTAGAATATTAATTTTAGTTTAGCTGGTGATTATCGTGCTTCCATGTCTGAGGTCTCTACCAAATTTGAAATATGATTCTGATCTTGGAGTACAGAACATGCCAGAGAAGCATGTGTAGGAGGTTCTGTCTTGTCTTTCTTATCAGTGTGAACCTTTGGACTAGCAGGGAGATTATTACTTATTAAAGTGCAGTTTTTTTACATTGTGTTGCTAAATGACATTCTTGCTTGCACAGGAAGCAAGTAATTGATGCGTCTGTATTGAAATACACCCAGTAATTAGTTTCATAAAATCTGATCTGCATACTGCTTAGTGGTTTGGCTGGGTCAGTAGGTTTGATAAACATTTGCCTCCTGAATCTCAGGATTTAGGAGAAACCAGGTTCTGAAACTTCTACTCTTATAGGTTGTCGGTGGGAGACTGGAATCATACAAATTTAGTCTAATAAGCATTTCCTATTTCACGATCAAGTATCACAGGACTGATCATTACTCTGATATTCTGTGTGATAACAGACCTCATTTCTAGATACACACTGTTTACTTTAACTTTAGGGCGCTTGTTAAGAAAGTCTTCTGCTACACTTTTATTAGCCAGGTTCATGCACATTCTGCAGTTAGATATTTGGGAAGCATACCTAATGTTATTGGGGTCTATGAGTTTTCCAATACCAATAGCATATTCCTTCAATGGTATTTGGTTGGTGATGAGTGTGTAATATTTGCATAACTAGCGTTAGAGTCAGTATTTGTAGTCTTACTATTAATTGACCTAATAGTGGTCGAAAATATGAAGCCCGGGACTTAAAGTCTTACAGCATTGTAAGTCGCCATTGGGTTATGTCATTTCAATACAACTTGAGATCTCCTTGTGGTTTACCGGGAAAAATACAAATCGGTTTGGAAATTAAATGTCCTACCGGCATGTTGCCATGGTACTTCAGTGGTTAGAGCATCCGGAAGGAAACAGGGAGATCGTTTGATTCTACCTTTCCAATCTTAGACCAACACACGGCTTGTGTGGAAGAACAATTAATTCCATGTGGGTTACATTTTACCTAAGAAGAAGAATTTTTGATTTTTTGCATTCATGACTTTTTCTACTTACCTTTCAGAAAATTGTTCTTAGAAAAGCTTATTTATTATTCTACGTATTTCTATGTGATTTCGATAAACCTTCAACGCACATTTACATACTTTTGCACTAGATTATACGTACAGCGATAATCGGATTTATAAAAAGGTGTGTCCTTATGTGATGCCTTGAAATTACATCTTTTTTTATCTGACCACGAAAAAGAAATGAATGGCGCCAACCAGCTGAGCAAAACATAAGTATTTGAAATTTCAAAACAATAGGTTTATTGTAAACAAATTGTGTGCCTTAACGAGATCTGCATGTTTTGTGTAGTAAGGTTTTTTCTATCTCTTACGGTTCACCTGTCATGCAAAAGTCATTCAGAATAAACTGGACTTCACAAGCAGTTCTCCGAAAATTAAAGATATACGTTTTATTTGTCATGAAAATACCTTAAATATTTAGTAAGCTAAACAGAATCGCTATAGAATTTTTGAGAAAATCAAAAATAACAAAAAATCTTCCAAGTAAATGGTGGTTTGAAGTGGGAGGATTCGCTTGTAAATTTTCGTGTCGCATCTTTGGAAAATAATGAACTTAACTGCCAAGTTTGATGCTAACCTACTTTTCGCTCTAGAGTTATGCTGTGTATAGGCAGGCACTCAACATACACACATATACCCATACATATTTTTAGTTTCTCTCTATATAAATTACATTATAGGTATAGGTTATATATCGCAGGAGGACACCTCTATTGTGGCTACCATCCCCAGGAGGAAGGGAACAAGAACCACAGGAGGCTACAGACCGTAGGCCGACATGCCACATAGACGCACGGAAGTTCATAACAGTTCCAGGCTCGGAGACCCGCCCCACTGCTGGAGCTGCTTAGAGAGGGCCCTCTAGTGTCCACGGTGAGAACTCTTCTTTTTGAGCGAGCATTGGCGCCATCTGTTCGGCACCGCTATACGCCTGAAAGTCTAGAAGCACACCTGAAAGATAAGAAGGAAACGGAATGAAAGGGAAATCGTGGTAGATAATAAATCACCACAATATTCGCCTACCGATCAGGCAAATCTATAATAAATCCAAAGTCGAAAGGGTGGTGGACCGGAATCGAACTTTCGAGCTTGCTAATGGGAGCCTTACACGCTTCTGGTGAGTCAACACGCTCGGTACGTACTTAAAGGAAGTATTGTGTTCCATCCAAGTATTCGGTTTCGAGATTCCACCAAAACTACACGTTTTGAGGCCCGATGAACTCAAACTAATCATTTTTACAAAAAGGTCCGTGTGAGTGGCGGTGTGTCTTTCAATAGCATAACTCAAAAACAAAAAGTTTAAATATTTAAGTTACTATTAAGTTCGAGACTTTCCAAGAATCGAAGATTTACAAGAAAAATTGCCCAAACCTAACTATCCTTTACATGGAAATTTTCGAATTCTTTTGTTTTTCCTCAAAATGGCTTTATGGATTTTGATTAAAATACCATATGTTTCAGATGCTTTAAGATAAATTAAACGCGTATCTTAAATTTTCCGGAAATAGCCTCTGAAGTCCTTTTCATTCTGAAATTTTAATACATAAAAATGTACATCTCGTTAAAGGAGACAATATTCATATCATATATATTGTTTGTTGCATTAAACAATATCCGAAATATTACTTGTTATTGGTTTGAATTTTTACTTTCATTATTATCACCTGGGAAGAAGTTATTGCTTCTTTTTTCCATGGTCATGTAAAGAACATGGAATTTCAAAGCCATTACATAACGATTCCCTCTTAAAAATGTGATTATCGCTTTACCTACTATACCTTTCGTATACCTGCAACGAAATACATAAGTGTATATTGAACATTTGTCTCTATTAACAAAAGTAAATAGAAGAATAAGCTTCTGTAAGAATAGATTGTAGAACAGCAGAGAAAGTCTTGCTAATCTAGCACCTCAGGTTCATCTGTGTTTTTAATTCAGGAAGTTTCCAAAGAAATCTCGGTATCGATTTTTGGTTGTATGCGAAAGTAAAAACACACATCTCTTCATCCCATATGCCTGATATGGTTCCAAGGTTTGCTAAGCAATTCATACTCCCTTTTTTACTTTCTCTACTACGCATACTAAATAGGGGAAGTATTGCATTCCACCCAAAAATTCTATATGGATATTTCACCCGAGATACATGCTTTGAGGTATCCTGAACCCAAAAACGCCCGAGGTGTGTCCGTGTCTGTGAACAGCATAACTCGGAAACAAAAAATTGGATAAATACAAAACTTGATATTTAGATTCAGCAAAAATGCAACACGAAAATTTTCAAGAAAATCCCCCCACTCCAGACTACCTTTTGCATGGAACATTTTTCCAAAGGTTTGATTTTCTCAAAATTGGGTTTAGCGATTTTGATTAAAATATCATATGTTTAAGATGCTTTCATGGAAAATGAAATATATATCTTGAATTTTCTGCGAGTGTTCCCAAAATTCCCCTTCATTCTGAATGAATTGGGCATGACTGGTAAATCGTAAGAGATACACAACTTTACTACACAAAAAATGTAGATCTCGTTGAAACACACCATACGTGTCATATACATTTTTTTTTCGAGTGAACCAATCCCGAGATATTCCCTGTTATTTGTTTGAACTTTTCAATACTTATGCTTTTTCTCAAATGGGACTTCGTTATTCTTTTTTTATGTCCTGGACATACAAAGAGAATGAAATGCTCCACATAGCAACCAGCTCTTAAAAGATTTGACTATCGCTTAAACCCTACCATTATCCCTTGCATCTACAAGAAAATTAGCAATACGATAGTTTGTGCACATTTTTGTATCGATTAATATGAAGTGGATGGGAATACGTGTTTGTAAAAATAGTTTGTACAGGAGTAGATAAAGTCATGTGAGTGTAACACATCAGATTTTGTGTTTAGGTTTGAAACCAATTTGTATTTTAAGGAAGACTGACATTTGTAATAATATGAATGTCCAAAGTTGGAAATACAGAATTGATTCATCTAAAGGTAATAATAACAAACCTCGCAATACACCACCATAACGCTTATTGTGAACGTTCTGTTCCCTTAGATTAGTGGCTATTTTCTTGATGTAATGTCTTGTAATAGTGATAAGAAGGAAACTATTCTATAACAGTATATTTGACAGTATAGGTGAACAAATTGATACGAATTTTTCTTAGAATGATACTTCGAGGCATAACACTTGAATATTTTAAGTATTATGCCAAGCTTTGTTTGGTTGACAACACTTTCGATTGTTATACATATTGTAACAAAATTATGGAATGTAGCGAAGAACAGACTGGATAAATTGTTGACACACGGCTAATGGTCGGCATTATTATTATTATTGACATACTGTTAGAAGTTATATACTTATTTTGTTGCAGCATGGCAACTTAATCCTAAGAATAGAAACCCAAGCCTTATATTTAGGCATGTTCAACTATAAGTGGGAGTACGGAACCGAAACGTAATATAAGTATGGACTACTTTTGACAATTTTCTCCTGCAGTTCTTAATCTCTTACAGCAGTTTTGTTTAAATACCAGCAGCAAAAAGCAGCAGCAGCTGTGAGAATGGTGACGACATAGGTAGAGCAGTGGTGGTCCAGAAGCTCTGTCCAATTAGAATTTCCTGATGGAGGGGAGATCGCCCGGCTGGTGCTAGGGGAGGAAAAGGTCCTTAGTTTAATGAGACCCTCATGTGGAAGAGAAGAGTGTATCCTGCAACACCCCTCTTTCCGCCCCGCTACTGACGCTTCATCACAACCCCAGATACCCATGTACATTTCTTCTTTCTCTAGTCTAGCGCCAGATCTCTATTAAACTCATTCGTTTTACGCAGCTTGCATACATTAGAAAAACACAAGCTTGGAATATTCTCTTAGATACTCTAAGTAATAATAAGACTGAAAGTGATCTATATGTGGTCAGGTAAGCAGAAAATATAGCAAACCTGCGAACCCCCTGAGGCAAAAAGTGTTTTAAAAGGGCGATAAAAGATTACAAACAAAATGATTATAAAAATATTCAATTATGAGTTTTAAAATTCATATCTTCCCAAATATGATCAGTCTGTGCTCCAATTGCACTGAAAAATAATTTCATTTTTGAATATGGAAGATACAGCATTTAATTTATAAAAAAAAGCTAAACGATTTTATTCACTAGTTATAATTTGTCATCTACTCCACAAATCTTAGATATAACGCCTTATTTTCCCATTTATCTACTAGTGTAGTATCGCATAAATGCACTAGTAAAACTAAAGTACAATCCCATTTTGCATTATTCCTGGCAAAACGCAAATTATATTTACGTTTGTTTGAAAACCTAATTAATGTGGCTTTACGAGGGCGGATAGGTACGTCAGTGACTTTTTAAAGAAAATAACATTTTTTTCAAAAAAAATATTATATTTCTCAACATAGTCTCCTTTCATTTCAGTACAGGTTGTCCAACGTTTCTCCATTTTTTAACACTTCCAAAAAAACATATTTTTTCGAAGTCTGCAAATATGAGGTTGTTTCTGCCATGATGTGTCACTGGACGTGATTTTTTTCCCAGCGAGCCAATTTTTCCGGTTTGCAAGAGGAAGAAGTCGCTCGGAGTCAAATCTGCAGAATATGGTTGGTGAGATAGCAGTTCGTGGGCCAATTCCACAAATTTTGCATTGGGAATGGCTGATTTGTGTGCGGGTGAATTATCCTGGTGAAAGAGAACCTTTCTCATACCCAAAAATTCGTGCAGAATGTTATACACCCGTTCACTCGAGATGTTTACGGTCTTGGCTATCTCACGGATTTTCACTCGGCGAGCTTCCAACACAATATCGTGAACTTTGTTCACCAGTTCTGTTGTGACCTCAACCGGCCGTCCTGTGCGCACGGCATCTCTTATGCTCGAACGGCCACATCGAAATTCTGTGAACCAGTTGTAAACCATGCCGTATGATGGAGCAGAGTCTCTATAATACTTGTTCAGCTTTTCTCCCGTTTCCTTCACCGTCTTACCACACAAAAGTCGTGCTTTATCAGAACACGAAATTCACTTTTCTCCATTTTCTAAGAAGCCACACACATCTGCTTATTTTAGACGCTCTAAACAATGTTCTAAGAAATAAATGACGATGAATTTCTGCGATTATACCCAGAATAGATGTAAGATTTGGGTGAAAACAAGAAACTCATGATTAGAACGCCATCTATCATCAAATTCCTGGATTTATCAAACCGCCCTCATATATCAGAATTGCTTGAATGCAAAACGAACGTTGAGAGATCTGCATATGACTTTGTTTCACATCTTTGGAATACTACACCTGAACGTTGAGGACTGAATTTCTTCTTTGCCTCATTCAAGTTCCTCTCTTAGGATACGAATAGTTGATCACCAAGTAGAGGGGTTTTAATAAGTAAACAGAGCAATCCTGTTACCGCACACACTATAGGTAGCGTCAGGTACCTACTGCGATGTCGTACTTCCGCCACAGCCAATATCTTTGCGACTCTTCCATTTAGTTGTTACATATATACCAATGGAGAACTGTGCCAATATGCTTAAAGCAAAGAACGGTTTATACATCAAAATTAGCATCATTTGGGGCGGAATGTGGCAGGGAACACTTCAGTACAAATGGCGAAATCATCAGCTATAACATAAACCTCAAAAGATGTTTAGACATCACATTAAACTATATTGTAATTCAACGGAACATAAGGAACATGTGACATATTAGAAAGAAACAATGAAGAAAATCCATCTTTAACCTCCTCAGCCCCAAACTACAAATCAAAATCGTTCAAGTATCTGTTTCATACACTAACAAGAGCGCTTCTGCTTTAAAACTGTACAGCTTTCAAAATTCATGTTTAGTAGCTTCATAAACAAACTGCACACAGTCAGTAGGTAAACATATATTGATTTTTCCTTCTAATACTCCTTAATTCTGGTGAACTTTCGAAGAAGGATCTACTGCCTTCAATTGTACATTATATTTGTTTACATAGAGCACTGCAAGGTCACACACGCTTCCAACTTCCGTCGCCACCAACCCTCGGGGCGTTCCTAACTTGATGGCTTACTTACTGAAACCCCTCTGCCTGGTCATCACTCAAACGCGAGTTATACAAAGCAAGGGTACAAAAAATACTGTTTTTGTAATGAAGAAACATGTATATTCTAAGCATATTTCTGTGTACTTTTAAGAGCTTCAGGGCAAGTGTATCGCATTTGGGGGAAAAAACACACTTTAACTGTGTTTTTCAACGTTCACAAATGTGTTTCACTCAATGATACTCGTTTGTGTTATTTGAATCCGTTCCGGAATAATATAATTAGTAGATTAGTATGTATCATTTCATTAGTTCAGTTGACTACCCATTGAGTACCAAGTTGGTTTAGTACATCATCCTTACTATTATTATTATTATTATTATCATCATCATCATCATCATCTTTATTTTTAAAGTTAAAAGCATACATTATATGGGAATAAAGGTGCATTAGTCAATATGTGAAAGAGTAAGGATTCTGTTGTAGTTCCTGTCCTTTGATGCCGCAAACCTTTTTTTCTTCATTCCAAAGCTACATAAAACTATCACGTATTAACTACCTTATGTTTAAGGAAACTCAGCAACTAATGGTTTTGAGCTAAATAATGTAAATTACTTTCTGATGTTCACTTAAAATTGTTTGTTGTAATGAATGGGATATAATTTGTATATATATTTGAATTGCTTCAGTTCTACCACTACAATTTTTGTGAATGGTTTAAAGACATTTATGAGATCTGAACTATCTGATTTAATATACAGGGTGCACCATTTAAGTTGAGACTATTCAATATCCCCAAAAGTAAGCGTTGTAGAAAGAAATGTCTTTGATAAAAGTTGCTTGATATTATGGGGGGAAATAAATGCATTAGTCGTGCTTGTTTGGAGGATGTTATGATGGTCATTAAATTTACCTTAATTGTAGGCTCCCATTTAAAAAATTGAGTTGACCCTAAAATGACCATCACAACCTCCTGCAATTACGACACGACTACTAGCATTTACTTTCCCGCAGAATATCAAGCAATGTTTATTGAAGTCATTTCTTTCTTTAACGCTTAATTTTAGAGATACTGCACGGTCTTAACTTAAATGGTCCACCCTGTATAAATAGCAGAGGAACTTACTGTCGTAAAAGTCGGGAAATGTAGAACCTCTGGTCACCCTAGCTTTGAAACACTTGTTACTGCAGGTATACCAGATGTCCCAACCTCAGTGTATTTCAAGTGTGTATATATCCTTCGTTCATAAAACGAGTTGCAGAACTCAACGGGGCAATTACAAATAAACATAGGTCAGAGGGGCACTGAAGAATGAGCGTGAGCGAGCCTGGTTTCTTTTTTTTTGGGGGGGGGGGGTGAGGAGTTCCTTTTATACCACGCCTTTAACTATAATTGTCTTATCGGTTGGTTTTCTTTGGAACATGCCTATACGCAATGGTGTTAGCTCGTAATCGCCTGTCCTTAGGCTTTTAGTAAGCTTTGGGCTTTAATCGTTAGACTACTCACACATTCACGCTGTAATTCATACCTCCATACTCTGAGGAGGATGGGGAAGAGTCTTGGCTACAGAAAATTTCCCACCTCCCAGCCGGGAACCCATCTCGGGACCACTCGCACAGAACTCATGTACTCTACCATCTGAGATACGGGTCAGTCGAACTTCATACTACTCCTCTTGCTTATCAACAAAGAAGATAAGTGGATCATGCTCACTGAGAGGCACTTCCCATGTTGTGCTAGGGTCTACTCTCGGTGATAGACAAAATGACCAAAAAGGCCTTAGAATATTTTCCACATCAGTTACACAGTGTTATTTTCGTGGGAATAAACTCATTTTAAGACTGACAAATAACTAAAATGTCTTTATTTAACCTATCCGTATCCCCCCTTAGCTATTTTTTACTTCTCTACTACGTATAGTAAGTAGGGGAAGTATTGTATTCCACCCAAAAATTCGATACCGAGATTTCACCGGAAATACATGTTTTGAGACCCCCTGAATCCAAAAAAAGCATTTTTGGAAACATGTCCGTGCGTGTCTGTGTGTCCGTGTGTCTGTGAACAGCATAACTCAGGAACGAACAGTCGGATAAACACCAAACTTGGTATTTAGCTTCAGTATTTTCCAGAGATGCGACACAAAGGTTTTCAAGAAAATCCCCCCACCCCAGACTACCCTTTACATGGAATATTTTTTAAAAATTTGAATTTTCTCAAAAACGGCTCTAACGATTTTGATTAAAATATCATATGTTTAAGGTATTGTCATGAGAAATGAAATGTATATCTCGAATTTTCTGGGAATGTCTCCAAAAGTATTCTTCATTGTGAACGACTTTTGCATAACTGGTAAACCATAAGAGATAGACTAAATTTTACTACACACAAAATGTAGATCGCGTTAAAATACACAATTTATGTCATATACATCTTTTTGTTGAGTGAACCGTTTTCGAGATATTGCTTGTTATTCCCTTAAATTTTCCAATACTTATACTTTTTCTCAAATTCGTTATTCACCTTTTTTATGTCCTGGACATGCAAAGAGAATGGAATCTGCCACATAGCAACCAGCGCTTAAAATATTTGACTATCGCTTAAAACCTACTATATTCCGCTTGCATCTAAAATAAAATTAGCAATAAGATTAACATCTCGATATCTCGATTAATATGAAGCATATGGAGAAAAAGCATTTGTAAAAATAGTTTGTACAAGAGTAGAGAAAGTCATGTGAGTGTAACACATCATATTTATTGTAATTGTGTTCGCTGCATATGTCTAAAATGACGAACTATAATTAACAAACATGAGAGCACGCAGTGTTTCACTGCCATTTCTTCGTTTGCTGTTATAAATATTATTGTTAGTATTGCTATTATCATCATCTAAAGTCACTCTAATACTGACTTCGCTCAGTGAACAGGTGTTCGAAATTTTTCCCCTGTTGATAGATAAGATGTTGCAACCGTCTCCGTGTATCCATATGGAATTTTCTGAGAGCCGCTGGTATAGTGGTAATGGTGGTGGTGAGTTTTTAGAGCGCTAACGCGCCAGTCTGTGTTTACCTGGAATTGCTCCGTTTAGTTCTGCAACTCTTTTAACTGCACACGTGAAATACGACACGGTGGGACCACTTGGTATTTGTTATGCTATACATATTCTTGACATCTCTTGCACAATGTTTACTACGACGAAGTTTGTATTCCGATTTTTTACTTTCTCTACTACGTATAGTAAGTAGGAGAAGTATTGGAATCCAAAAGAAGCATTTTTGGAAACATGTCCGTGTGTTTGTCTGTGTGAGTGTCTGTGAACAGCATAACTCAGAAACGAACAGTCGGATAAGCACCAAACTTGGTATTTAGGTTCAGTATCTTCCAGAGATGCGACACGAAGGTTTTCAAGAAAATCCCCCCACCCCGGACTACCCTTTATATGGAACATTTTTCGAAAATTTTAATTTTCTCAAAAACGGCTCTAACGATTTTGATTAAAATATCATATGTTTAAGATATTGTCATGACAAATAAAATGTATATCTTGAATTTTCTAGGAATGTCTCCAAAAGTATTCTTCATCGTGAACGACTTTTGCATAACTAGTAAACCATAAGAGATAGACAAAATTTTACTACTCACAAAATGTAGATCGCGTTAAAATACACAATTTATGTCATATAGATTTCTTTTGTTGAGTGAACCGTTTTCGAGATATTGCTTGTTATTCCCTTTAATTTTCTAATACTTATACTTTTTCTCAAATTCGTTATTCATTTTTTTATGTCCTGGACATGCAAAGAGAATGGAATGCGCCACATAGCAACCAGCGTTAAAATATTTGACTATCGCCTATAACCTACCATATTTCCCTTGCATCTACAAGAAAATTAGCAATAAGATTGACATCTCGATATCTCGATTAACATGAAGCATATGGAGAATAAACGTTTGTAAAAATAGTTTGTACAACAGTAGAGAAAGTCATGTGAGTGTAACACATCAGATTTTTTTTATTTACATAATAAATGACATTCAATGTTATACTCCTTATGCAGCATCCCTATTTACTCTTTTATTTGTTGCAGAATTTACATTAACTGTAAGGAAGCTTTTTGTATGCAGCTGAAAATTTCCCAATTTGTTTTAGTTTTGCCTATTTTTTCGACACATTTGATGATTGAACTATCTGCTTTACATATCTGTGATATTAAGTGAGCCCCTTATTTTCAAGTTTTATGCCGACAGTAGATAATTTATATTGTACATATTTGAAAACAAGTTCATCTTATTAGTGCATGCTCACCGATCATATGCTCTTAAACGCTCATTGCGCGGAGACATAAGCACTATAAAAATGCAAAGTACATCATAAAAATTGCGTATGAATAACGGTTGGCTCTTTTAAGATGGCTGATGCAAAGGAAGAAACGTACTTTTAATAGTATTAGATACTACACGTAACCAAAAGGTATTACATAACATGAATACAATTAAATTTAAATGATTTTGTATCTTGCTTATATTGCAGTTTTATTGGGTTCATTTTAATGCTTTACTAAATCTTATCTCCCATTATTTTCAATGTATCAGTTGATTGGTGGACCTTAAATGATAAATCTGATTTTGTTTTCAGAGAGTATACACTAGAAGTGCCAAAACGTTTATCTAAGCTCTCACTCACAAAACTCACACCGGATTTGCTGCACAGCAACTAGATTTCGACAATGTATCAATAAACGTGGGGTGAGTTCATAAGAAGTTTATTATTAGGCAGACTAATACCATTTTATAATTGCAAAGTTGTTTTTATTCCCTAAGAAATACTCTTAGCTCTTGGTAATAATCAGCTATACTTTATTATTTCCCAAAAGGTTTAACATATCGGTGAAATGAAGACCTTATTTTGTTTTGAAAGCTATAATTCCGGCAACATAACATTTAAGAGACAAGCTAGGAATTTCAACCAGTTCCTCGTTTACGGCTTAATAACTCTTACATCCTCCAGAAAAAGGGAAGTTTGTCCTGGCTGTACGACGGACATACCTTAAATGATTGTACATATTTTATAAGCAATATATTATACATGAGTACTAGGGCGAATCAAATAAACGTTTTGTAGAAATAACCAGGAAAATAAATGAGTTAGCAATATTGAAGCTGTCATTGTGAGAGTAGCCGGTAGAGTAATATTCTGTCAAGTTTACTTGGTTTTTTAGACCTCAAACTGCCCTTTCCTTGAAATAAAGTCACAATCTGTAATTAAGAATGTTGTTAGAAACTCACTCTGCATGAACGTAAGGAGAAAAAAATCTCTTGGTAAAAAGTTCAATCCGAGCGCCTGGTAAACAAAGGGCACCGTCTAACAGGGTTGCCCGTGAAGGGTTTCTCTGAAAATTATTTACTTGCTTCTATTTTTCTTAGTTATAATAATTTAGACATTTCCGTAACGAAGTAAAGAGAGAGAGAGAAACCTACCGTGCGGGACGATGCACAGTGAATTTAAAAAGGCGGCGTTTAAATGAAACCAGGCTAGACGTTCGTTTTTAAATTCGATTATTTACAAACCTACTTTGTATGAGGTCCGTGCTCCCTCGTTAGGTAGCGGCGAGGAGGGAGAGGGGGAACATCAGGATTCTTTTAATGAAACAAAGTCCGCTCTGTGTTATAATTTGTTTCAAAACAAGTAAAACATTAACTAATTTTTCTCACGAAAGCAAATTTAATAAAGAACTTCAAACAGCTATATTTTTACGGAAGGCATACACTTCTCGTGTTACTTTCAGTTTCCAGAAGCACGTTGCAAGTTGCCATGGTTCGGGCTCCTTGTCCATGTATGTGTCTACAAGTATATGCAAAAATAACAGCTTCGTCCTGGGCCTCTCGGAGCTCTGTCTGAAGGGACGCAATCAACAAATATAGGCTCTAGTACATTAACTAATTTGTATATCTGCAAACTTCAAACTACTGAAAAGAATTATTTACAATTTTATTGTAAATGTAACGCCATCTACTCAGAAGTAAAAAAGAAGGGGGAAGCAGGAAACAGTGCTCACATGAGTTTCTCTACCACTACCACTACGACTACCACTACCACAACCACTACCACTACCATCACCATTACCACCACTACTACCACTACGACTACCATAACCACCACCACTACCACCATTACCACCACCACTACCACCACGACTACTACCATCACGACCACCACCACAATCACAACCATTACCACCACCACTACCACCACGACTACTACCATCACGACCACCACTACCACCACCACTACTACCACTACCACCACCATTAGCACTACTACCACTACCACCAGAACCACCACTACCACCACTACTACCACTACGACTACCACTACCACAACCACTACCACCACCACTACCACTACGACTACCACTACCACAACCACCACCACTACCACCACCATTAGGAAGGCAGAAAAAACTGTTGCAGCCCTGGGACGGCTTATGCCGAATATTCGAGGACCGAAACAAGGGAAAAGAAAAGTACTTGGGAGCGTAATTAACTCCATAATCCTTTACTGCGCTCAAGTCTGGAAGTCCTGGATAGGAAAGAAAACATATAGAAGAGTAATTGAAAGAGTGCAGCGAAAGATTGCCATAAGAATAGCAAGTGCATACAGAACAGTTTCCACTAAGGCAATTCAAGTTATAGCAGGAACTATACCAATACATTTATTAGCCAAAGAGCGGTCATATGGAAATATAAATAACAAAATACATAGAGTACAGGCAAGAGTTTCTTGTATTAAAACATGGCAAACAGAATGGGATCTAGAAAGTGAAACAGCACAATGGACCAAGATTTTGATACCAAATATAGAACCTTGGCTGAAGAGAAAACATTGACAAGTGGGATACTACCTTACCCAATTCTTATCTGGACACGGACGCTTTAACACTTATTTATATAAAATGAATCTGGAAAACAGCGAGGCCTGCACATACTGTGAAGCAAAAGACACACCTGAACATGCAATATTAATATGTAACAAGTGGAGTAATTTAAGGCAGAAATACGCGCGACAAATTGGGCAAGATATAACGGTGAACAATATTATGACACAAATGCTAGAAAACGAAAAGAAATGGATAATCATTGAAGAAATGATAACTAGCATACTTAAAGGAAAAGAAAAAGATGAAAAAAGGATTAAAATATGAGTGCCACATACGCGAAGTAATACCGAAAGGTAGTCCCACGATGTGTGCATTACTCCCAGCAGGGGTTTTTTAGTTGGTGGAAATCCAACTCGCCTTGTGGCGTATTTGAAAGATTTTTCCCCTGCTATAAAAAACAAAACAAAAACTACCACCACCACTACTACCATCACGACCACCACCACTGCCATTACCACCACAATCAGTACCACTACCACCATTAGCACTAATACCGCTAACACCACTATCACCAGAACCACCACTACTACCACTACCACCACTACTATCACTACCACTACTACCACCACCACTACTACAGCTATCACTATCACTACCATTAGCACTACTACCACTACCACCACTACCACCAGAACCACCACTACCACCAGAACCACCACTACCACCAGAACCACCACTACCACCAGAACCACCACTACCACCAGAACCACCACTACCACCACCACTACCACTACCACCACTACTACCACTACCACCAGAACCACCACTACCACCACTACTACCACTACCACCAGAACCACCACTACTACCACTACCACCAGAACCACCACTACCACTACTACTACCACTACCACCAGAACCACCACTACCACTACTACTACCACTACCTCCAGAACCACCACTACCACCACTACCACCACTACCACCAGAACCACCACTACTACCACTACCACCAGAACCACCACTACCACCACTACCACTACTACTACCACTACCACCAGAACCACCACTACCACCACTACTACCACTACCACCAGAACCACCACTACCACTACTACCACTACTACTACCACTACCACCAGAACCACCACTACCACCACTACCACTACTACTACCACTACCACCAGAACCACCACTACCACCAGAACCACCACTACCACCACTACCACCAGAACCACCACTACCGCCACTACTACCACTACCACCAGAACCACCACTACCACCACTACTACCACTACCACCACTACCACCAGAACCACCACTACCACTACTACTACCGCTACTACCACTACTACCACCATTAGCACCAGAACCACCACTACTACCGCTACTACCACTACCACCACTACCACCACTACTACCACTACCACCAGAACCACCACTACCACTACTACCACCATTAGCACCAGAACCACCACTACTACCACTACTACCACTACCACCACTACCACCAGAACCACCACTACCACTACTACTACCGCTACTACCACTACTACCACCATTAGCACCAGAACCACCACTACTACCACTACTACTAATGATAATTATGACAGTAATGACGATTATGATGATAATAATTCTTATTTATATACAGAATTACAGTGTTTACACACCCTTCTGTTCTTAAAGTTCCAATTCCTTTCTCCGCTCATTCGTATCATTCCATTTCACTCCTCCCCCAGACTTTTGGCTTTTATCTCGATCCTTATTTCCTGTATCCAAATATTTCTGGCCCTTCCTCTTCTCCCAAGGTGCCGTTCCTCAGCTTTCTGGGTATTTTTTCCGGCATTCTCCTAGCTGTCTACACCAGCTAGTTGTTTATTATCTTAATTTGTAATAATAATAATGGATATACCAACTTGACTGCCGGTCTCATATGGCGGAGGTGGATACCGATACGGGGAAAAAGTGTGGTGAGCACCATGCTTCCTCCAACCTGAATGTTTGTTTAACAAACACACATAAATGATCAAAATTCTACTAAGCACATAAAAAGGAAGTCTTCTTTCTATACACGCTTCACGTTTGCTAGGAAGTGGCCTCAAAGGAAGTAATATGTGTTAGTTTAATACAGCATTCGAAATATTATAATACTACATTATGTAATACAAGTATATTACCCGCTACTACGACTTTAATATTGTAAAGTCGTCTTATCTTATCTTATGCGATTCAGATTTTCGTCGTTGCTCAGGACGCACTTGGGCTTATCTGTTAAAGTTGCAGTAACGGGATAAGAAAACATTTGCAATACTCACAGGAAGTTCTCCATCAATCTTCATATAAGCATTTATTCTTTTATACATGATACAGTCTTTACGACAGAATACATTGGCTTAGAAATTATTTCAAATTAAACAAGTGTAGCTTAGTTACATAAATATGAGGCAGTAATATTTATGTGTTTACATCATAAGATTTAGTAATGAGTTCTTGCGAAAGAAAATAAAATGTCGGATAATTTTGTTAATCGCCTATAGGTCTTTTACAGTGAGTCCAGATTTAGGTCACAATAAATGCGCACGTCCTGAGATTGCATGATTAGTAAATCCACAGTGCGAATACGTATAAACATTAAGGAACTCACAGACAAAACTAATGATACACACGAAAACATACATGATAACCTTACCTGCATTGCAGTTAGGTCTGCAAATAACGAAATGTGGATTTCAACCTCATTCACTGTATGTCCGAAAAATATTTAGATTTGTCCGAAAAATATTAAATTTGTTCGAAAAAGTTCTAAAAGTATTATTATTATTATTATTATTATTATTATTATTATTCTGCGCTACCCTGATCTCAACCTAGTCTAACCTAAGCTAATATAACCTAACTTGAAAATGAGTAACCTAACCTAAGCATAACCTGACTTCACATAGTCAGGTTGTGTTACCCTTTGTTATGTTACCATAGAAAAAGGATGGTAGTTTGAGGCTTAATTTGGATGGAACATAGCTAAATAAAACCATGGCAAGCGATCATTTTAATAATGAAACCAGAACAAATGTTAGTTAAATTAGCAAGAGGAAAATATATTACCTACATCCATTGGCATGAGCTCATCTTTCTGCCAAGTCGCACTAAACGAAAAAGTTAGAGACTATACTTCCATTATAGCTTTTGGTAAACACTTTTGATTTACATAAACCCTTTTTGGGCTGAAGACCTCTAGCAGTGGTTTCTTCCGTGCCATGTATAAGATTTTTGGCAAATAGGCAGACTCTTTTCTCTTGAAATATACAGATGACTTCCTTACATACAGTCCTACAGTTCAAGTACATTTAGACCATTTACGCTATGAACTAAGCAGGTTACATATACGTAATGACTTTAAATATTTATAAGTCTAAATTTTGAGTGAAAGAAGTGAAATACTTGTGGTGTGTAGTGGACGAAAAGGGAATAAAACCAGATCCAGACGGAATTGAATCCATACTAAAGACCCCCGCATTAAAGACAGTTAAACAATCACGAAGGGCATACTTAACTATCAGAGTAAGTTGGTACCTCGATATGCCGCGGACGTACAACTCTTAAAGAAAGGTCAGAGATGGCGGTGAATGCCAGAATACCAACAATGTACTCAGAAAATAAAAAATCTGTTTAAAAATTAATTCTGCTAGAAAGGCCAATAGACGTTACACTTTTTGAAATGTGAGTAGATGTATCAGCACTAACCTACTCTGCCGTACGAGGACAAAGGGATAAGGATGGAGAACTACATATCATAACAACGACATCCAGATGCCTAACAACCTTAGAAAGCAACGCTACAGTAACTATGTTAAAATTAGTAGCGTGGTTTTACGCAATAATGAAATTCAATACCTATATACAGGATGAATCACCTAAACCTTGCACCGCAAATATTTCGGAAATGGAAACTTCTATTGATTGGTAGACAGGGGCTCGTAAATTTAGCCTATAAACAGATTTTAATAATATTGAGAAAGTGAATTTTTTGAGCAAACATACCATTTTTAAATGTAACAATGCCTGGTTACATCAACAAAAGAAAGGTAGGGTAAATTAGAATGTCAATGGTCTTTGTTGCAGGATTCTGGTGCAACTGGTTTACGAGAAATCGTATTTTGAAAAGTTTCCACCCCGACAATTGTTTGTCCCATTCAACCTGCTTAGTTGCTAGCTACGATGTTGTTATGTTTGTTTGTATTGTGTTTTCTGTTCTTTGATTGCATTGCGACTTTCTGGTCAGTTACTTTCTGACAGTTTAAGCAGCAAACGTGAGTGGAAGATGGAGTTTACTAATGCAGAAAAAGCCGACATGCTCCTGGTGTATGGAGAGTGTGGGAAGAATGCAGTTCGTTCCTGTACGGTGTATGCGGAGACGTATCCCAATAGACGTCAACCATCTCGGCAATTATTTATCAACCTTTTCTACTAATTACGTGAAAGTGGTACTGTAACACCTAGAAAACGCAACAGAAACAAACAGTTGGCTGGAAAAGAGGCAGAAATTAATGTTTTGGCTGCCGTTGCAGTAGATCGGCAAATTAGTTCCCACACAATCGCAAGTGGAACTGGCATAAGTGAGGCAAGTGTACTGCGCATTCTCCATCGACATAGGTTCCACTCCTATCACATCTCTCTCCATCAAGAACTGAATGGAAACGATTTTGAGAATCGTGTTGAACTTTTGTACATGGGCATTAAGACATGATACTCCAGATTTATCGTGTATCTTGTTTAGTGATGAGGCAACATTTATTAATCATGGCCAGGTAAACCACAGAAACATGCACTATTGGTCTGTTGACAATCCCCGTTGGTTTCGTCAGGTGGAACGTCAGCGTCCATGGAGTTTAAATGTGTGGTGTGGGATAGTAAACTATCAGCTCATAGGCCCTTTGCTCATAGAAGGAACGATGAACTCGCTCAAGTATCGCAGCCTCCTGACAGACCATCTGCCACAGATGCTAACAGACTAGGAGGAACCTGTGGTACCAATATGATGGCTGTCCAGCCCACAGTGCACGAAGTACTACAGCTTGTTTTAACGGATGGTTTACAAATCGTTGGATTGGACAAAGAGGACCTGTAGCTTGGCCGGCCCGTTCACCGGATCTGACTCCTTTAGACTTTGTTCTGTGGGGAAGGCTGAAAGACACTGACTAGAACAGACGATAAGAAACGACTTATTACTGCTGCCTGCTCTGAAATTTCCGCTGAATGCTAGAACGTGTGCTGCAGCACTCTTTCCATAGCAGACTGGAAGCGTGCATTGAAGCCACCGGTGGTCATTTTGAACATACCTTTGAAGGGCTATGTTCTCTTTACTTATAAGAATCCACAGAAGTATTGTAATTTCCTTTTGTTTTTCTTTAGTTTGTGCTACCACAGGTTGTACAAGTGTCGGTGCGTAAATATTTCAAAGTAAGATTTCTCCTAAATCACTTACACCAGAATTTTGCAACAAACACCACTGACATTCTAATTTACCCTACCTTTATTCTGTTGTTCCGTTTAAAAAAATTGTATGTTTCCTAAAAAAATGCACTTTCTCAGTATTATTAAAAATCTGTTTATAGGCTAAATTTACGAGCCCCTGACTACCAATCAATGCTGTGAAAACTGCACATCAATAGCAGTTTCCATTTCCGAAATATTTGCGGTGCAAAATTTAGGTGATTCACCGTGTATATCCCCAGAAGCTTACCATCTACTCATATCATATAAGCCTATCATTCTTAAAAAAATATAAATTCTTAATAGGTAAATTCATTATATATATAACGTCTTACGACATTATAATAATACATATGAGTGCCAGGAAAATAAACCACTCACTGATTTACTGTCCAGAACACTACACAGACA
Source organism: Deroplatys truncata (assembly GCA_030765065.1). Taxonomy (NCBI): domain Eukaryota; kingdom Metazoa; phylum Arthropoda; class Insecta; order Mantodea; family Mantidae; genus Deroplatys; species Deroplatys truncata. The sequence continues at coordinate 29,160,535 of CM060976.1, read as the reverse complement.
TTTCAGAAAACATTTCTAGACCAAGAAATGAAATAAAAATTCTAAAGTTTAACATCCAAATCAATAGGGACTTAAAACAAACATACAAAAACATTGCGGCACTCCAAATTGCAAACACAAAATTAAAAGAAATGAAGAAAAATACTCCAGATACGGCCAACCTGAAACACGTTCCGCAGCGATACTGGGAAGCATCCTATATAAAATAAACGGAAAAGAAAACCCCAGCTGGAAAAGCTATATCCCACTAGAGATGGAGAGAGACATCATGCACAGCTTCCATACAAGACCAGTACATTCTGGAGCAGACAGAACTACAGAAACTATAAGTGAGAATATGTGCATACTAAAGCTTAGAGAAAATGTACGTAAATTTGTACCCTGCTGTCTCATTTGTCAAAAGGCTAAACAAATCAAAATTGCTTATGCTTACGAAACCAGCGCAGTCATGAGGGATAGACCAACCTTTCTAGTCAGCACTGATATTAAGGGACCTCTTCCCAGTAGTAAATTTGGATGGTCAATTCATATTTGTTACGCTAGAATTATTCAGCAAAAATATAAGATTAATACCGCCAAGAAAGGCAAACTTTGCAGGATATTTAGGCAACCTATTAAACATTTATATACCAAAAGCATTCTTAGGATAATGGAACAACGTTCACAGGAAAAAAGTTCATGGAGGCATACGCGACAATGAAATTAAATGTTACTTTATATCTAAATACCACGCACAAGCAAATCCTGTAGAAAGACAAATCCAGGAATTGTCAGTGTATGTAGTAATTTATGGTATAGCCGACAAAATGGTTAGTGCAATCATCTCATTCAGAAACAAGATTTAACTAACTATATGCCTAACAGCATAACAGGATATAGGCGGATTGAATTACTAAGAGGACAGTTGTTGTACTTACAGTAAACCCCAGTTTACCACCAGCAATACCCTTGAAGTAAGCGACAGAAAGTTCAACTGAAGACACATAAAGATGCAATAGAAGTAATGCAAAAGGAAGCGGCTAAAAGGACAAAAAAATCTGAAGAGAAGAAACATAGAAAGATATGGAATGTGCAAGTAGGTGAACTAGTGCTTCTAAGAAACAAGCAATTATCAAATAAAGGAAATAAGTTAAGTTATACCTAAAATACAAAGAACCCTGCCAAGTTAAAGGAATATTAAGTACCCATATTTATGAGTTGTACAATGTAGAGGCACAATACTCCATTGAGAATTATCACATAGGCATGTTAAAGCCATTCAAGCCAGAAGATGACGAGAATAACAGCTCTACAATGATGAGATAGGAAAGAGAAAAGGAAAAAAGTATAACTTATATGCATATATGTTTATATGTATATAAACAAAATACTGAACTCTTGTACTAAAATAAAGTGGACATAGTCCAAATAGCACTTAAATTTCTTTAAACCATATAAGACGGCTAAAGCCTCCAATTCATAAACAGAATAATAGTGTTCAGCGGGATTCAACGCTCTTGAAGCATAAACAATGTCCTTCTTCAGGAGGACGAGTATCTGATTGAGATTCAGTATTATTCAATCTTTTTCTTGTTAAATACGCTCTTGAAGTATAAGCAATGGCCTTCCTCCCATCATCATCCTCCTGAAGCAGGATACACGATATTGCAAAACCACAGGAACCTTTCGCAAAATAAATATGTTCGCAAATTCAGGAATCGCTAAAACCGGCGGGAAAACAAGAACCAATTTAAGTTGCTCGAATGCCTCCTGTTATTTCAGTTCCCATTTGAATTTAACACCGTTTTTATGAAGCTTATTCAAATGCAAAGCATACTCAGGATACTCCGGAATGAACTTTAAGAAACCCAAACCATACTCAAGATCTCACTATTTACTTAGAAGAGCGATGAACAGGAAATTCACGAATAGCTTCGGTTCTGTCAGGATCCACTTGAATACCATTTGGCGACAAAACATGCCGCAGAAATTTTAATTCAAAAGTGGCATACTTAACCTTATTTGGATTAATGGTTAAGCCAGGACTCATAAGTCGCGACAACGCTTCATAAATATGTTGAATATGCTCACCAAATGTTTCCAAATAAATGCAGAAATCATCCAAATAATAGAAAACAAATTTGTACTTTACATCACTGAATATCATGTCAAGTAAACGGATCAGCACTTGAGCACTGCAATTCCAAGAGATATAGATGTAATCTTAAATATTAAAATTCCTTGTAAAGGCAATGTATTTTCTCGAATCTTTAGCAAGAGGGATCGGATAATATGCAGAGTTCAAATCAAACGCAGTAAAGTATTTAGCCTTTGAAAACCAATGAAAATTATGACTCAGATGAGGCAATTGTACCTAATTCGATTTGCTAATTCAATTGATGGTAATCAATCAACAACCTAGAAATTCCATCGGGCTTTGAAACTAGAAAAGCAGATGATGAGTGATTTAGTGTTGAAGGTCTTATTACGTCCTTATTTAACATTTCATTAATAACTTGTCTCATAACCTTCTTCCTATGAGGAGGAAGCCTATAAGGAAGTAAACGCACTGGTTTCTTATTAATTAGTTGAATAGGATACTCCAGTAAATGTTTACGTCCAAGTTTAGGAATCAGTACATCAGGAAATTCAGACAAAAGCTGTTGCAACTCACGCTTTCTCACAAAACCCAAAGGTGACAATATGTCATCACAAGTATCTTCTGTGTTAACTAAAAGATTCCCTACAAACATTTGTTCGACAAACAATCCATCAATTGAAAAGGGATTAAGAAGAGAAATACTAATTTTGACCTGAGGTCTAAATGTAAAGGCAACTTGTAGATTAGCAACATCAATAATCATTCCAGAACGTTGAATGAAATCTACTCCAAATATCAACTGTACTGGAAAATCTGGTACCATATAAAATTTAAAATCCCATCTAAACTTTGCTATCTCAATAGGAATTCTACTCTGGTCGATAACGTTTAAGGTATGCAAAGGCACACTTAAACATCTTACACTGGACTTGACGAGCTTCAATTTCAAACATGTAAAGAATTGTGCATTGACTAAATCCCAACAATAACAATTTTGCAACACATATATCAATACAAAGCAAGCTCTAAAATTGTATTCCCAACATAGCACAGGTTGCATTCCCTAATGGAAATAACAATTCTGATTGGATAATGCATCGCCCTAATTAATCCTGTTACCTTTAACCTTTCTTTTCTGATTTAAACATTTAAACTAATTCGTTTGAATATGACCTAGCTTGCCATAAAAACGATTAACTACAGCCAACTTAGCTTGCTCATTTCTAATTTTAATGTTAAAATACTATCATTCATCTCTCGCAAATGGCCAAATTTAATAACAAGCTCTTGTAACTGTGCAAGAGTATAAATGTTAAATTGAAAATTACAAAGCTCTAACATCAGGATGAATCGAGTTCCTTAATATATTGTGGACTATTTCCTTCTTCGTAACACGTCCTCGGAGCGCAAAAGCTACCTTGCGAATCGTTTCAACAAAACCAGAAAGGCTTTCATACGGTAATAATATTTAATAAGAAGCTGAATATATAAAGGGAAACCAATGTGCACTTCGCTTATAAATGAAAGCCTCTAGCACTGCCTGTGAAACCGTACATTGTACATAAGGATGCATTATTAGCAATATTATTATATCTAAAACATCTAAGCGATGGCCTTTCCTTTTCAAACCATAAGTATAATAAAAAATGCCATTTCATTACTATTAGTTGTGGGAGATGTTTTTAAGTTAAAAATAATCTCTGTTCAAGGATTAGTTAACTGCGGCGGCAGAAACTTCACTTTTAAAACTTCTAAACCGAGAGCTTCTAATCTTTACAAATTTCATATTCTTTAGTTTCTTTCATAACAGAACCAGCCTCAAACGAGAAACAAGCAGTACCCTCATTCTGATTAGAGATAATTTTGTTTAACTGATATATTAACTGTGAAAGTTGATGTTTAAGCTTAGTGGGGACTATATATATATATATATAGCGTTGAGACACAAAAATTTACAGATTTCTAATACTTTAACATTTTTCCATGAAATTCATATTACCAAATCCAAAATTGAAGAGCTTCCAAGACATACATATCTTCTCATAAGGCACTCAACAATGCACAATTAATTTGCGAATATCAAATAACGCAATATTTAATGTTTGCTTAGTTAAGACAACAATTACCATCATATTACAATCATCACAGTTGCAGTACTAACACAACAGCAACTGAGAGCTGAAACATTTTATAACCAAAGGAGAGAAGCAGGGAAAAGAAGCAGGAAGGATCATCTAACTGAATTTATTTCCAAGAACTTTCAAAAAAATCTCCCCTGCCCAAATATGACTACAAATGTCGTTTACTATAAGCGACAACTAAGCTTCTTATCTTTTAATATTCACCAGTTGACTTACAGTAAGGCCATTTTCTGCGTTTATCCTGAAATATGTTGCAGAATAGGAGCAAATGAGGTAACGTTGTTCGTTAATCAGTACATTACAAACACACGTATCCCAAAGTCCAACATTTAATCAGTTTTTATGATTCAGCTGGTGAACAAATACAAATTACACCCTCTTCGATATTTGCATTATATTGTTCACGAAAGGAAACGTTTGCAGACAGTTTCTGTCACATTCCTGATAAGAGTGCACTCATATCTGGAATGTGACAAGGATATGGCATTAATAAAAACACTGACCAGATCGGAGTGTTCCAAAGTGCTATCCAAACTTGAACCCCTCAGAGTCACAAGTAGATGATGGAATGATCAGAGATTGGGGAGATTTCCTTCAGGAGTATAACTTTAAGAAATATCCCTTTCCAACTAGGTTAGCAAGGGAGTTAAATGTCGAAGCAGGCTATCCTGGGCTCATCATTCATCACGAACACTATAATGCAGCATGGAGTTCTACGGTTGTGCATAGGAACCGATCAGATAGAAGTCTTGTACCACATCTGGACCATCACGAGTTCCTGCATCCTCCAAGAGCTAATGAAGGACTTCTACCCATATCGGAAAAAGTTCAAAGATCTTCAAGATTTGAAACTGTTTTTCCCTATTATACAAACATACCACATGCAACTAGGCAGAAGAAAAGATGATTGACTGTAAAGTAATGTGATGCTCATACCTGCGAGTTAAAAGTTAAATATTCAATTTTATTGACTTGCCTAGTTTTTCTGCATTAAAATTGTCATTTATGGAGGTTTTATTGTAAATTTTGTGTTTTCCTTAACATTAGGTTTATGTTTCAATATAAGCAAGAGGAATGTATGCTTACTTTGTAAAATAAACTACATATAAATTATTTATCTATGAATAAACGTTACTAGGCTCCAAACTTTATATTTGAAATTGTGTAAAATGTTGAAAACATGACTTACCTCCCTTTTCCCCTGGGGTCTTCATTTCCGTTGGTAGAACAATGGTAAAGTTGAAAGGTACGGCGACAGCAATCGCTCAAATGTAATGGCATATAATTATGCTGCAAACTTATCAATAATTTATTTGAATGCGGATGAAATTAGGATGGCACGTCTAAGGGTAATGACTTCTGTAGTGCTACTACTCTAGAAGTCATACCTGCATGATACTAAATGTTAAACTGATTAAGGTTGAGATTAGAACCATAATTTAAATGGACAAAATAATTTCCATAAGCGAGCAAGAAATATTACACCATTTAGGACTGTGGTATAACAGGCATAGCGAAAGCTTATACTTGGAGCTATCCTACAAAAAAGTTACCTAGCACATTTCAAAAATTTAAAATATCGACTTCTAGAACGCTTTTAAGAGACTACACCCAGTCCTTACAAATCTTTACCAATATGCTCCGAGCTCTGGTTTTACATTATTTCAACCGCGAGAGAATGAATGACAGGGGGAGAGAGAGAGAGAGAATGAAAATACCAAGACATGCGTAATTTAGAAAATTCGTATATTACAAACCCTAATCGGAGGCTTGTCTCCAATACCCGAATCCAAGCATAATTTACAACCAAAATGCGTATCGCATGATACCTATTAGTTCACCATAAAGATCTAGTTCTTCTTCGGGAATTTTCAACGGCCTTTGGCCGAGCAGATGGCTAAAGCCCCTTCTTCGTCGAAGTTGCCCTCAAGACTTTGTTCACTTTGGCTGCCAAGGTGACTCAGACTGACTGGAGAGAGGAAAAGAGCAGGATGCAATAACAGCACACCATATAAACTCGACCGTAAGTTGCTGCGACCAAGTCTAGCGGCTGTTTAGAGAAACTTGCTCTCGTCGCAATGTAACCAAAATCTTAAGGTATAAGCAGAAATACACAACTCCACTCTCTGGTTCGCTCTGCTACTAGCGAAGCGACTTAACAGAGAGATGCCAACTCTGATTCCATTACAGTGAAGATAAATCCAGTGTAGTAAGTAACATAGTATCGTTACATATTACAGTCATATTTTTCGGATCTCTCGCACTAATAACATAGAGTGGGAGTGGGGGGGGGAGTTGGAGGAATGGAATATGGCTTGGGAGAGGGAGAAAAAAGGGTGAGAAGATAAGGAAAAGTGAGGGATATGGAGAGTGAGGAATTAGGAGCAGCTAGACGGAGGGGGCACCAGTAACTGGAGCATAACACGTACGTAGGCCATAATGGAGCTTTGTGCTTCCAACTTGACCCCTAGGAGGAAATGATGAATCAGAGACCCGAAGGGCGACCGAATCCGAAAGACGATGTGCGCTAGCAAGGAGGGGATCCCTAACGATTCCAGCATGACACCAATCCTGATGCTAGCTAGTCCTGCTTTAGTCACCCGCATCCTGGGGGGACCCGAGAGTGGACCAGACAGCTCTTAGGAGGGAGGGCAACCCCAGTTTTACTGTCACACTACAGGGAGAAATCTTGTGCAAATTGCCCGTCCTACCGCAACACCCAACCACCGTCGGTTGATACTAAAACACTAAAACAGATGAGGTGAAAAGGATAAATGGAAATGAGAGGACAGGATATTGGTATTAGAAGGGGAATCACTCCAGCATTCGCTTTTTGACATTCGCCTTTTGACCCGAAGAAACCACGATAAACGTATAAGCCAAAGTGGGCGGTTCCTGTTTTCACTACCTTTGTATTTGCTTCGCTCATAAGAGGAAATTTGAAGAGGTACAACAAACTTACTAAAGGAGAAATACATATCTCATCAACACATTCAATTTATATCGTAAACAAATTTTCTGTCATTAAATACTTAGGAAACAATAATTGTTAATTAATTTGCTCACAGTTTAAGCAGTGAACTTTAAAATATTAATATTGTTTTATTCATGGGCTCACTGCTCGCCCAAAATTTTCTCCTAATTCTAAAATAACTGAGTTGTATTGCAGGCTAAAATAATTTATATTACCTTAATATTGTCTAAGTGAAACCATTTCCAGTGAATGCTTATAATTAACAGGAGCTACAAGAGTTAAGGCTTTTTATGAATAGTTAGTAGAATAGCCTCGAAGAGATCTAACGGGGAGTAGTTAAAATTGTACCAGTTTTAGACATTAAAGTTTTAACATTTTTGTTACAGGTTCAAGATTTGTATTTTGAGGTGTCACGGTTAAAATATTTAAGATATTCACTACTCTTGCAGGTCTACTTCTTCAAATATTACTGGATTTAATGCAAGAGTTAACATGTTGTTAAAATAAGTTCCTAATATAAAAATGTATGTTGTGATACAGTACGTTTCATAAAGAGATAAAAACTTAACCGACGGTCTGTATAATTTTAAACACTTAGTTATAAGAATGCATTCCATATTTAACTTATATTTTGCGGCTAATTTTATGACCTTTTAATTGTGTGGATTAAATGAAGTGGTGTCCTTTATTCAACATGTTCGGACGTGATACTAGCGTGTGTGTCAAAATGTTTTGATAATATCTTCAATGGCGTCTTATATTTATCACATAAGAATGAGCTAGGATGTGTTCAGATTGATTTATCTCCCATTTTAGTTTTAAACCGTTGTTACAACACACATAGAACCAAAACTACTCATCAAGAGAGTAATTATAACATATAACGATAGCATACAAAGAATAATTATAATATGTTGCCTCCTACATTAACCTCTTGTCAGTGGATAATTCACCATAAAAATTTGTCAAATATGTTCGGAGAATTGCAGTTCTATCACTCCTTGTTTGAAATAGTGTCTTGCAATTTTGATTCTTGCTCTTGTTTGACGTAATAGTCTGGAATGGCATAGTTGTAGGAATACTAATGTCTCAAGCAGATCATTTCCTTCTGGTTTGGTAGAAATCTGGTCCTTATTGGCAAGCAAGTATGCTGGCTTCTACCGATCAATCGAAATATTTACTTCCTTTCCTATGATGTGAATAGAAAAACATTTATCATTTCGAGCAACAACATGAAAAGGACCTTCATAGGGAGGTTGTAATTCTTTCTTCTCTATAGATACGCATGGATACATAAGGGCATTTCTTTAAGTGTTTCTTGCATTTTTGTGATGAACTGGCACAGATTTAATTTGTATCAGATAATTCTGAAGGTCAGGAAAAATACTTTCTGGAACTTGAAATGTTGTAATTGGTTCACTGAATATTTCTCCTGGTAATTTAATACTTTTGTCATAAACAATTTGGGAGATTGATGAATTTATTTCAGGATGTATAGCTGTTCGTAAACCTAAAACTTTAAGTAAAGATTCTATCCATTTACAATTCTGTTGCGGTCTTTCAAAGCTTTTTTGAGAATCCGATGAAGTCTTTATATTTTTCCGTTGCACTGGGGATGGTAGAGTATAGTACGGTATAATTTAACACCATACAGTGAAATAAATTGCTTGAATAAAGTTGATTCGAATTGCCTACCTTCGTCAGTAGTTATTCTTGTAGGTACTACAAATCTTGAAATCCACTGGCTATAGAAGGCTTTAGCTACTATGTCACCTGTAATATTGGGATATGGTATAGCTTTCACTCAATTTGTATATCTATCTTTGCATGTTAAAGCATAAATATGGTTCTGTGAAGGAGGCAGTGTACCTTTAAATCTATATGGACTTCTGAAAATCGTTCGTCAGAAAGTTTCCCATTGCCGATTCAACGTTCCTGTTCACCTTAGATTTCTGACAAGCGACGCACAGTTTTATATATTGTTTAACACCCTTCTTTATACTTGGCCAAAATTAATATGAAGTAACTTGTTTAGTGGATGCTTTTATTCCTGGACGTGCCATGAAGAAATTTAGGTGAATATTAGCCTTCGAAATTCTGATGTAAGGAATGGTATAATGTTTTCCGTGCTTATATAACACAAGCTGTTTTCCACTAGAGAGTTCATAACACTTGAATTGTCACTTTCCTTTGCTGTTGTAGTTCTTTATTTCTCTCCTGAGCATTTGCAAGTTGATCAAAATCAATGATCAATCGTCAATTCTTGATAGTTTGTCTGCGATGACATTTTACTTTACACTGATGTGCTGAATGTCAGTGTAAATTCTGAAATATATTGTTAAATAAACATTACATTCTCATTGTAAAAATAAAATTTCAATTTTATAAATATTATCTACTTAAAAGCTTTTCCCCTTCAAAGTTAAGGAAATAAAATATCTAAATAATGATTATGCTACCTTTGCAAGTTAAAATACTGCGGCCCTTTGTCTTTGTTGTCGTGGCGACGCTTATTTTTTGTTTGAAGACATATATTAGTAGTTTATGATCTGTAAATGTTACAAAGTGCCTTATTTCCAAGAGATGTTTAAAATGCTTTATCGACAGATACATACTCGTAAGCTCACGATGTACGCACTGTATGTTTTCTGAGCATCATTGAATCTCTTAGAATAAAGTGTCAGGGGTCTCCAACCTTGTCTTATAGCTGCTGTATAAGACTTCCAATAGCAAATCACTAGTATCGATGACTAGTGCAAAGGGAAAATCAGAAACAGCATAGGCTAGCATTTGTTTACGTTGTTCAAATTTAGCTACTGCTTCTTCTTTGCATTTAATTTTTCTATATTTCCGTTTTGCTCTTTTAATGTAGTCATGGCGGATAGCTTGATTATAGGCTGTATTCTTGAGATACCGTTTGTAAAAAGTGGTAACTTCTAGGAATTTTCTGGGTTCTTGTACTGTTTCTGGAAGTTTATACTCCGTAATTGCTTTCAATTTGTCTGGAAAAGAGCTTAGCCCTTCTGAGGTGATCAAATAACCAAGAAATTCTAGTCTTTCTACTAAATACCGACTTGTCGACGATTATTCTGTTGATTACGCAATCAGGCGGTCATCAATGTACGCAAATACAAAATCTAGTCCTATGAAAACCTCGTGAAGAAAACACTGAAAAGCGCTGAGTGAATTACTCAACCCAAAGAGCATGACATTGAATTCGTATAACCCAAATGGTGTTATTACAGCAGTTTTAACTTTATCCTCTTCTGATACTGGTATCTGGAAATATGCCTTTAAGAAGTCGGTTTTAAAGAATATTTTCTTGTTGCAGAGAATGGACTGAAAGTATGCAAGCAGGATATCTGTCCGGTAGAATTTTATCATTTAGCGTGCGATAATCACCACAGGGGCGAAATGAGGCATCATTTTTGGATGAAGTTGCCTTGCCCTTCAGATTTTGATGGCCTAATTATTCCATTACTCAGCAAGCACTGACATTTTTCTTTTGCCTGTTATAATTTCATAGGATTTAAATGCCTAGGTTTGAGTCAGGAGCGTCATTTCAGTTTCTGCTTGGGGAGGGGGGTGTTGCCTGAAGCAGTTGTCCAAATTTTAATGTGAATTTTAACGACACATTTAATCCAAGAGAAAATCATTTTTTTGATCTTTTAAATGTGAAATATTTGTATTAAAGGTACAGTTCTATACGTTTGATTTTGGTTCACCAATAATAACCAGTACCCTAGTTATTTCTCATAACTTGGCCCCCTTACACCCTGAAATGACGCCCCTGTTTTGAGTATACTGGTTTGTCTACTGTAGAAACATAATGGTCAACTTCATGCTTAATACTGCTAGGCAGTAGGTTAGGTGTGCTCAGATTTCGGTATTTCAGTATTAAACCAGCAATTTTTTGCCATTGTAAACCTGTGCTAAATGTAATTGTTGTAAATTGCTGATGTACTTCCATGCAGATGAGATCCAGTAACAGCATCAACTAACCCTTTGTACCCTAGATCTATCATTAAATTAAAACGTCCCAGAAAGCCAGCTCCTAAAATTCGGTTATTTACTTTAGCTACTACTGTGGAGCCCTAGATCTAAATTTAATGTCCAAATCCCAAATCTTGGTACCACTGTATTATTAGCTGCAAATAAGGTGAAGTCATTTCTAGGAACTGCATCTTTGGAATTTAACTGGAATGACTGAAACAACAGCTCCAATATTGACAAGCAAACGCAAGTTCGTGCTTTTGTCATTAACAAATAATCGGAATTTGCGACCATGCACACGGCTGTTCGCATTTCTCCGACCGACATTTGCCTCCGTACTTGTAATGAAAGAAACAGTATTTACCTTGTGGGTTAAAACGTTTTCTGGAGCGACTTTTCTTCCAGATAACCTGCCAAATCTGTGGCTTCGGGATATTAAGCAACTGGAGATTTGTAGTTCTAATGAATTTATTTTGGCCACTATCTCTTTAAATGAAGGATCATTTGGTGCAGAAATGACACTAAATGAATGCAGGCTGGTGTCATTTCAGCAATCCTGACTGCCATCACTGCTACCTTATGTAATGTTTCCTCTCTAATCATCACAATATTCTAAATGGATTTGGGAAGTTTTTCTAAATATAGCGTATGCAACACCTATTGTGTTATACCGTCTCCCGCTAAAGTTTGTAATTTGCGAAGAAGCTTCATGCCGCCAAGTTCCAATCCAGTGAAAAGTCTTTTAATTTATAGGTTATCACTCTCCTTAAAAATGCTTAAAAGCCTTTCCTTTGCTGGACATATTTGTTAAGATCACCACTTTTAGCAATATCCCAAACATTTGCCACGTACGTGGGTTCTAGTTGGGAAACTAATTAGTTAAATTTAGTTCCTTCTTGTACTATTCCTGTAATATCAAACTGCGCTTCCATTTGGAAAAATAACATTTTCGTTTTCTATCCAAAATGGTGGGATCTTGATGCTAACGTTATTTAGTTCATTTGATGGCAAACTAAAATGCTATGTCGATTCGTTTACTCTGGTACTTGCTTGGCTCCTTTCTTTTTGCGTAATTTTTCGTAGTTTTACGTCTTAACTTCGTAACATGTAATCGCGTCGGGATCACGAATACTTTAGGCGTGTTATGCTTATCAGTTAAGAACAAAGAACCAGGATGTGTTCAAATGGTTATATCTCCCATTTTATTTTTAAACGTTGTTGTTATAACATACATAAAACAAAAATAATTACAATATATAACGATCGCATACAAAGAATAATTATAATATGTTGCTTCCTACAAATCCAAAGTTGCATCAGTATATTAATTTTGATGAGGATTTTACAGTAGCACTAAGGATAATATGTGGAGGAATACCTAGTGCAGCCGCGTAGGATAGCTATTACTGACCAAAAATCCCAAGTGAAAAGCGATCTCCTCTGTTTTCCAATTTTCGGTATAATTTTCTTCTTATGCCTTGATCACTCAATACATAAGTTTTGTGAACAATTAGGACGTTTAAATCCGTCATAAAAACTAAGTAAAACACATTTACATCTCTGTCAGTTCAACTTAAAGGTTTGTTTTTTAATGCAAAAGTGGCACCCCCATTATGATCTACCGCACGGACGTAGTCCAGTTGTTGAAGAGGATAGCGAATGAGTAATGCCTGAGTTCATTGATACACAGGATGATTTATGAAGAACTAAAACATTTATTTCTTTAATTGTTTCAAAACGAGTTATGTTAGCGACAACTTATTATACCTCAAATACAGAGGAATTTGGGGAGATTATTTACCTCTATAGCAAATGTTGAAAATGTTCTCCACCCTGCATAAGGCACAACCCAACACGTCGTTCCATGTTACTGGCCACTCGTTGGAGGACTCTGCTGTCAATAGCTTGAATCTCCTGTGTAATGCTGTGCTTCAGATCGTCCAATGTCTGAGGACGTGTGGCATAAACCCTGTCTTTTAAGTAACCCCAAAGAAAGAAGACCGGCGATGTCAAATCCGGAGATCTCTGTGGCCACAAGTTCTTGGAAATTATCCGGTCGTCAAAGAAACTTGCAATTAGTGCCATCAATTCATTTGATGTATGGCATGTAGCGCCGTCCTGCTGAAAATATCCTTGACCCAGCTCTACATCTAGTTGCTCAGCAAACTCCATGAAAATCCGTCGGTATTCTGCAGTGTTCACATTGTTTTAAAAAAAATTGGTCCCACTATTCTCAGTGCGGATATTGCGCACCAAATTCCGACTTTAACCGGTGCTTAGGTGCTTCATGAATAACATGTGGATTTTCGCTGGTCCAATAGCGTGAGCGTGAGTTATTTGAGTTCACATAGCCGGATAAATGGAACCATGCTTCATCTGTGAACCATGTGAGGACAATATAGCAGGATTTTGCATAATGAACGCCTGGAACCAACGACAATATTTCAGTCGTCTATCCTTATCAGGTTTCTGAACTGATGGACAATCGTAATCCTATACGGCTTTGGGCCTGCACTTTTCACAACCCTCTGACACATTGAGTAACCTGTCTCCTGCGATAAACGTCTTAATGATTTTTTGGGTGACAGATCCAGTCGTGCTCTTACGTCAACAACAACGGTGAGAAGCCTAGATGAACGAGTTTTGTCCTTTTCACTCACCAAAAATCCAGTTGTTTCCAATTTGTTTAACAGTTCCAGTATTGTGTTTCTTTGGGGAGGATTCCGAACACCAAATTCTCTCTGGTATTCCCTTTGAGTAGCTGTAATTGAATTCGTAATCCAGTATTGTCTTACAAGCAAGAGTCGTTCATTTAATGTGTACTCCATTTTCACGTTGACTAGAACAAGATCTCAAAAACAGCTGCCGACAATAAAACTAACATTTACGAATAAAACATGAACATCTGCGCTTCTAGTGACACGCAATCGAAATTCGATAATATTTTGCCTAATTTTGTGATAAAATTGGGGCACTGAGTGGATTTCGAACATAATAATTAAAGAAAGAAATGTATCAGTTTTTCACAAATCACTCTGTATAATCCTTCTTCTATTTCTATTTCTGACACAATATTCGGAAATGCTTTATACGTGTACCTTAAGTGTACAATGGTAATGGTTCTGAAAAGTGTCTTCTTTATTTCCAATATATTTAGGATATTTTGCTGTTTTCTAAATTTTAAATGTTTTTAATAAATATTTTCGGTCTTTTAGTTACACAGTTTGCACCTGATTAAAAGTAAATGCCACAGGATTTAGAAATATGAATGTTTCCATTCAATTATTGGACATGTATAGCGGACTTTGTTGTTAAGTGCAGAAACCAACATTCCACAAGTCATCCTGAATACCAAATAGCTTGTTGGGTCAAATGGGGCTCAATGCGCAAAAGCAATAAAATAAAACATACAGCCCTAATGATGATTGTTAGAATATTTACAAAAGTTACATACTTTCTTCTCGTACGTTGTGACAAGTATGCCTCATATCAGCAGTTGCTACGAAAGTGCACTACCCATCTCAAGGTTTCGTCTCACTCGATGTACATTGCTCTGGAATTCCCGCAAATCCTGATTTTCTTTAACTGTGGAAATCCCACAAGTAGACCAACGACTACGCCTTCCTCATCTTGCTAAATCGCCCTTATACATCACCAACCAATTTCCCGTTGAATTAAAAAATTTCAGATTAGATTACCTCAAGGGCCAAAGTAGTTACTGGCTTGAATATTGCCTATTCAATATCCGAGACCTCATAAAAGTAATGGGTTTATGGACCGTCAGCTTCTTAACTCAGCAGTCTGTCTCACATGTAGGTGTCGCTTGGGAGGAAGATGGATTCCCCTAAGAAAATGAGCATAACCTTTCCTCAAATCCAAAGTATCAACCCGTTATATCACCATCCAGAAGTCATCCCAGTTTTGCTGATTTCTGTAGTGAGGAGCATATTCCGTTGTAATGCTACGTGCATGATTTACTGCAAACAACACAAATCTTTTGACGTAAGATTTTATGGCCATCTCCTTTCGAGGCAGACCTCACCTAATTTTAACTACATTGCTTGTCTTAATGTAATTGTGGATGAAAATTGCGAGTTTGAGGTTGGTTTTTGTCTTTATGTGATTCTGGTTTCCTTTATCAAGGCGTATGCTTATTCGACCTCTATCTGATATGGTTTCATTCAAGTATAACTGACAGAGTATACGCTTAGGAGTCATTTCAAATGATATTTTGTTCAAGGCCTCTTCAGCAATAAATTATAGTAAGTTCTTTCATGTTTTAATTTCTTTTCTGTAGGAACACTGGATTTCTATACACATAGAATAAAATTTATTGGGCAAGGCCCTTGCAGGGATGCTAGTTCCGATCATAATAAATAATCAAATGCATTTTAATTGCGACCTCACCCTTCAAAAGTTCCAGGTCACTTTTCATAAAATTCATATACTTTTGTAAGATTTTAATACAAATTTTGATACCTACAGCAAAAAGTAAACATAACACATGGACTTCAGCGTTTATGCATAATATTGTTTTAGTGTGCAGAAATAGTTCCCATTGTAATTGTGATTAGCGTTGTTAAATTTTACTCTGTCGGCCTGTTTATCCCAACAGTAGATAATAATTAGCGAGCTTTCGGAACTGTTACAAGTTTAAGAATGTTGCAAAAAAAATTAAGACGCTTCTTCATCATGTTTCCTCACTTTTATGCTACTATAAGAGACATTCATCAACTTCAAGCACTATCTAATGCCTCTGTTATTTCTCTTCCTTGAATTTCCTATTGAAATGACTCAGCGGTAGCGTTTGATGCTTGAATGTGCGAGGTCCGCGGTTCAAATCCCACTAGAACCGTTCTCCCTGACTCACGTTTTATCCCAGATTTTCCTCAGGCTTCATAATTGTCAAATTCCAGGGAGGTACCTTAAATTTAGGCTTAAAACGTTTCCTTACAAAAATCCCTTTCCAACACATCAGATTGCATGTATCATCAGTATCCTTCGCCTGTGGTGCCGTATGTAGTAAGGAGGGGCAAATCTCCCTTGAATAACTGTACCCTGTTTCGCTCACTTACTCCAAGCCGGTTTGGAATCAGTTTTGATAGTTTGCAGCTTCATTTTCGACGGCATATTTGTACATAAGTAATAAATCACGTTTCTTTGCCGATTATCACGTAACACTGATTTTTATTTATTTATCTTCTATACTTTTTTCAGTATTTGCTAATCAATGTCCTCGAAATCATCTGGATGTTAATTGGTTGCGGCAAAGACTGCTTTTTCCTATTGTAAAAAATCGCGCTTTCTTCTTCCTCTCCTTCATGTCGCCTTCTCTTCTTCTATTTCTTCTTCCTGTTTTAAGAATATGCACTTGTAAAATCTATTCCACCCCCAAGGATTAGTGTATTTACCTATACGTCCTTTTTGTGCCATCTCCTTCCTTGATGCTCTTTTCGCACCACTTGGGGTAAACGAAGAGCACTTTCCCTACTTATCTGCAATGTCTAAACCCCACATCGAATGTTCTTTAGTTATGGTTTGCAACTTCATTTTATTCTGTAAAGAAACGTATTCACATGAGCTGGTAGTTTTTGCATACGGTTCGTTGCATTCTGAACCATACGAAGAACACAATACTCTCGTCGAAAATGAAAACCTGGATTTTGGAGTTATTCCATACTCTTTATGTTCTTCCCTGGCATCTTCCCAGATACGGAGTTCTAATTCCTCTGAGCAGTAGGTACGCATTACAACCGCAGTAGAAGCTTATGTTAATATTGCGCCTACGATTTGAGCTTTGGTTTTGCCTGCTTTGGAGGTCTTTCGGAGATTTTTCACTACTCAGCTATTTTAGTAAATATAAACACAACATCAGTGTGCTTTTATCGTATTTGACGTGAAGACCCTGCGGGTTTTCTAGTAACATTTTCAGATACCCTCTATTTCCTTATAAATGAAGTTACACAGGGGCGCAATTTCGCCGAACTACATAGAAATACGTTTGGTAATGTGAATGTGCATGGGCAAATATGCTCGAATCGCTACTGCCAAACGTTCAAGCACACGACGTGCATTGCGCGACGTTAAAATTAGTTTAATTAAAACATGATTTATTACTTAAAAACTAGACGTTGGTAGTTTTGGTTCCTTTAACTGGTCTTAAGGAAAGTATCCATTCTGTGCATATAGTTGTTGGTCCTAAAATTTTCCATATCGCCTTCTTCTAGAAACCCCTTGGAACTTGTAAAACTGGAAGAAACATTCTTACGCAGGTTTGAATCGGGGGCTAGTATTGACATATACGTATGAAAGCCTCTCGCACTCAGCGGACTCAACTGCAGAAAAAGGGAACATGCGGAATGGGAATATATTAACCGCTTAATTGAATGATTAATTTACACAATTCAGTTCAAAATGTTTAAATAATTTATTATTAAAATGGAATGTTGCTTATAAATGCAATTGAATTATTAACCCGGCATAAAAATATGCAGTTGGAAACCTCTAATTGAGTTTTGAAACATAACCTACTTTAAAATCCCGAAAATATTCGTGCGCCAACCAAAACTTTCAGTTTATATTGTAGAATATTTGAATAAGTCAATTATTATTATCATCATAATTACCATTATGATTATTATAATGTTTTGTCATAGGTTTAAAAAGCCATAATATTCCTTGAGGCAATCTAAATGTTTCTAAACTATTTTTACTTCCTCTACTACGTATAGTTAGTATGAGAGCATTATACAGCTAGAGTCAGTCGAATAACGAGAACTGCATATTAAACAGAATGCAAAAGCGTGAACTCATTTCTCTACATCCATATTGTTGCGCCAAGAAGCCGCAGCCTATGACCTGTGTTAACAATCTAAAGGGAAGTATTTGTGAAAGAACATCTAAAATAGCAGTTTATTTTTACTTTCTCTACTACGTATAGTAAGTAGGGGAAGTATTGTATTCCACCCAATAATTCGATACCGAGATTTCACCGGAAATATATGTTTTGAGACCCCCTGAATCCAAAACAAAGCATTTTTGGAAACATGTCCGTGTGTGTGTGTGTGTGTGTGTGTGTGTCTGTGAACAGCATAACTTAGAAACGAACACTCGGATAAACACCAAACTTGGTATTTAGGTTCAGTATTTTCCAGAGATGCGACACGAAGATTTTCAAGAAAATCCCCCACCTTAGTTTACCCGTTACATGGAACATTTTGTGAACATTTTAATTTTTAAAAAATGGCTCTAACGATTTTGATTAAAATATCATATGTTTAAGATATTTTCATGACAAATGAAATGTATATCTAGAATTTTCTGGGAATGTCTCCAAAAGTGTTCTTCATTGTGAACGACTTTTGCATAACTGGAAACCATAAGAGATAGAAAAACTTTTATTACACAGAAAATGTAAATCGCATTAAAATACCCAATTTATGTAATATACATTTCTTTTGTTGAGTGAACCATTTTCGACATAATGCTTGTTATTCCCTTAAATTTTCCAATTCTTATACTTTTCTCAAATTCGTTATTAATTTTTTTTGGTCGTGGTAATGCAAAGAGAATGGAATACTCCACATAGCAACCAGCTCTTAAAATATTTGACTATAGCTTAAAGCCTACCAATTCCCCTTGCATCTACAAGAAAATTAGAAATAAGATTAACATCTCGATATCTCGATTAACATGAAGTATATGGAGAATAAGCGTTTGTAAAAAAAATAGCTTGTACAAGAGTAGAGAAAGTCATGTGAGTGTAACACATCAGATTTTTATGTATAAGATATTCCCAGAATGCCCGAAAATGAATGGGATTTTAATTTTTGACACGATCTAACTCTGATATATCTCGGGCTTTTAATTTAATGCTTAATGAAGCTTGGTTTTATAATTATTTCCTAAAAGCGAAGGAAAAACGTCAGAATAAGCTATAATTTAAGGCGATAGTAGACTTGTCTATTATCGTTATTTATCTTAAACTTTTGGCTCCGATGTTATAAATAATGAAATAATATGATGAGGTAATAAACTTCAGTGGAGTAATAGATAATAATACGCCTGGTTGCCTTACAAAATAAGGCTTTTATTGTGCCTCCAAAACACATTAATAACTCAAACAACAACTCAAATTAACGTATCTGATTTGCTTCTAAATCCCATAGACGTGCACGGTGGGCAAATCCACTCTTTCTTGGCAAAAACTGTTTTATTGTCTTATTTATTGTCATGCCATTTACACGGTAGTAAATATAATTCTTCTCTTTTTGCAAATATATTGTAACAACAAAAAGTATGTCTTTGTATTTTAAAGATCAGGGAGTAACAACTTCATCTGGATTCTTCAGCCTAGTTTATCCATGAAATGAACGAATATATTGCCGGCCCTCGTAGCCGTGGTCGCTGGAGTGTATAGTTCCGGCGCACCGCTAGGCTGAGGGTCGTGTGTGTTTGCGTGTTGTGTAATTGCGGTGATAAGCGGTAACAAAAACAGTAAAGCACAGTATTATAAAATGGGTATAATAAGAGAACTTGAAAAAACAAACAAAAACCATCCGCTCCTTAAAGCATGTGCAGGACCTCCTTATCAAACTGCGTGGGGCTCTACTTCAACAGTAACATCGGGCAATATAACAGCGCGTCGACCACACATTCCTTTGCTTTCCTTCCGGATACCTTCCGAGTAAAACATTCACTGCACTTAAATTCTTCTTTTGAACTGATTGTGCCTCCTTGGTTAGTTGACCAATGCACACTAAAGCCTCTCTGTTGACTAGGATCTTATGTATTATCGGAAGTAAGGTCTATGAGTATTACTATACAAAGGGCTGGGATGCCTAGAACCATAAATGCGATACTTTTTCACATCCATTTTGTGGCCAAATGGGATCATTTGTAAAATTATGTTGAATCTTTGAATCTTGTGATTATGTCGATATCAACAACAGTTTTTCCAATAATGCTGGCTTCTATAAATAAAAATCTGATGTATTGCATTCACATGACATTATCTACTCTTGTACAAATTATTTTTACTACTTCATGCTAATCGATATAAACATTTGTAGACAATTATCGCTAATTTTCTTGTATGTGCAAGAAGAGTATGGTAGCTTTTAAGCGATAGCCAAATCTTTTAAGAGTTGGTTGCTATGTGCAGCATACCATTCCCTTTGCATATCCAGGACTTAAAAAAGAAGAAGAGCAAATTCCCATTTCACGAAAAGTATAATTATTGGAAAATTGAAACAAATAGCAAGGAATATCTCGGAATCTCCAAAACAAAATGCTATTGGTTGTTTTAACGAGATCTAAATTTTTTGTGTAGAAAAATAGTATTTATATCTTACGCATTACGAGTTATGCAAAAGCCATTCAGAATGAAGAGGACTTTTTGGGACATTCCGAGATATACATTTCAGGTTCCCAGAAATACATTCAAGATATACCTCTCATTTGTCATGAAAATATCTTAAATATGTGATATTTTAATCAAAATCGTTGAAGACATTTATGAGAAAATAAAAATGTTCGAAAAATATTCCATGTAAAGGGTAGTCTGAGGTGGGGGATTTTCTTGAAAATCTTCGTGTCGTATCTTTGAGAGATACTGAAGTTAAATACCAAGTTTGGTACTTTGAGTTATACTGTTCATAGACGCATAGACACACAAACACACACACACAGAGCTCTTTCTAAAAAAAGTTTTTTATTCAGGGGGGGACCTCAAAACATGTATTTACGGTGATATCTCTATATTGAATTTTTGGGTGGAATACAATGCTTCCCCTACCTACTATATGTAGCAGAGAAAATAGAAACTTGTCTGTCTTCAGTACATTTCTTTGTGTTCAAGACAATAACTATTCTTTGGCTCGATGGCCCCAACTTGCAGTTTATCAAATGGAAGTTTTCAGGCGGTTTGAATGACATCGAAACTGCTCGTGGGCAAACTCAAACATGTGATAGTAAGTAGATCTAGTAGATACTCCCAAGATCCCTTCGTATATTCTACTGTATTTACGAACTTACTGGCGTTTATTCTTAAAATCAGATACAAAAAAATTATATACGTTTCTTGAGAACCAGAAGATGATGATGAAACATGAGTGGCCTCAGCTCTAGCAGCCCTTCGTGCCTCTTGTCCTGGGTAATAATGAACTCTGACGGTTTGGATAAAACGGACCTTGATATCTGCCCTTCTTATCTCCTCAGGTTCCAAGAAAAAACAGTCTAGGAACACATATCTATGCATTGCGAATACCTAGCATTCGCACAGAATATGCTGTGAGGTTTCAAGTTCCCTTCCACACTTCCTACCTAAATGTTTTGAGTAAGTCTCATTATTATAAGTGCCTAAACAAAGTGTGGTGGCCTTAACCTAACCAACCACTCCTCTTAGCTTAGATCCAGTTAAGTTCAGTAGAAACCCACGTTTTCCCCATCAGCCCCGAAATAAATAATGATCATGCCTAGAGAGAGCCCAAAGATACTCGTCTGTACATTTTGCATTAACATTTGCTTTTCAAGCACTTAGTGCAAATAAATTGAGTTTTAACGTGAAGTTACTCCGTTGCATTATTCATGGACCCACAAAAAGCACTATATGCATCGAATCCATTTTTGGCATTTGTTGTCCTGCACATTGTACATTTTTGTTGATTTGGACAAAGTCTTTAATGTAGCTTGCTCCTGTAATTGTACACAGGAAGAAGTTGGGGCGAGTGCCTCATCGTATCACAAAGTTTTCATCTGGTTACATAAACCTCGGTGAGACCCAGTCCCAAAAGGAGATAAGACGTATGAATGATTTCGGCCTTTGTGTGATTTACTAGCAATCAACGTTTTAAACCACTACTATTACAAACTGAGTAGATACGAGCATGGTTTGTTTCCAGGTTCATTAAGCATAATATGTGCATGCAGAATGCATTTGCAATGCGATGCAGAACAGGAATTGACCTGATGTAGACTAAAACCCAAAACGTTCACCTTTTTTACGTTATCGGCACGTTACTTTGGCGCTGCATAAAACCGTTACTGAGTTACAATACCTATATTTACTTGCATGAAAATGTTCTTACCTGATGGTGAAGACACCACGTTAAATGCTCGCTGTTCTAACCTCACGCAACACTACGTGGCGTTTAACGACTCCCGAGGTCCAGAGCTTTCCCTCACTGACCAACCTAGTCGCAGGTTCTGACACTTACCATGACGTAAACCGCACTCCAACGACCTCTTCACTATCACTAAAGTATATTTTAGGGCTTTATCTATCGTTTGATACAACTTATTGCCGGTTCTGTGAGATTAATTTTTATGTCTTTCCAGTGCCATATACTAAAACCTGCCTATACCCCTTCAGCTTTAAAATTTCTGGAAAGCTTTTTAAATTATATTCACCGGAAAAAATCATTTTTAAAGAGCAATTGTCTAAAAAATCATTGGAAAGTTTCTAAAGTTACCCGGTATATACATCAATATTGCAGAAATATTGGGAATGTTTTTAATTTTATAAGTTTTCTTTGCGTGAGTATTTTTACTTTCTCTACTACGCATAGTAAGTAGGGGAAGTATTGTATTCCACCCAAAAATTCGATACCGAGATTTCACCGGAAATATATGTTTTGAGACCCCTGAATCTAAAAAAGAAAGCATTTTTGGAAACATCAGTCGGATAAACACCAAACTTGGTATTTAGGTTCAGTATCTTCCAGAGATGGACACAAAGGTTTTCAAGAAAATCCTCCCACCCCAGTTTACCCTTTACATGGAACATTTTTCGAACATTTTAATTTTCTCAGAAATGGCTGCACCGATTTTGATTAAATATCATATATTTAAGATACTTTCATGACAGATAAAATGTATATCTTGAATTTTCTGGGAATGTCTCCAAAAGTATTCTTCATTGTGAACGACTTTTGCATAACTGATAAACCATAAGAGATAGACAAAATTTTACTACACAAAAATGGAGATCGCGTTAAAATACACAATATATGTCATAGACATTTTTTTTAATGAACCATTTTCGAGATATTGCTTGTTATTCCCTTAAATTTTCAATACTTATTTTCTCAAATGGGAATTCGTTATTCATTTTTTTTTGTCTTGGATATGCAAAGAGTTAATACTGCGGCAAAGGAGAATGGTGCTCCACATAGCAACGAGCTATTAAGAGATATGTCTATGCTTAAAGGCTATTGTATTTCTATATTTCCCTTGTAATTACAAAACAAGGGGAACATAGTACGCCTTAAGCGATAGTCAAAAATTTTTAGAACTGGTCGCTATGTGTAAAATGTAATTCTCTTTGCATGTCAAAAGATCGTTTCTGCAAATGTTTATCTCGATTAATATGAAATAGATGGAGAATAAGAGTTTGTAAAAATAGTTTGTACAAGAGTAGAGAAAGTTATGTGAGTGTAACACATCAGACTTTTTTTCCTAAGATTATAATGGACTAGTTTTGGAACTGTAGATAATTTTCACACAGTCAAACTTAAAACGTTATTTAGCCAATAGATGCTTGCGTTTACAGCTGACGGAAACATGTCAACTTCGTATGGAGTAAATAACATTTCTATAACTTGTGTTCTCGTACTCTTAAGGGTCTGTTTTGTCTCCCTATAGAGGAAGTGGAACGAAACTTAATTTTAGACTCAGCCAGTAAGGCAACAGACTCGTTAAAAATTGAGGAGATTAGTAGCGTTTAGAATTATCAATATATGTTAAAATATTAAATGCAGCCATAACATTCTTGTTCTAACTCTATTGTTATGGAGAGGGGAAGAGAAGGATCTTATTTCACTAATTATTGTAAATAAGTTGTGCTAAAATTCTTGGCCTACATAACTGGTCATCATCTCTTGTGTCACAGTAGGTACCCGTACCATCGGTTGAAAAACAACTGCCCAGACACGCTGCAATTTTGGGAAGATAAGAAAGGCATCATAACATTCTCACCCCCGTACAATAGGGGGCTGTTGATAATAAAGGGTAGGTTTATGCATTATCGTACACCACAGCAAGAAGGCCTTCAGCCGCTAAGCCATCGCGATTAAGATGTCATTCTTTAATGGGACCTGCAGATCTTCTATGCTTCTTCTGTTGTGGAATAATAACGAGAAAGAAAGAAGGAAGACAAGAACGCCCGTTGCCGAGACATACCGCTAGAAGGCTCCACTGATGGGGCTTCCTCCCCTTCTCCTTATAACGAAGCCAACCAGGCAGCAATGTTACCTGTATAGATGCCATGCAGATGGCTCTGGTAGGATCTCCAGATCCTCAGGGATGTGAGGATAATGACGAGGATGCGTGGACTACTTCTTATTGAACTAATTTGTGACGCCCCGTTATGTATAAAACCACCCTCAAGCACTACGGTCTCTAGAGTGGAAGATAGATATTCATACGCTAGCAATGGGAAAAAAGGGAGACATTGAACCAGAATCAATATAAAGTTGCCCACGCGTCATCACCGAGGAGTTGTAATCGTTATTGTTGCCATTGTTATTTTTTCCCTCCCTCAGACTTCCATTTTAGACTCAAGTTGTTTGGCAAATCATTCTTCTATTCCACAGCAGGTTAAAAATATGCAGCGAAGGTGCAGCGAAACAGGAGAACAAATTAAAAAGACCGGCCAGTCATTATGTGCTATTGTGCTCTATGTAACACACTGGTAATTTAGATAAAAAAGAATTATAGTTTATAATTAAAACGGAAAGAATATTTACATTTATCTATTGTCTCCTTTATATGGCTGCTTTTAAATACCGCTGTCCTATCGGCGGCTTTGACTTGCAGGCATAATTCAAATGTTTAAAGCTTATTTTTACACTGGATTAAGTAAAGCTTAGTTTAACACTTCAAACACACCCATTCACTACCACACTCTTTGTACTTTGGAGAGTAATAAATGAGCCAAATTAAAGAAAAGTTATTCCCACGCCGCTAACGATGAATTAAATGAGACCCCTGGGATGAAAACCCAGAACGCTGACTATCCTACTGGTTAAGATTATTCTTCTATGGAAAGAGTTCATACATACAATGTATGGCGTTCATACAGTTAAATTTGCTAAGTTAATTGGGCTGCCACAGAATCTTCTACCTCTGTGAATGCGGGGAGGGACAAACAGGTTTTTGTACCTTTTCTATCTTTGTAGAATTATATTATTAATGTAGCTTTCTCTTTTAGCAGTGATAGAATACTGTTATAATGTTGAACTTGTCAACTACATTTGAATAGGGCGGTTACTATGCAAGCACCTGTATCAGTCATGCCGGTCTGTGTCACTCAATGACATTCTTTTCTCTCCCCAACTTTGTGCTTCGCTGGTAGCTATGCTGTACGACAAGGGTGGCGAAAACGACTTCCTTCCGCGAGTCACCAAATATGCAACACACACTGCATCTCTCAGCAGCATGTGAAAAACAAACGGACCGTTGCAGAGAGGGAACGGCGCCTGCGAGTCAAAATAACTCGCGAGTCACGTTTTCGCCACCTCTGATTTACGATAACACCATGCTAAGAGAATAACGACTTCGACTTCTTGGACACAAAACATACCGAAAAACAAAATGCAAAATAAGTGAAACATTTCTCCCCTCCGCAAATTTCTCTAGCCTACTGGTTCAAACAGAAATACAGTGTAGTTTGAAACACAGCGTACGTTTTCTGAAACGTTAAAAATATTACTTTACGCCTTGTAGCAGGCAATAGTGACTAATTGGTGTTGGGTCCAGGCAAATACAATTCAAAGGACATTTCTAATTCAACATTGAGATGTGCTGAAACACGTGCAAAGATTAAGATAACAAGCAGAATTACTAAATTATTAGAGCTTCATAAGCTCTTAAAACTTTTTCTAACCTCTGTAGTTGCTAATGCATGTGTACAATATTGTCACTGCAGTTTTCACTAAGAAGCAAATAAGGCATAGGACATGAATAAAATTTTATAAATTCACATCCATGTACAGCAATTCAGAATTAATAATGAACTTCATAAACTACTTATATTACAATGAGCATGTGTGACGAATGTCACTACTATAGGCCTATAAACTTGGAAGTAACACAGTGGTGTAAAACATCAAAAAGAGGATTTACAAAAATGGCGTTACAATGACATTAAAAGTCACCGATTATAGTGTGATGGAGTTAAGAAGGGGTAACTAAACTTTGCTTGCATGTAACTTAGAGTGATAGGTATCATTTAATACCAAAAGAAAAATATTGATTTTTTGGCCAAAAGCTGGAAAGAAGGTGATTGCATAGTGATTGCCCGCTTAGAAACTTTTATATAAACAAACACATTAATTTATTATATTGACAGGCCTGTTGAAGACAATAGCAAACAAAATTAAATCTTAAGTCTACCCTTTTGTGTATGACTTTTTAAGATATTAATAGAGTAGTGATAAATGTAACCGATTTGAATAAAACGGGCTCATGGGATGTTAACCATATCTTTAGGAGCAAGTTAAACAGCGTGAAAATGACAAATGAAAGGATTTGGCTATTTTGTCCGCTAGGGCCACTTTGCCCTACCTTCCCTATACAAATTCCTATTTTATCTCTTCTAGTAATAGCACATGAACTAAGTGGTAAGTATATTCTGTCTCTTTATATATAACCCAGAGGAAGTATTATACGAGGGCTGTTCGAGAAGTACCCGACCTAAAAATGAAAACACAAAAATTGTTCGGAAACATTATCTTTATTTCTCTACCTTTAGCTCGATACACTTTTCCCAGCGATGCTCAATACCTTCGATACCCTGTTTATACTGAGAAACATCGACTTCTGCAAAATAGCCATCAACTGCAAACTCTACCTCTACAATGTTGGCAAATCTTTTAGCACCAAGCTATTTCTTCAAATTTGGAAACAGAAAATAATCAGAGGGGGCTAAATCTGGCAAATAGGGCGCATGAGGAAGCAATTCAAACTTTAACTGATTGATTTTGACCATGGCGATAATGGATGTGCGAACTGGTGCATTGTCTTGATGAAACAAAAGTTTCTTTTCCACTAAATGCAGCCGTTTTGGCTTGATTTCTTCATTCAAATGCTGCAATAAGTTTTTATAATACTCGCCATTGATTGTTTTTCCTTTTTGAAGATAATCAATGAAAATTATTTCACACACATTCCAAAAAACTGACGCTATGACCTTGCCTGCAAATGAAACTATCTCACCTTATTTGTAGCCGATTCACCCCTTTCAATCCACTGTTTTGACTGTTCCTTCATCTCAGGTGTGAAGTGATGGACCCATGTTTCATCCGTGGTTATGAATCGACATGATAACTCGGCTTTATTGCAGCAAAACATCGCCAAACACTCGACTGAAACATCTTCACGATGCTGCTTTTGTTCCATTGTGAGTAAACGCGACACCCATCTTTCACGTAGCTTTCTCATGTCTAAATTTTCACTCAGTATGCGATGGACAGCAGTTTTTGAAATACCTACGATGTCTTCTAGCTCGCGCACTTTCAGTCGACGATCATTCAATTCTATTTTGTGGATTTTCCTCACAATTTCTGGCGTAGTCACCTCATTTGGTCGACCACTGCGATGTTCGTCTTGGCAGCTCGTACGGCCTCGCTTAAACTCTACCACCCAATACTTTACTGTTGTAAACGAAGGAGCAGTCTCCCCCAGAGTATAATCTAGCTCAGATTTAATATTAGTTGGACTAAGACCTCTCAAATGAAAGTATTGTATTACATAACAATGACCAGTTTTATCCATGTTTACAAATTTGCTGAGAGAGTTCATTATTGATGGCTGCCAAACAATTACTGAACGACATAGCATCGTCAAACTTCAAACTTAAGCTTCATAAGGTTAGTACTTTCTACCACAGTCATTCGTTTGCAACAACAACCACTATTTATACATCAGATCGGGTACTTCTAGGACTGCCCTCGTATCCCACCCAAAATTCGAAATCCATATTTCACTGGAAATACATATTTTGCGTTTCTAGGTCCCTGAAAAAAAAACAATTATAGAACAAAACCTCCCGCACGGAAACTCCTTTAGATGGAAAATGCTCATTGTTTTTTCTTTTCTCGGAAACGCTGTAATTATTTTTACTAAAATATAATTTTGGTATGCTGACACCAGATCCAACTATAAATCTTGAATTTTCTGTAAATAACGTGTATAATGTCCTTCATTTATTTGAATATTGCATAGCTTTGTTTAACTCATAAAACATAAGAAGTAGACACATAATAAAAAATAATACACAATCTCTGTGAATTTTTTTTGTAGTTTTGGGCGTTTTCGAAATGTTCCATGTAGCAAATTAACATTTATAAAAGTGTGAGTGCACCTTTTCACGCATATACTTTAAATTTTGTGATACTTCTTTTTTCTTTCCAACGCAAAAGCTTGTTACCACGCATACATATTTAAAGTCTATTTCTATATATTTAGGTAACTAAGCACCTATTGCTTCATTCAAATAATGCCTAGGTAAACACATATAGAGAATAACGTAGCGGTGATAGAGGAGTACATTTTTGCACGAATAGAACCATATACCGGGTGGAAGAGAAGTTTTTACATTAATTTAAACATATATCATTGTTTGGAACATGTTTTGTATGTTTCAGTTTTTTCTATGACCATTTTCTGTGGAGATGTTTTAGGTGTTACGATAACATAAAACGCACACTCTGGCAATGTTGCAGCGGCAGCCGACTGGTAGCTAGAAACCCGACCGACAGCCGACAGGTAGCTAGAACTCTCACTTTCAAAACCAGAAGTAGGTCAGTGCGTTAACAGGTTTCATTTTCGCTGTATAGCGTGCGGTGGTTATCTATTAAACACACCTCGCGTTCTTTTATCACTAAACCTGTAAGTTTCCATGCGTAGTGCAATGTTACTCTAATAATGACCCAATTTATAGTGTAGCTAACATAGATATGGTGTGCTTTTCATTCGGCGACCGTGAAACGCTTATTGGTCAATGAAGGTATCAACAGCTACCAAGTTATACTTGTCATTTTGCCAAAACATTACATCACTTTCGTCTTTTGTTTGGATTAAGGGTCGTGTGAAAACAAAACCGCTAATCCCTCCACTTCCCAGTTGAGGTAAGCTTTTTTTTTACGTCCGGGAACCGGCTCTCACACTAACCTACCTTGAACTAACAGCGTTGCCCATGCCTCCATCCACATTACGTATGGAAAACGGTGTTCAGAAAATGATTAATTATTTCAAAACCCTGTATGATGTCGCATTTTTACTATTGAAACTAAGTCAGATATAGGTTACTCTATCCATTGTACAAGTGACAAGCTATTATCTTCATACATTCTCGTGGAATAAACCATCTAATTTGGAAACACAGGTATTTTTTTCGAAAACAGCTGATCACAGAAAAAATGCTATTATACTTTTTTGTTTGTAATACCTCTATGAAATACACCCTGAATGATGCATATATGCGTGTGTGTGAATTTTTTAATGTTAGAGAAAATAGTGTAAATCTATTTTATAAGAGTTTTATTTTTACTTAAAGCACCTTTGCTACAGTTAAAAAGCAGGTAACAGTATTTTTTCAGCAAATTAGGCACAATGGAAAACGTTTCACAAACAAACAGCTTGTTGTACTCATAGTTGTATCATTTTACTTCAGACAGATCTTATGCAATCCATATGTGAGCCATAACAGCATCCTACTGGTCAACAATGAAAAAGTTGAACATTTCAGCTCAAGGAGTGACTGTGCAAAATTACAAATTACATTAAAAACTGTCTCACACGGCGAGTTGGCAACTTCTTACGTACTTTAAGAGAAAATGTGTTAAAGCCGCTCAAATGGAGAATTATTACCCACTTTCGCAATCCTGGTTTCAATTTCTCCGCCAAGACCGACTGTCTAAGAAATAGATGTGTCCTAATACTACACGCCAGAACCATGGCCTGTACCTTAATTTGTCATAATTTGTTCTAATTAAAACATGAGTTTAAATTCTGAAGGTATTTTCGAAAGAAGCCATACTGTAGTGATATGGGGACGCATACTAGACTACAGAGAGTGCTTACATCGTGGAGAAATTCTGCCTGGGTACGTTCCAGGGTGTTCGGTAACTCCCATTATTTCCTCAATGAAAGTAACAGGAGTAGACGTAAATATGAACTGTTTACTTTCCCTCCTAGTAAACAGATGAAGTATTGTATTCCACCCTAAGATTTGATACCGAGATCTCACTGAAAATACACTTTTCGGATACATTGAGTCCAAAAGAAGCGCTTTCAGAAATGCGCGCGTGTCTGTGAATATGTGTGCGCACGCGCGTGACTGTCCGTTCGTCCGTGTGCCCGCCTGGCTGTCTATGAACAGTAACTCAAAAAGAAATTTCGGATAAATCCAAACTTGGTGTTTAAGTTGAGCATTTTCCCAGGAGTGACAAGATTTTTAAGAAAATCTCCCACTCCAAACAACTATTTACATAGAAAAATATCTGTTATTTTTCATCGTCTCAAAAATTACTCCAACATTTTGATTAGAATTCCATAATGTGTTTAAGATATTTACACGAGAAGGTGCTGTATTCTGCGAATAGCCTGTGAAGTCCTCTTTATTCTTAGTTAATTTTCTATAATATGTAAACCAAACGTAAATGACACGCAAAAACATATATAGAATGTATATCTCGTTACAACTTACAATTTATGTCAAATAAATATATTAAATGGGAACATTTATGTCAAATTCACATTTCCGGGATATTTGTCTTTTTGGGTTTGAGTTTTCAAATAGTTTATATATTTATTCAAGTACTAAGTCGCTATTCTTGCTTTTTTCTTTATTTCGTGGAGTAGAATTTCAAATCCATGTTATTCCGACGCAGTTTTTAAAGATTTGACAACGCTTAAGCCTTTTGTATCCCCCTTGTACATACTACAACGAAATCTATATTAGTATTAAACAGCGAAAATTTGTGTATGTATGTGTGAGAGAGAGAGAGAGACAGAGAGATAGAAAGAGGGAGAGAGTAGTAATCTTTGAAACCCTTAATTGATTTTTATAACCGTTTTTATGATTCACCGCTGTAAAGCACTGTTTTTCGCGATATACGTTGTCCCAATTGAATCGCCCTATTTTCATTTCACCATTTCTTCCAACATATTTGATATACCCAAATGAACCAAATTTTACTAATAAGTCTGGCTCATCAAGTTTGTATACAAAATCAGGAAAGTCATAACACTTCCACATGTGCCCCACCAGTCATACGAAGCATCTGCAGTCGATGTTCGAGTTCCATCCATCTGTGTTGAAACATATCTGGTGTGATGGTTGCAACTGCATTCTCAATGCGCTCACGTAGTTGGGGGATGTTCACCGCCTTTGTCATATATACCCTGTCCTTGACATACCCCCACATGAAAAACTCCAGAAGGTTTATGTCTAGCGATCTCGGTGGCCATGAAATTGGTCCGCCTTTCCTACACCGCCTACTAGGAAACTCAGCAACCAGTCTCTCCCTCACCGCTCTGAGTCAGTGCTGAGGTGCCCATCTTGTTGAAAACATATATGCCGATGCCTATGCTGAATGTTTGGGAACACAAACTGTCCAACATATCCAGATACGAATGCCCGTTACAGTACCTTCAGCAAAGAAGAAGGGCCCTATGACTGTACCATCTTGGATGAATCCACACCACACATTAACTTTAAGGCCGTTTCTCTCGTACTGGAATACCGCACGAGGAATTCAGATCCCCGGATTCGTACACTATGTCGATTGACATGTCCTGACATGCGAAACGTGGGATCATCGGAAAACATAACCCATGACAGTTTGTTGTCAATGTGTTCCAACGTAGCTGCAGCAAACTCCGCTCTTTTTGATTTATCGGTGGGCTTCAGTGCCCGCAGTATTTGCAATTTGTACGCGTACAACCTCAGACGCCTACGCCAACTCTATGGACAGTTGATTTGGATATAGCCAGTTCCTGCGAGGCTCTACGAATGGACTTATGAGGACTTCTTTGCAATGCTTCGGCAAGGCGCTGCACATTGTCTTCTGAAACAAGTTGTCGGCCACCGCCGTGTTTTTAGCCATGGAATCAGGCTCCACGAAATCCCTTTTACATACCCTGCTTCGCATTGGGAGGATCTCTCTGGTATTCCTGACGGAAGCGTCGTTGCACTGCCACAATGAGCCAAGTTCCGCGTACCACCAAACGACCTAAGCTTTTTCTGTGTGTTCGTACCTTGCACGTACTGGAATACACTTGCAAAAACACAAAATACACATATCGTACATTAAGTTATTATCGCAAATTAAAACTAGAGCGATTCAATTGGTACACGCATATATAGGGTTAATCACTAAAACTTGCACCGCAAATATTTCGGAAATGGAAAGTGCTATTGATGTGCAGTTTTCACAAAACTGATTGGCAGTCAGGGGCTCGTACATTTAGCCTATAAACAGAGTTTAATAATACTGAGAAAGTGTATTTTTAGCAAACAATGCCTAGTTACATCAACAGAATAAAGGTAGGGTAAATTAGAATGTCAGTGGCAGTGGTTTACGAGAAATCTTGTTTTGAAACTTTCACGCACCGACACTTGTACAATCTGTGGTAGCACAAACTAAAGAAAAACAAAAGGGAATTACAATACTACTGTGGTTTCTTACAAGTAATGAGAACATAGCCCTTCCAAGATTGTGTTCAAAATGACCACCGACAGGTTCAATACACGCTTCCTGTCTGCTATGGAAAGACTGCTGCACACGTTCTAGTATTTCAGCGGAAATTTCAGAGCAGGCAGCGGTATATACGGATTCTCTCAGTATATAGTCTATAAGACACCTTCCAGTGTCAGTTCTTACAGAACCAAAACACTAAAAAATATTTACAAGGCCTGGAGGTTGGAGTCCAAACATATTGGCGTCATACAAGAACACATCTGCGAAGATTGCTTTATCTTTTCGTTAAGAATGGTATAGATAGAAAATAGTTTGTGTTGTTAGTATGTGTGTAAAACTAAGACAAATGCCACAGATATTTCATTTCAAGGAGTATGGTTATAATTTAGCCACTGAGAAAACAGTGCACACAGCAAAACAAGATGTAATTCTGTCTGTAATAGAAAGATATTTGTACGTAGTACTTATGCCTTTAATTGGCATTGTATTCAAATACTGTAGTACATGTGTGCAGGGTGTAACATAAAAACATCTAAGTAAACTTTACTGTAATTCGGCAGATGTATCTAATGAAACTTCCGGATACCAAACTTTTAACAACCATTATGCAAGAAATATTGCTGTGTTTCCAACGTATGTAGCAACCAGTTCCATTGCCAGCATAAACTAATTATTATATGAAAAAACAAATTGTGATCACAAATTGTTAAGCAAAATTTATAATTAGCAGTTCCGATTATTCATTTCTCTACCACGTACGTAGTAGGTAGAGAATGTATCATAGCCCACTTAAAAATTCGATACTGAGGTTTCACTATAAATATATGTTTTGAGGTCCCCTGAATAAGAAAAGAATTTTAGAAAAAGTTACATGTGTGTATATATGTGTGTGTATGTGTCTGTCCTGTGTTTATCTGTGTTGTATTCTCCGTGGTGTAGTGGTTAACGTGCTATCCTCTAGTTCACGGGGTCGCGGGTTCAAACCCGGCGGAGGGTGATGGATTTTTTTCGGGCGCCAAAATCCTTCGCAGGGCTTCCTTCGGAAGGGAAGTAAAGCCGGTGGTCCCATGTCGTAGATTTACGGCACGTAAAAGAACCTCAAGCCTGATAAAGAGGTCTCTGAGCAAAATTTATGGTCTTTCACGCCCAATATAGAGTGGGACGCTAACGACCATGGTAGTTAAACAGTTTCCATAATTAAAACTCAATTTAATTTTAATTTGTATGTTTATCTGTGAACAGCATATCTCAAAAACCAAAGTCGGAAATATACCATTACTTTCAGTATCTTCCAAAGATGCGACACAAAAATTTTAAATCAAATCCCCTGCCGTAACACATAGAACATTTTTCGAAATTTATTTTCTCGAAAGTGGCTCTAACGATTTTGATGCAGAGCGAGATGGCTCACGTCTATGATCCGCATTCGAGAGGTCGTCGGTTCAATTCACGCGGCGGATCATTCTGAGCCATGGGTTTTTTTCGTGATTTACCCAGATCGCTAGGCAAATACTGGGAAGGATTATTACATCCCCCGAATTTCTTATCCCTCCATTTCATCTCCATTCTCATTTCACTTCACATTTCATCTGCTTGGTTTCTTTCAGGGTTGCAAGTGTCGGCGGGAAGTCTCAGGGGTGCATGGCAGGCCAAAAGAATGCTCTGAGTAAACTTTTGTCCCCCGGAATGGGTACCGACTTCGGGTCCCGGGTTTCCTAAGGGTTGTGTAAGCCCATAGGGGGAGGAGGCCAGCTGCACCGGCTGCCGTCCGGGAAGTTTAAATCCTTAAACGGTAAGGGGGCCTGCCCATCAGAGGCATAGGTACAAAAGATCTGCTAGGTCGAGGAGGTGCTATGTCCTCCTCCACTCCTAGTCCTATTCCTATCCTAACGATTTTGATTAAACTACCACACATTAAAAATATTTAAATGACAAACAAAACCTATATCTTTGAATTTTCTGTAAATAACCTGTGAATTTCTCTTCATTCGTATGGAATGTGTATAAACTCGTATAACAGGTAAACGACAAGTGGTAGACGAAAACGTACTACACAAAAAGTGTAGATATCTTTAAAACACAATATATGTTAAGTAACCTTTTTATGGGGTCAGTCATTTCCGAGATAATGCTTGAAGTTGTTGAATATCTTTGTCATTCTTTCCAAGTCCTGTCGATTTTCAGTTTTTTATTGTGTGGAATTTTAAGGTGAGCATATAGCGTCCAGTTCTTAAACATATGACTACCATTCCCTTTGCATTCATAACGAAATGTGTAGTGTAGTTATTTCTGCAAATATTTGTCTCGATTAAAATGAAGTAGATAGAAAAATAAGGTTTCGTAATCATAGTTTCTTTATCTATTAATAAATGGTACAGGGTAGAGAGAGTCATGTGAATGCAGGACATAGGATTTTTTTTCTTAGTGGTTACGTACTTGGTGCTATTTCCAAAAGGTTTAAACTGCCGGCCTTGAGATGGGACCTTCATATTCATCAGTTTCACCCTTATTTCATTGAATAATGATGTCAGGACTTTCTGTATTATGTGAAAACTGTGTAGCCTTTATGATATTAAATAACTACGGGAACAAAGGAGAAGTATAATGGTTTAAAATTTCAACCACTGCAATTATCTAAAATAACTCAAGTATTTCGTTAATTCTTTCACTGCTAAAATATGTTTTCTCAAACACTATACAGAATTGTTAGAATTGGAAAACTGCCAACTGTTGGGATTACATAAAGCAGAAACACAACTGCCTCAAACCTATGCTTTTTCTGGAACATCGGGGACTTTTTCATCAATAATTCGATTATCATTAGGGTTTAGGAAATTGCATTTACAAGAAGTAAAGCAAAGGATTCACCATAAAGATATTTTGTATAATTTTACAATAATTTCCTAACTACTATGAGGGAGATCAATGAACATAATTCAAGTGCGTTTTAAAAATTAAGAAGCCACCTGTCAAACGTCGGTTAAGCCAACTAGTGTAAAATAAGGAATTTCTGTATTCATTTTTCTAGTTTAACGAGAGGTAGATAAAATAATAATATTTTGTTAGAATAGTTTGCAGAAGAGTGATTAGAGAAACGCTTATGAATGTAAAATATAGACTTTTTTAAATTGTTTAACGTTCGTCTTAAGCTCTTGGTCATATTCGGGCACTACTACAATAGGTTCCCTGGTTCACTCGAGCCTGTGCATGCGTATATGTGTTTGGGGACCTAACTTATAAATGGCCTTAGTTGCGTAGTCGCCTGCCTTCACCATTTATTTTTATTTCTGTTTCTTTTGTGTTGTAGGTGAAACTTTGGATCTGGTATAACTATAGGTACAGGTATAGGTATTGCTCATTCAACGCAGAAGGGCACATCGCGCGTTGCGACCTGCACAGATCAATTGCAGCCACCACCCCCAAGGAGACAGGGAGGAGTTGAAGGAAGCTCAGGAGCTTACAGGCCATAGAGACACGCGAAAGTCCCTAACATTTCCAAGTTCGCAGACCCGTTCCACTGCTGCAGCCGCCGAGCGAGGACACGAACGACCCATCAATGAAGCAGCCCTTTGTTCTCGATAGGAAGTACTCTTGCCAGTGAGTGTGGATCCGCGCCATCTCCCCGGCACCGCCATACGCCACGAAATCTATAAGTAATCCTAAAAGATGAAAAGGAAACGGAATAAAGGGAAATGATGGAAAGGAAATCTTGGTAGAGCAGAAATCCCCCCAGCATTCGCCTGTCAACCCTGGGGAACCCCCCCCAAAAAAAACCCATGAGTCAGAGTGGGCGGTTCGCTAGGGATTGAACCCGGGAACTCACGAGTGTAAGTTGGACCTGATATTGAATGTCCATTTCGGTGTTTACCTGTCAACGGAACGTACCTACAACAAGAAAAAAAATCTGATGTGTTACACTCACATGACTTTCTCTACTCTTGTAAAACTATTTTTACAAACGCTTATTCCGCATATGCTTCATGTTAATCAAGATGTTAATCTTATTGCTAATTTTCTTGTAGATGCAAGGGGAATTGATACGCTTTAAGCGATAGTCAAATATTTTAAGAGCTGGTTGCTATGTGGAGCATTCCATTCTCTTTGCATGTCCAGGACAAAAAAAAATGGATATCGAATTCTTATTTGAGAAAAAGTATTGGAAAATTTAAGGGAATAACAAGCAATATCTCGAAAATGGTTCACTCAACAACAAAAATGTGTATGACGTAAATTGTGTATTTTAACGCGATCTACATTTTTTGTGTAGTAAGATTTTGTCTATCTCTTATGGTTTATCAGTTACGCAAAAGTCGTTCACAATGAAGAATACTTTTGGAGACATTCCTAGAAAATTCAAGGTATACATTTTATTTGTCATGAAATTATCTTAAATATATGATATTTTAATCAAAATCGTTACAGCCATTTCTGAGAAAAATAAAATGTT
Organism: Deroplatys truncata; assembly: GCA_030765065.1. NCBI lineage: Eukaryota > Metazoa > Arthropoda > Insecta > Mantodea > Mantidae > Deroplatys > Deroplatys truncata. The sequence continues at coordinate 29,123,196 of CM060976.1, read as the reverse complement.
CGAAAATTGTTCCATGTAAAGGGTAATCTGGGGTGGGGGGATTTTCTTGAAAACCTTCGTGTCGCATCTCTGGAAGATACTGAACCTAAGTATCAAGTTTCGTGTTTATCCGTCTATTCGTTTCTCAGTTATGCTGTTCACAGACAGACACACATACACACACAGACACACACACACGGACATGTTTCCAAAAATGCTTTTTTTGTATTCAGGGGGCCTCAAAACATATATTTCGGGGGAAATCTCGGTATCGAATTTTTGGGTGGAATACAATACCTTCCCTAGTTACTATACGTAGTAGAGAAAGTAAAAATATGATGTGAGATATTCACATGACTTTTTCTACCCTCTATCTTTATTAGTGGGAATACAAATTATTCTTATTAAAGCTTATTTTTCTATCCACTACATTTCAATCCAAATAAACTTTTGCAGAATTAGCTACATTACACACTTCGTTATAGACACAAGGGTAACAGCGATAGTCAAATGTTTAAGAACTGGACGCCACATGCTGGCCTTAAAATTCCATATTGTTTCCATGCAGTCGCGAGAAACAACTGAATGTTGAAAGGAGAATGACAAGAAATGAACAATAACCTTTAATAACAAATATCTCAGAAACGGCTTATGCCAGAAAAAACGTATTTCAAATAAATTGTGTGCTTTAAGGAAATCTATATTTTTTGTGTAAAACATTTTCGTTTGTGGCTTAACGTTTAGCAGTTATACTAGATTATATAAAACTCCTTCCGAATGAAGAGGACTTCCTAGGATATTCGCCGAAAATTCAAGATATACATTTTATTTGTCATATAAATTCATTTCATATATGGCATTTTAATCAAAATCGTTAGTTACATTTTAGAATATAAACATTTTAGAAAAATTATAATAGTGATTCATTTTAGGGTAAATTTCATTTTTGTGTGGGAAACTACAATTAGGGTCCATCCTTTATAAACATGATGTATGCAGAGTAAATAAAGGATCAAATGAAGTGATTTCTTTCTTAAAACAATATTCTGATAATGTGCTTGCTGTGCTTTTTTTTTCAGACAACTGCTGTGCACAAAATCAAATTTATACTTGCATAAAGGTGGGAAGCTTTGCAATCTTTATACACCAATTTCCAGAAGCAGGCTATAGCTTCTGCCTTGCGACCGAAGTTTTGAACGCATTGAGAACATTAGGAAACAGAAAGAGTTTATTTACTTGAAGAGTATAAAACACTGGTAAAGAAAACGTCACCACAGAAGTTCAGGGTCAGTGATGTTGAACAGGATCATGTTGGAAACTATGTCAGTCATCTAAACCTATCTTCTTAAAGAATGTTAATAATAAAACGAATCCAAAATTTAGTGCATCTAGATATCGTATTTTTTGCTATTCAAGAACATCAGAGTGGAACGTTTTATTTGATGAAGCCTGAACAGCGAGTAACACTCACTGCCGAGCACGCATCTAATGGTAGGCTGTCTATTAAGGATGACATACTCAAGGATACAGTGAAACATGCATCGCAGTATGCTAGTAAGAGCGACGCGTGGTACTATGTTTCTCTGAAATCGGGTTTGTGTTCCAAAAGTAATAAATCTTCTTCTTAGAAAATGACGAAGTTAACTTAACTTGAGAGTGATTAACAATGTGTTTTAATATTGCTTCTAAGAGTGCCGGAATAGCGCTGTAATTTCGTTTCTGGCTCTCGATCTGGGTTTGATTCTCGGCTCTAAACTGGTGATTTTAAGTCGGCCCTACCCATGTGAAGTATTCGCAATGCCAACTGCTCCAGGATAAAAGCTGTAGGTCCTTTCATTCCACATCCGTCCTCATTGTCTCCCTACCATCGGAGGCAACGGACTCCGCCCGCTGGGTGCCTCCACATCAGAAATAGGTCTAGTCATCGCTTGGTGGAATGAGGTTAACCCCAAAGGTTATAGGGCATATAGGGGGAACGTTGGAGATGACGAGAATTTTATTGCTTCTTATATATTATTTAAATTTACATATGAATGATATTCAAAAAGTTTTATATAATTATAAGTATGTATTTCTAATAAAATATGGCTTACGTTGCACATGTAACACCTTTCAACTAGCAGTCCCATTAAAGTAGGCCAAATATAGTTAGTTTTCCATACTCGGCACAAAAATAGTATAACTAAATTCTAAAATTCGCTGATTACTCGGAAATCGATGTATTCATTTTGTTGCTATTATGCTTACAAAGTAACCTTTCTACGCTTAATCAACCTTTATAAACAATAGAATGAAATATTATATGTAGATTTCTTAAATTAGTGTATCATGCCTCCGAAAGTTTTGTAAAATGTGAGTTAACCCGCTGTTACCCAGCGAGATGGCTCAGGCAACAATGTCTCTAGCCGCATTCGGGAGACCCCGGGTTCGATTCCTGGGACCGCCCATTCTGAGCTTGGGTTATTCCTGGCTTTCCCCTGGTCGCCTAGGTGAATGCCGGGGTGGAGTATTCTACCACGATTTCTCCTTTCCCCCATTTCCTCTCATTTCATCTATCCGTTTCACTTTCAGGTGTGTCTTCGAGAGTCCTGCGGTGCTGCTGGTGTCGGGCAGATGCCTTAGTTGCTTGCGCATTGGAAAGATTTCTCCCCTTGAACGCCATGGTGCGTTCTCCCGCCCGTACGGTCGCTTCGTCGCCCTCTCTCGGGATTTTTCGTCACTAGCGGTGAGCGGGTGTTTAAACTGGAAATATTAGGGACTTCGGCACGTGTCTGTGGGTGTGTCTGCCTGCAGATCGGAGGCGTTCTGCGGCTCCTTCATCTCATTCCTGCCTCCTGGGGGGCGTGGCGACATTAGACCAAGACGGGTTGTCCCCCTCCGATAATTACACCCTACATTGTACATCCTATCTTCTTCTTGCACCACGGTCTACAATTAATAAATGAGTTCAACACGACCTCTGCAGATAGTGCATTTGTACCAGAATCCTTTATCGCGCTCCTGATTCGTCAGCAAAAATTATCTGTTTTCGCATTGAACAATTCATATATTTTACATTATTTTAAGTGTAATAAAGCTTTGAATTGTTTGCCATGAGATAGTTTTAGCTTCGAGTCTACATGAAATCACTAATGGTATCACGAATATATTCAGGAGACTAAAAGACATTATAAACATTTCCTGTTTCGAAATAAGCATTTGGATAAAAACATCCAGGCTGAATTCTATTCGCACTCTGACAATGCACCGCCTCATACAGGTATCATATTCGATTCAGTGTATTGCATCTGACCTCGTTTCGGCACATTATAGACCTACCGGTTACAAGCAGAAATGTTTCTAGCAATGTTAAATTTTTGTTGAATAATGTGTGTTAAGGTGAACGATAGTTTACTGTATAAAAATCATAGCTTACAACTCCGTAGCATATGTCTGCGTTTTTTACTTTCTCTACTACGTATAGCAAGTGGGAGAAGTATTACACTCCACCCAAAAGTTCGATACCGAGAATTCACCGGAAATACATGTTTTGAGGCGTCTTAAATCCCAATAAAGCATTTTTGGAAATATGTCCGTGTGTCTGTCTGTGAACAACCTAATTCAAAAACGAGAAGTCGGATAAACACCAAACTTGGTATTTGAGTTTGGTATCTTCTAAGGATGCGACACAAAAAGTTTCAATAATACATCCCACACCAACTACCCTTTACATGGAGCAGTTTTCGAACATTTTGATTTTCTCAAGAATAGTTCTAACGATTTTGATTAAAATATCATAGATTTTTAAGATATTTTCGTGACAAATGAAATGTATTTCTTGAATTTTTTGGGAATGTCCCGAAGGTCCTCTTCATTCTGAATGACTTTAGCAAAACTGGTAAACCGTAAGAGATAGACAAAATTCTACTACACAAACACTGCAGATCTGGTTAAAACACGCAATTTATGTCACGTATTTTGGTTTTTATTTTTTTATTTTTTATTTATTTCTGAGATATGCCTTGATATTTGTTTGAATTTTTCAGTACTTATACCTTTTCTTAAATAGTTATTCTTTTTTCTCCCCCTGGAAATGTGGGATGCTGCAATTAGTGACCAGCTCTTAGAAGATTTGACTATCGCTTAGAGCTTGGCATATTCCCCTTGCACCTACAAGAAAGTTGGCAGTACGGTAGTTTCTGTAATTGTTTTTCTCGATTAACATGTAGGTGGAGAATAAGCGTTTATATAAATAGTTTGTACAAGAGTAGGGAAAGTAATGTAGTGCAACATATTGAGGCAGTATTTTATATCACAACACTGTGAATGCCAGAGTGATTGTAGTGTAACTTAACATTATTGTATGACAATGATTTGGGATGTTTGTTAATTATAAGCATTGTTAGCAAATAAGTTTACACGGCCTCACTGAAACTGACAATAGGAGCGGGTAACAATGAGCGAGGGGGTGAGTTGTTTATTAATTAGAAGAGACAAGCAAATGACGTCAGATTAGCGCGCTTTTCTGTAGAAATGGAGGGAATATCTTTCCTAGAGCATATGTGTTCGTAATTTTGATTGGATATAAAAATAGACGCTAATGTTGGCGCGCTTTATTAACCAATAGCAGCTCTGTTATAATGTTTAGGCATATCAGGGTGAGGGAGTATAAAAAGCTAAAGCCAGAGACGGGTAACGCTCAGTCCAACACATTCGCGGGTTATACGTCGTGCAGTTCTACAGAATCATGCAGAAGTTACACGTCGCCCAGTTCATCAGAATCATTCACGCGTTAAACGTCGCGCAGTTCTACCAAATCTCTGGCGTCGTAAAGTTAGCTAATAAATGTAAAATACGCGAATTAATAAGTGCAGCAAATAAGTGATTATAGTGATATTAGAAAATATAACAGTTTCAGTCGGGCGTGTATCAGAGTCAATATGTGAAATTAACTAATTGTGACGGTAATAAAAGTGTAAAAACAAATTCTTTTATAAGTGTTATCTTTCAGTAACAAATCCTTTCCGTTTACACACCCTGTTCAAGAGATATGCTCGACTGAGTAGTAATAATAGCTAGCCGGAGGACAAAGAACCCAAATTTCAAACTAGTATACAATAACAGGCGCTCAGCAATAAGATAACACGAAGTTACTGCGACAAATTGGCTCCCATACGTGGGGCAGATAAACATGAAGCATCTTCCAACTACAAAAAAATATTCTACTTCAAATCTGACGTTTAGCTTATGAACTCAAAATCGGCAAACCTGATTTGCTATGAAAAACGATGTAGAGCATGTCCCAGGTCACATTTAAAGTATAGGATAAACTGTATCTTTAAAAGATGTTTATAAGCCTAAGTTTATACGAAGTTATAAACCTTAATATTACATTCACACGGCTTTCACTACCCATTATTATTTATATTGATATACATTATATAAGCTTCTTAACGTAAATTTGTTCTTTATATACTTAATGCTAATCGAGATAAACGTTTGCTGAAATAGGTCAACACGCGCTTCATTGGAGGAGAGAGTAAGCTAAAGCGATAGTCAAATCTCTAAAAAGCGTATCACCAAATGCTGGCTTGAAATTCCGTCTTTTGCATTAATGAGAAGCAACTAAATAGCATAATACTTTAAAACAATACTTTCTATATCTTCACATGAGTTTCTCTACTCATTCTCCACAAACTGCCCCTACAACTTATTGATATACTCTGTCTACTGCGTGTTACTCGATGTAAACATTTACAAAATAGTTTATAACACTTCGTTGTAGCTAAGTACAATAGGCGTATAGGAGGTTGAAACTGTACTCAGATGTTGAAATAGAGTCACTAAATACTGGTTTTGAAACTCCAGTTTTCTATGACCACGAGAAACAAACGAATGCTAACTTAAAACAACATACGTATCTGAAAGTTCAAACCAATAACAATAAATATTTGGAAATTTGTTAAACACACAAAACATTTACATAAACGTCGTGCTTTAACAAGATGTGCATTTCTGCTTTCTCTACCACATACATAGTAGGTGTAACGTTCTTGCAAGGCCGATGTAGAAGTAGTCGATGCATAGAAGTAACAATTACCTAAAAAAAAAAAATAAACTAGAAAAATAAAATGCCGAGCCCATTATAGAATGCATTGGAAATAAAATATTCCTCAGAGTAATAATTGTTTTGTACTACCAAAACTTAAAGGAATTAAACAAGGATTTACAGCAGCTTTAAATAAAAGTAACAATCCATAAAGCCCCAAAGGTACTGAATATATTAACAATTAAATGTAGAAACAAAGATATGTTACAATTAAAGTACATTGCATTTGAATTTGTCCTTCTTACACAACATTTGCCATTTTGAAATGAAATTTAACACTCGATAATATGATATAAACTCGTTTCCATGAGATATTAAATGCCGCTCCACACACTACAAGAATTTGGAATTTTACTTACGCCAAAAGTACATGATATAGATAATTTAGATAAGGCCGAAAAGTATGTAGACGGCCGCTCCCAGACACGAAGCTGAATAAAAGCCCTTCGCTGGTCGTCGTGAACTAACTGTCACACTCTTTTTTTTCTCTTTTCGCTCCAGATACGCACTGGTGAGGACGTTGAACCAACATAAGCGCTACCTATACTGGCGGAGAGGACACAACCTGGCGAGCGCTAGAAACCTGGTGCAGCTGACTTCTGGTGTAAGGCAGGTTGCCGGCGTAATAATAAGCAGGGACCGAAAATTGTAATTCCCTCCGACGACGTCGCAGATTCTGCGCCACTTGCTCCGGGCATACGCACTTCACGGGGCAGGCTCAATGCCCCCTGTACCCCCGGAGCAAGCCAGCTGGGTCAGTTACACTGACGACGACAACTAATCCGCCTCCGCCGACGGCCACCCAACAGCCTCCGCCGACGACGCCCCGTGTAAGGGGTATATCACAACCAACTCAACTGGACCTACGAGACACTCTTTCTGCAATACAGGCTACTCTCCAGGATTTCACCTCTCGCATGGCTGAGTTACGCTGTGCAACCAACACGCGCCTAGCGGCAGTGGAGGCCAAGCAGCGGACCTCGGCCAGGGCAATCTTCGCACTTTCAAAGCAGATCTCAGACCTCCAGGGTGATGACGGGATCCTCGCGTCAGTCCAGCGCAAGCTGGCGCGCGTAGAGGGACACTTCGTCGAACCAGATGACACCGAGGCGGAAAGCGACGACCGACCTACGCGACTGGGAGCCCTTGAGGCCTCAGTTGCGGGGCTTCGAGAGCTCCATGCCAATACCAACAGCCTTATCCGACATAGCACAACATTTCTCAGTGAGGAGAACGGTGAACTCATCGCCGGGCTCCGCAACGTAATTGAACGAGCAGCCAAAGATGAACTCATGGAGGTTCATCATCCAACGACTCATCCAACGGACTGGCCGGGCGCGACACACAGAGGCCGCAACCGGCGCCCGAGGAACTATTGATTGCCACACATTACTTACCATGGCAGCAAGCTGGGAACTGTTGCCACACATTTACCTTTAACTTCCCTTTACTCTTCACTCCCGAATTCCCACGGGCGCAAGTAGGGCTTCGGTCATGCTTGCGTCCTGGCACCATCCTCACCTGGCTTAGGCCCTCGTGGCCGGCCAATATACCCGTACCCATGACTGCGCTGGTACAATAGCGGTACAGCCACAGTATCACACCTGACTTCCCTTCTTTCTCCTTCTTCACTTTTTCCTGCCGGTGGAGGAGTTTTTAGTGGGTATGCCGACTTTTAGTGAGTCTCACACTCTCAGTCTCGACTCCCATCGGGGCTGGGGTAAGTGATTAAATCATTTTCTTCTCCACTCGAAAAAAAAGTAGTTCATGATTGTAGGTACAAAAGAACTACGGCCATTTCTGCAAAACAGCCACTCGGCGAAAGAAGAGCCACAATTGGCTCATAGGTAGAGAAGCTATTCCATTACACCCAAAAATTCGATACTGAGATTTCACGGAAATATATGTCTTGAGCCCCCCCCCCCCGAATCCAAAAAAAGCACTTTTAGAAAAAGGTCTGTGTGTGTATCTGTCAGTCTGTGTGTCTGTGAACAGTATAACTCAAAAACGAGTAATCGTATAAACATCACCCTAATATTCAAGTTCAGTATCTTCCAAGGATGTCACACGGAGATTTTCAAGACGAACCTACACCCCGCAACTACCCTTTACATGGAACATTGCTCTAAAAAGTTCCTTTTTTTCTAAAAAATGGCTCAAACTATTTTTATTGAACTACCATATATTAAAGATACTGGTATTAAATGACCGATTCTACTCACAGGCTGTTATATGAATAACCTGTGAAGTTTGCTTATTCGGAAGGAATTTTCTTTAATCTTCTCTAACTGGTAAACGTTAAACGATAGACGAAAACGCACTACAGAAAAATTTTAGATCTCTTTAAAACACACAATTTACTTCACATAATCTTTTTTGTAGATAAGGCATTTCTGAGATATCCTTTATTAATAATTGGAATTGCTCATTACTTGGTAATTATTTTAAAGTCCTGTCAACATTCAGTTGTTCCTCGTGATTGCATGGAAACATTATGGAAGCTTAACACAGTGTATAGCGTTCAGTTCTTAAACATTTGAATATCGCTGTTCCCTTTGTAACGAAATGTGTAATGTGGCTATTTCTGTCAATATTTACTTGCATTAAAATGCAGTGTATAGGAAAATAAGGATTAGTAAGAACAGTTTGTATAACCACTAATAGAAATAGAGGGCAGAGAAAGCAATGTGACAGATTTTACCAGTTATTTTATGTTACCAGATTCCAGTAACAAGTTGAATATTTTTTATTTCTATTATAATTATTAGATTTTGGATTCCTATTTTACCACGGACATAGTAGAAGAGGCGTTGCATTTCACCCAAAATTCCATATGGAGATTTCACTGGAAACACACATTTTGAGGAGCTCTGAATCCAAAGAAAAAGCATATTCAGTAAAATGTCCGTGTGTGTGTGAACAGCATAACTGAAAAATCTGATGTGTTACACTCACATGACTTTCTCTACTCTTGTACAAAGGATTTTTACAAACGCTTATTCTCCATATGCTTCATGTTAGTCGAGATATCGAGATGTTAATCTAATTGCTAATTTTCTTGTAGATGCAAGGGGAATTGGTAGGGTTTAAGCGACAGTCAAATATTTTAAGCGCTGGTTGCTATGTGGATTATTCCATTCTCTTTGCATTACTAGGAAGAAAAACGAATAACAAATTCCCATTTGAGAAAAAGTATAAGTATTGGAAAATTTAAGGGAATAACAAATAATATCTCGAAAATGGTTCACTCAGCAAAATAATGTACATGACATAAATTGTGTATTTTAATGAGATCTACATTTTTTGTGTAGTAAAATTTTGTCTATCTCTTATGGTTTACCAGTTATGCAAACGTCGTTCACAATGAAGAATACTTTTGGACACATTCCCAGAAAATTCAAGATATACATTTTATTTGTCATAAACATATCTTAAACATATGATATTTTAATCAAAATCGTTAAAGTCGTTTCTGAGAAAATTAAAATTTTCGAAAAATCTTCCATGTAAAGGGTAATTTGGGTGGGGGATTTTCTTGAAAACCTTAGTGTCGCATCTCTGGAAGATACTGAACCTAAATACCAAGTTTGGTGTTTATCCGACTGTTCGTTTCTGAGTTATGCTGTCCATAGACAGACACGCACACAATATGCTGTTATGTGTTTCTTTTATGTTTTGTATCTGTATTATACATCCAGCCAGTCACTTTGCGTTGCTTGTCCCCTTTGCTTAACGCATTCTTTGGTGCTCTCTTTTTTTCTCCTCTGTGGCTTGCTGACGTGGCATGTGCCTTGGCCGTACGCGAGGAGTGGTGGGATTTCTGCCGCATTGCAGGTATAGCTCTCTGCCCGGCAACTACTCATCAGGATTGTGGAAGTTTTTTTTTCAGTGGTTTTAGGGAACGTCTTTTGGGTTTTTTTGTGGATCGACCTTATGTAAAGGTAGGCTTTATTATCAGTTTTGTGTCTTGGTAATGGTGAGTGAATTTTGGGGCGGAAAACGTTATGTGTGTTTGAAAATACGAATTCGCAAAGTGACTGGCTCGTGGAATTGTTCAGATGTTTAGTGTATAGTTAGTTTAAAATTTGTGATAAGAGCTTTACACAGTTGTGCAATTTGAAAATGCATATTTGATTCATGAAGGTAAAAAGCATCAGTAGTGTGAAATTTGTGAGAAAAGCTTTTGGCATTTGTCGTCTGAAATTGCATAGTTTGTTTTAGGAGGGCAAGAAGCAATATAAGTAGAAATTTGTGAGTAGAGCTTTACATATTTTGGGCACTTTGAAAATGCATAGTTAGTTCAAAATTACAGAAATTCTGTTGTGTAAATTATGAGAGCAGTAATTGCAGTTAAAACCCAGTTATGCTGAACCCATTTATGCTGAACTTTGTAACTGAAAACGGTTGGGTTGTAAAGTACCTACATCTAGCTTAGCTGGACTTTGAAGCTCTCTGTTACCAGAATTTCATAAAAGTCTGTTTCGGTCTTGTTCAACATTCTTAGCTAGTCTTTGACTAGCTAAACTTATTTAAATATTTTGGTCTGATGTTTATAGTGGCTTTGTTTTATAAAGTTTCTAAATTGATTTTGTTTGTTGAATTTTTGTTTGACTTATTTTTGCTGTATTTAAAACTTGCTTTACTGCTCTGCTCAATTGGTTTTGGTTGGTTTACTATTTAAGCCATCTTTGTTTTACAGTTATTCTTTTATGGTTGGTTTACGGTTCTGGTTATTAATGTTTGTTTATTATTATCATTAAAGTACCCACAAAAACAAACTTATCAATAGTAGTATATTTTTGAGAGTTCTGGTTTCCATTTTGTTTTCCCCTACGGCACTCGTTAGGGCTTCCCTTTTCGTTTGGCCGGGGTTCCCTAACTCAGTCAAACAGCGGTACCATTGCAAATTACTGGTAGCAGAGCGTGGTTAATTGATTTGTCTGTGTTGGTTAGGGAATATTGTTGGGTTTGTTGTTTGCTCTGTATTCTCCGGATTTCATTTTCTTTCTTGTACCATATCCGTAGTTACAAGATGGCGGTATCGGTTACTAATGTGGACAGATTACGGAAAGGTGAATTGTGGGTAGAGTTGGTTGTACGTGGAGGTCAATGTTCTATGACAACTGAAGTGGCTATTATGTTGGAAGTTTTTCGACAAATTAAGGATGCTCCATTAATTACTGTTTCTATTGATCACGTGGTAGTGACTAAGTGTGAGTCCACTTGCTCGTTGGCCTTAGCAGAGATTCAGGATAATTTAATGGATTTTGGGCGCGAGGATTCTCCCTCTAAGGCACAGTTGCTCCGGTGGCAAGTTAGAATTCGACATTACTTGTTCTATTTAGATTATGTCTTACAGAGATTCCCTACTTTGCAGTCATGTATAGCGTTGCAAAGGTTAAAGGATCAGTTTAAGGAATTAGCCCGTAAAGTGGAGGAAGATTTTGGGACTTCACAGGAGGATACTGGGTCGTCCCCCTTGTATAATCAAGGATTGTCAGATGTGGTTCAGCCTTCGATTGCGGTGTCTGCGTTTCGGCCACTTAGACTCGCTCATCCCCTCCAGCAATTCGTGGAAGGCGTTCAGTTAAACGACATTGTTGATGTACCATCGGCTTTACAGTTTCTCTATTTTCTTGTTCGATTGACGCTAATGGCTAAGCGTTATTTGGTACCCACGGCTCAAGTGATAGAATTATTATCTGTTAAGGTGTCTGGGATAGTTTCGGACCTGTTAATGCGGTGTGCTGGTTTGGCTGAGCCTGTGACTTGCTTTCATTTGGCCCTATTAGACATGTTCATTCCGCGTAGGGAATGCACGAGACTAATGCAAGACGTATATTTTCGTCCTCAGGGTCTAACGGAACCGTTTACAGAATATATGGTTCGGGTTAAGGAAATTGCTTTAGTGTTGGTGCTCCCTGATACGGAAGCGGAAATTTGTGATGTCATTTTATCAGGACTCAATCCAGTCGTCAGGTCGGCTTTGGTATTAGGACCTCGGCCGTCAAATTTGCAGCAGTTGGAAGCATTGGTTCCTAAACTCAATGAAGTTATGCTTGTTGATAGGCTGCGTCTGTCAGAACCTCCAGGCTCATTAGCAAACTCCTAATACCACTGTATCAGCTCCTTCTTCGGCCATTGTTCCGGATTCGGGTCGTCTGGCCACTATTAAATGCTTTCAGTGTGGTCAGGAAGGCCATGTTCGAGGAAATTGTCCCAATAGGAGGACCGTGAATCGGGGTTTTCTTCGTATTTCTAATCAGGGGCGACAGTTTCGACCTTCATGACGCCAGAAGGTTAAGTCGACCATTTGTTTGTCTCGGCGTATTTGTGGTTATCCGTTTTCGGGTAAACCTTTAGTTCAAGTTTCTCTTGAGAAGTTGCCTTTATTGGCGTTGTTAGATTCCGGAAGTTCTGTCTCTTTGATTCAGCTTGATTGGCTTAGGTTAAATTTACCATGTATTATGTCGCGTGCAACCACGTGTCAGTTGGTTTGTTTGATGGTCAATGGTCAGGCCTTTCAAGTTACTCAAAAAGTATCATGTATTATACGTTTCCCACGTTTTACGTGGAAACATAGTTTTTTTGTCGTTCCCAAGCTTCCTTATGCATGTGTCCTAGGTGCCGATTTTATGTCAAGGACTGGGATGGCTATTGATTTTTCCACTAGGCAGATCGCTTTTCATTTTGCTCCCCGGATAAAGTTGGACTTTGTGAGGGATTTTAAACCATCTCGGCCCCCTTTAACCTTGGGAGATATTAATTTGGTAACCCAAAATTGCGCAACTTCATCTATGTCTCATTTGTCCCCTGAACAGGCAAAGCAAATAGAGCATTTAGTTAGGGAATTTGATTCCCTGTTTACTGATGTTTTAGGGGTCACTCATTTGACTCAATATGAAATTCAGTTAACCGATTCTACTCCGGTCAAGTTATCTCCATATAAGCTCACACCACCGAAGATGGCTATATTAAAAGAGAAAATACAGAAGATCCTTGACCAAGGGGTTATTAAACCGTCTACTTCAAATTACAGCAGCCCCATATTTCTAGTACCGAAGGGAGATCAGGATTTTAGACCGGTCATAGATTATCGTCTCTTGAACAAAAGAATACTTATTGAAAGTACCCCTTTGCCCGATTTGCATACAGCTGCTCATCATTTTTCGAAGGCTCGCGTTTTTACGACCCTGGATTTAAACAATGCTTATCATCAGATTCCTTTGGCTGAACATTCCAAGCATCTAACAGCTTTCGCTAACCCCTGGCGCCTTTATGAATTCAATAGGGTGCCATTTGGTTTGGCTACGGGCGCGCAAGTCCTCACTCGTTTGCTGGATAATTTGTTTTCGGACATAAAATTTAAATATTTGTACCATTACTTAGATGATCTTGTAGTATATTCCGAGGATTTTGACTCACATCTTGTTCATTTACGTGAGGTCTTTTGTCGCCTACAGAGCGCCGGGTGATCAGTTAAGCAGTCTAAAGTTCCTTTTGCTACCTCTCTAATATGATTTTTGGGCCATATGGTTTCCCCTTCTGGTATTACCATAGACCCAGATCGCACTAAGGCTATTAGAAATTTTCCGGCACCCAAGAATAAGCGTGAGGTGGCTCGATTTTTGGGAATGGTTAACTTCTTCTCTAAATTTATTTCAAATTTTTCTACTCGGGCGGAACCTCTTAATTGCTTACGTAGGAAAGGGGTTACTTTTGCGTGGGCCGAGGAGCAGGAAGCGGCATTTGTTGATCTAAAAGAGGCTATTTCAAACCCTCCTGTCTTGGCTTTTCCAGATTTTGCTATGCCCTTTATTTTACAGACGGATGCTAGTGCTAGCGCGCTAGCGTCTGTTTTGTTGCAGGAATTTCCTGAGGGTCGTCGTCCCATTTATTATAGTTCGCGTACTTTATCTCCTGAGGAACGTAAATTTTCTACATATGAATTAGAAACCTTAGCGGTGCTTTTTGGATTGGAGAAGTATAGGGTGTACTTAGAACATGTGCATTTCTTTTTAGAGTGCGATAACCAGGCTTTAACGTGGGCGTTAGCTGTCCCAAGGAAGACAGGTCGTCTTGCGCGTTGGGGTGTCCGGATAGGTGCCTTTAAGTTTACTCCTTCCTTTATCAGAGGTTCAGAAAATTGTATTGCGGATGCTCTTACCCGGGTATTTTCCGAACCTACTGAGGAGTGTGTTTATTTCGAGACTTTGGATGCTCCTGCGGATACTCAGATTGAGAGTTTCTCATTTTCGGCATTTCTTGAAATGTTTGTCAGTATACCTGAACTTCAACTTACCGATTCTGGTTTGGCTTCAATTATTGAGCAAATTAAATCGGGAGTTTCACTGCAGAATTATAAGATTCATGAGGGTGTTTTGATGGGAAGAGCTAGTTTTGATCGGCGTTATAAAGTCATAGTTCCGAAGGCAGCTATTCCCATGATTCTCAGTTATTTTCACGATTCTCCTTTCGGGGGTCATTTAGGCATTGCCAAAACCAGAAATCGAATTCGTGAACAGTTTATGTGGCGGGGCATGGATTTCGATGTAAGAAAGCATGTTAAGTCTTGCCGCATTTGCGCATTGTCCAAACCCGCGCAGGCCACAAATTGGGGATATTTGGCTTCGGAGGTTCCCTCCGCGCCCATGGAGAAACTATTTGTGGATTTTATCGGACCATTCCCTCGTTCTATTCAGGGAAATATTTTTGCATTGGTGGTTACTGATGCTTTCTCAAAGTTCGTATGGATTTCACCTCTGAGTGCTGCTACTGCTCGCCTTGCTATTCGGGAACTTGGAACAATATTTGGATCTTTTGGTGCTCCTCAATATCTGGTCTCTGATAACGGTTCGCAATTTAAGTCGCGTCTCTTTCGTTCCTTTTGTTTTGATTGGGGTGTTACGCATTTTACTACTACCCCTTATTACCCTAACCCCTCATTAGCGGAACGGGTCAACCGTAACCTTAAGTCCGCTTTAATTGCTTATCATCACCAGCAGCACAATTGCTGGGATAAATATTTGAAGCAACTTCAGTTTGCTTTCAATTCTGCGAGACATGAGGTTCATAAGACGACGCCATTTTCATTGTTATTTGCCTACCAACCTTCGTCTCCTTTGGCTAATTTGTGGGCGTTAAATGATTTATTACCGGCTGACAATTCTCCGCATACCATTCGTACTAATTGGAAGGCTGCCTTGAATAATCTGCGTAGAGGCCACTCTATGAGAAAGCAGCGATACGATGCGTCCCGTCGTCCCTCCCCATTCAAAGTGGGAGATGTTGTTATGTGCCGTAACTATCCTCAGTCCTCGAAAGCAGATGCGTTTGCCGCCAAGTTAGCTCCCCGCTATCTTGGCCCGTTTAAGATTCTCAGAATTTATAAGGGGGTGTCTGTTCTTTTGCAAGAATTGTCTTCCTCCTGCAGGCGCCGCGCTCACCTGTCGCAGCTTAAATTGTATAACTCGGGGTAGCAAGTGAGTCACTTGGCATTGTCCTGATGATGGGTGACTCACTTTCAGGAATTAGCGATCCTGCCCCATGCGAGCTCTTGATTTGTCCCATTCCCTTAACCGGGATAAATCCTGTCCCATTCCTCTCCCAATCATCCTTTCTTATCCCTTCCATATTCATGAAAGCTCCCAATTATACTTTCCTTTCCTCCTACAGTAATGGTATCTTTTCGGATGTTAGCATATAGAACTCCAGTGATTTGTCTTCAGATCTTTGACACATGAGAATATCACTATTGCATACTTGCCAACTTTTACAGTTTGCCCGTAAAATGTATGGTTATGTCCGTGTGCTAGGGCTATTCAAGAGTCAATCACTTGCGAGTTCCTGAATATTTTGGAGGAATTTATGATTTCCTTTTCAAGTCAGCGTGCAAGATAAATATGGTAACATGTATGGTTATCTAATTCTGAAAGTTTTGCCTCATTTCCATTCGCCCTTGCTGGGGTATTTAGCTGTTGCGCAGAGCCTACCTTTGCTGTTGATCCTGTTATTTTGAGTGACCTTTTGTGTTTCTATAAATTTGGCTCGAATTTAATATCCTTTGTTTTTTTATTTAATTTTTGGGGGTAATATTTTAAATTATAATTATATATATATTTATAAGGTCACTTAATTTCAGTGGGTGTCAGCTTAATTAAATTGTTCTTATTGGGAAAATTTTCATGCTTCCACACCGGTGATGCCTTGCCGGTATGCCCTTTTTCACCTGCCTCTCCCCAGTTATAGTTTGTGTGGGGTCGGGGCAAGTGAATTATTATTTTGTTGTACATAGTTGTTATATAGTGCATTATGTCTCATAGCTTTTTTATTGCATACCATGTTTAATTCTTGTTCTATAATTGTAATGCTATACTTGTCTAATTTAAAAATGCACATGGTTTATTGTGAAATTCAATATTTATATGTCTATAAAATTATAATTGATTGACGATGATTTAGTTTGTACATGTAAGTTTATATTTTGCTTTGTGAGCCCCCTCTGCTGCTTTGTTTTATTATGTTTCAGATTCTTATCCTTCTCGGCTACCATCCCTTTTTCCTTCCTCGTGCTACTCTGTGGGGACACGTTCTGGACCTTCTGAGTTGCGATGTGCTGACTGCTGTGCAAGTTTCTTCTGCTCCCGTGGTGTGTGCAGCCGGGTGGTCCTACGTGGGAATTTCACCGTCGGACGCTATTTGGTGGTTTAAAATACTGAAGCCTGTGCCTCCTCTTCCGGATCCTGACAACTTTATACATGTTTTGGCCCGCTTCAGTTTCTGCCTTAGCGTTAACCGTCTGCAGTGTCGGCGTTATTAGTAAAGAAAAATCTATTCTCCTGGTTAGCGGCTTGTCCGCTGAATGTTGCTGCCAAAATCATGATGCAACTTTTCACCTATGACTGTTCCTGGGACTTATATACTTAAGCTTTTATTTTCACCTTGGATGGCTGCCCGGTTGCTACGTCGTGGTATATATACTGTTGGGGTTTGTGTGCCTCATTATGGTCTCCTCCATTTGTGTTCAGTGCCAGCATCTGAAGTTTGCGGACTGTATGTGTGGAGTTACCTTCTTCGTCTACTTACAGTGTAGCATGTTTCTTCCGTTTTCCTAGTTGTTTCCCCTTGTGGCTTTTTATTGTTCCCTTTCCTCGAGTTCCTATAAATGGTTATTTTTTTTCTTCTCGCAAGCTCGCAGATGGGGGGGGCTATTGTGCTGTTATGTGTTTCTTTTATGTTTTGTATCTGTATTATACATCCAGCCAGTCACTTTGCGTTGCTTGTCCCCTTTGCTTAACGCATTCTTTGGTGCTCTCTTCTTTTCTCCTCTGTGGCTTGCTGACGTGGCATGTGCCTTGGCCGTACGCGAGGAGTGGTGGGATTTCTGCCGCATTGCAGGTATAGCTCTCTGCCCGGCAACTACTCATCAGGATTGTGGAAGTTTTTTTTTCAGTGGTTTTAGGGAACGTCTTTTGGGTTTTTTTGTGGATCGACCTTATGTAAAGGTAGGCTTTATTATCAGTTTTGTGTCTTGGTAATGGTGAGTGAATTTTGGGGCGGAAAACGTTATGTGTGTTTGAAAATACGAATTCGCAAAGTGACTGGCTCGTGGAATTGTTCAGATGTTTAGTGTATAGTTAGTTTAAAATTTGTGATAAGAGCTTTACACAGTTGTGCAATTTGAAAATGCATATTTGATTCATGAAGGTAAAAAGCATCAGTAGTGTGAAATTTGTGAGAAAAGCTTTTGGCATTTGTCGTCTGAAATTGCATAGTTTGTTTTAGGAGGGCAAGAAGCAATATAAGTAGAAATTTGTGAGTAGAGCTTTACATATTTTGGGCACTTTGAAAATGCATAGTTAGTTCAAAATTACAGAAATTCTGTTGTGTAAATTATGAGAGCAGTAATTGCAGTTAAAACCCAGTTATGCTGAACCCATTTATGCTGAACTTTGTAACTGAAAACGGTTGGGTTGTAAAGTACCTACATCTAGCTTAGCTGGACTTTGAAGCTCTCTGTTACCAGAATTTCATAAAAGTCTGTTTCGGTCTTGTTCAACATTCTTAGCTAGTCTTTGACTAGCTAAACTTATTTAAATATTTTGGTCTGATGTTTATAGTGGCTTTGTTTTATAAAGTTTCTAAATTGATTTTGTTTGTTGAATTTTTGTTTGACTTAATTTTGCTGTATTTAAAACTTGCTTTACTGCTCTGCTCAATTGGTTTTGGTTGGTTTACTATTTAAGCCATCTTTGTTTTACAGTTATTCTTTTATGGTTGGTTTACGGTTCTGGTTATTAATGTTTGTTTATTATTATCATTAAAGTACCCACAAAAACAAACTTATCAATAGTAGTATATTTTTGAGCGTTCTGGTTTCCATTTTGTTTTCCCCTACGGCACTCGTTAGGGCTTCCCTTTTCGTTTGGCCGGAGTTCCCTAACTCAGTCAAACAGCGGTACCATTGCAAATTACTGGTAGCAGAGCGTGGTTAATTGATTTGTCTGTGTTGGTTAGGGAATATTGTTGGGTTTGTTGTTTGCTCTGTATTCTCCGGATTTCATTTTCTTTCTTGTACCATATCCGTAGTTACAAGATGGCGGTATCGGTTACTAATGTGGACAGATTACGGAAAGGTGAATTGTGGGTAGAGTTGGTTGTACGTGGAGGTCAATGTTCTATGACAACTGAAGTGGCTATTATGTTGGAAGTTTTTCGACAAATTAAGGATGCTCCATTAATTACTGTTTCTATTGATCACGTGGTAGTGACTAAGTGTGAGTCCACTTGCTCGTTGGCCTTAGCAGAGATTCAGGATAATTTAATGGATTTTGGGCGCGAGGATTCTCCCTCTAAGGCACAGTTGCTCCGGTGGCAAGTTAGAATTCGACATTACTTGTTCTATTTAGATTATGTCTTACAGAGATTCCCTACTTTGCAGTCATGTATAGCGTTGCAAAGGTTAAAGGATCAATTTAAGGAATTAGCCCGTAAAGTGGAGGAAGATTTTGGGACTTCACAGGAGGATACTGGGTCGTCCCCCTTGTATAATCAAGGATTGTCAGATGTGGTTCAGCCTTCGATTGCGGTGTCTGCGTTTCGGCCACTTAGACTCGCTCATCCCCTCCAGCAATTCGTGGAAGGCGTTCAGTTAAACGACATTGTTGATGTACCATCGGCTTTACAGTTTCTCTATTTTCTTGTTCGATTGACGCTAATGGCTAAGCGTTATTTGGTACCCACGGCTCAAGTGATAGAATTATTATCTGTTAAGGTGTCTGGGATAGTTTCGGACCTGTTAATGCGGTGTGCTGGTTTGGCTGAGCCTGTGACTTGCTTTCATTTGGCCCTATTAGACATGTTCATTCCGCGTAGGGAATGCACGAGACTAATGCAAGACGTATATTTTCGTCCTCAGGGTCTAACGGAACCGTTTACAGAATATATGGTTCGGGTTAAGGAAATTGCTTTAGTGTTGGTGCTCCCTGATACGGAAGCGGAAATTTGTGATGTCATTTTATCAGGACTCAATCCAGTCGTCAGGTCGGCTTTGGTATTAGGACCTCGGCCGTCAAATTTGCAGCAGTTGGAAGCATTGGTTCCTAAACTCAATGAAGTTATGCTTGTTGATAGGCTGCGTCTGTCAGAACCTCCAGGCTCATTAGCAAACTCCTAATACCACTGTATCAGCTCCTTCTTCGGCCATTGTTCCGGATTCGGGTCGTCTGGCCACTATTAAATGCTTTCAGTGTGGTCAGGAAGGCCATGTTCGAGGAAATTGTCCCAATAGGAGGACCGTGAATCGGGGTTTTCTTCGTATTTCTAATCAGGGGCGACAGTTTCGACCTTCATGACGCCAGAAGGTTAAGTCGACCATTTGTTTGTCTCGGCGTATTTGTGGTTATCCGTTTTCGGGTAAACCTTTAGTTCAAGTTTCTCTTGAGAAGTTGCCTTTATTGGCGTTGTTAGATTCCGGAAGTTCTGTCTCTTTGATTCAGCTTGATTGGCTTAGGTTAAATTTACCATGTATTATGTCGCGTGCAACCACGTGTCAGTTGGTTTGTTTGATGGTCAATGGTCAGGCCTTTCAAGTTACTCAAAAAGTATCATGTACTATACGTTTCCCACGTTTTACGTGGAAACATAGTTTTTTGTCGTTCCCAAGCTTCCTTATGCATGTGTCCTAGGTGCCGATTTTATGTCAAGGACTGGGATGGCTATTGATTTTTCCACTAGGCAGATCGCTTTTCATTTTGCTCCCCGGATAAAGTTGGACTTTGTGAGGGATTTTAAACCATCTCGGCCCCCTTTAACCTTGGGAGATATTAATTTGGTAACCCAAAATTGCGCAACTTCATCTATGTCTCATTTGTCCCCTGAACAGGCAAAGCAAATAGAGCATTTAGTTAGGGAATTTGATTCCCTGTTTACTGATGTTTTAGGGGTCACTCATTTGACTCAATATGAAATTCAGTTAACCGATTCTACTCCGGTCAAGTTATCTCCATATAAGCTCACACCACCGAAGATGGCTATATTAAAAGAGAAAATACAGAAGATGCTTGACCAAGGGGTTATTAGACCGTCTACTTCAAATTACAGCAGCCCCATATTTCTAGTACCGAAGGGAGATCAGGATTTTAGACCGGTCATAGATTATCGTCTCTTGAACAAAAGAATACTTATTGAAAGTACCCCTTTGCCCGATTTGCATACAGCTGCTCATCATTTTTCGAAGGCTCGCGTTTTTACGACCCTGGATTTAAACAATGCTTATCATCAGATTCCTTTGGCTGAACATTCCAAGCATCTAACAGCTTTCGCTACCCCCTGGCGCCTTTATGAATTCAATAGGGTGCCATTTGGTTTGGCTACGGGCGCGCAAGTCCTCACTCGTTTGCTGGATAATTTGTTTTCGGACATAAAATTTAAATATTTGTACCATTACTTAGATGATCTTGTAGTATATTCCGAGGATTTTGACTCACATCTTGTTCATTTACGTGAGGTCTTTCGTCGCCTACAGAGCGCCGGGTGATCAGTTAAGCAGTCTAAAATTCCTTTTGCTACCTCTCAAATATGATTTTTGGGCCATATGGTTTCCCCTTCTGGTATTACCATAGACCCAGATTGCACTAAGGCTATTAGAAATTTTCCGGCACCCAAGAATAAGCGTGAGGTGGCTCGATTTTTGGGAATGGTTAACTTCTTCTCTAAATTTATTTCAAATTTTTCTACTCGGGCGGAACCTCTTAATTGCTTACGTAGGAAAGGGGTTACTTTTGCGTGGGCCGAGGAGCAGGAAGCGGCATTTGTTGATCTAAAAGAGGCTATTTCAAACCCTCCTGTCTTGGCTTTTCCAGATTTTGCTATGCCCTTTATTTTACAGACGGATGCTAGTGCTAGCGCGCTAGCGTCTGTTTTGTTGCAGGAATTTCCTGAGGGTCGTCGTCCCATTTATTATAGTTCGCGTACTTTATCTCCTGAGGAACGTAAATTTTCTACATATGAATTAGAAACCTTAGCGGTGCTTTTTGGATTGGAGAAGTATAGGGTGTACTTAGAACATGTGCATTTCTTTTTAGAGTGCGATAACCAGGCTTTAACGTGGGCGTTAGCTGTCCCAAGGAAGACAGGTCGTCTTGCGCGTTGGGGTGTCCGGATAGGTGCCTTTAAGTTTACTCCTTCCTTTATCAGAGGTTCAGAAAATTGTATTGCGGATGCTCTTACCCGGGTATTTTCCGAACCTACTGAGGAGTGTGTTTATTTCGAGACTTTGGATGCTCCTGCGGATACTCAGATTGAGAGTTTCTCATTTTCGGCATTTCTTGAAATGTTTGTCAGTATACCTGAACTTCAACTTACCGATTCTGGTTTGGCTTCAATTATTGAGCAAATTAAATCGGGAGTTTCACTGCAGAATTATAAGATTCATGAGGGTGTTTTGATGGGAAGAGCTAGTTTTGATCGGCGTTATAAAGTCATAGTTCCGAAGGCAGCTATTCCCATGATTCTCAGTTATTTTCACGATTCTCCTTTCGGGGGTCATTTAGGCATTGCCAAAACCAGAAATCGAATTCGTGAACAGTTTATGTGGCGGGGCATGGATTTCGATGTAAGAAAGCATGTTAAGTCTTGCCGCATTTGCGCATTGTCCAAACCCGCGCAGGCCACAAATTGGGGATATTTGGCTTCGGAGGTTCCCTCCGCGCCCATGGAGAAACTATTTGTGGATTTTATCGGACCATTCCCTCGTTCTATTCAGGGAAATATTTTTGCATTGGTGGTTACTGATGCTTTCTCAAAGTTCGTATGGATTTCACCTCTGAGTGCTGCTACTGCTCGCCTTGCTATTCGGGAACTTGGAACAATATTTGGATCTTTTGGTGCTCCTCAATATCTGGTCTCTGATAACGGTTCGCAATTTAAGTCGCGTCTCTTTCGTTCCTTTTGTTTTGATTGGGGTGTTACGCATTTTACTACTACCCCTTATTACCCTAACCCCTCATTAGCGGAACGGGTCAACCGTAACCTTAAGTCCGCTTTAATTGCTTATCATCACCAGCAGCACAATTGCTGGGATAAATATTTGAAGCAACTTCAGTTTGCTTTCAATTCTGCGAGACATGAGGTTCATAAGACGACGCCATTTTCATTGTTATTTGCCTACCAACCTTCGTCTCCTTTGGCTAATTTGTGGGCGTTAAATGATTTATTACCGGCTGACAATTCTCCGCATACCATTCGTACTAATTGGAAGGCTGCCTTGAATAATCTGCGTAGAGGCCACTCTATGAGAAAGCAGCGATACGATGCGTCCCGTCGTCCCTCCCCATTCAAAGTGGGAGATGTTGTTATGTGCCGTAACTATCCTCAGTCCTCGAAAGCAGATGCGTTTGCCGCCAAGTTAGCTCCCCGCTATCTTGGCCCGTTTAAGATTCTCAGAATTTATAAGGGGGTGTCTGTTCTTTTGCAAGAATTGTCTTCCTCCTGCAGGCGCCGCGCTCACCTGTCGCAGCTTAAATTGTATAACTCGGGGTAGCAAGTGAGTCACTTGGCATTGTCCTGATGATGGGTGACTCACTTTCAGGAATTAGCGATCCTGCCCCATGCGAGCTCTTGATTTGTCCCATTCCCTTAACCGGGATAAATCCTGTCCCATTCCTCTCCCAATCATCCTTTCTTATCCCTTCCATATTCATGAAAGCTCCCAATTATACTTTCCTTTCCTCCTACAGTAATGGTATCTTTTCGGATGTTAGCATATAGAACTCCAGTGATTTGTCTTCAGATCTTTGACACATGAGAATATCACTATTGCATACTTGCCAACTTTTACAGTTTTCCCGTAAAATGTATGGTTATGTCCGTGTGCTAGGGCTATTCAAGAGTCAGTCACTTGCGACTTCCTGAATATTTTGGAGGAATTTATGATTTCCTTTTCAAGTCAGTGTGCAAGATAAATATGGTAACATGTATGGTTATCTAATTCTGAAAGTTTTGCCTCATTTCCATTCGCCCTTGCTGGGGTATTTAGCTGTTGCGCAGAGCCTACCTTTGCTGTTGATCCTGTTATTTTGAGTGACCTTTTGTGTTTCTATAAATTTGGCTCGAATTTAATATCCTTTGTTTTTTTATTTAATTTTTGGGGGTAATATTTTAAATTATAATTATATATATATTTATAAGGTCACTTAATTTCAGTGGGTGTCAGCTTAATTAAATTGTTCTTATTGGGAAAATTTTCATGCTTCCACACCGGTGATGCCTTGCCGGTATGCCCTGTTCACCTGCCTCTCCCCAGTTATAGTTTGTGTGGGGTCGGGGCAAGTGAATTATTATTTTGTTGTACATAGTTGTTATATAGAGCATTATGTCTCATAGCTGTTTTATTGCATACCATATTTAATTCTTGTTCTATAATTGTAATGCTATACTTGTCTAATTTAAAAATGCACATGGTTTATTGTGAAATTCAATATTTATATGTCTATAAAATTATAATTGATTGACGATGATTTAGTTTGTACATGTAAGTTTATATTTTGCTTTGTGAGCTCCCTCTGCTGCTTTGTTTTATTATGTTTCAGATTCTTATCCTTCTCGGCTACCATCCCTTTTTCCTTCCTCGTGCTACTTGTGGGGACACGTTCTGGACCTTCTGAGTTGCGATGTGCTGGCTGCTGTGCAAGTTTCTTCTGCTCTCGTGGTGTGTGCAGCCGGGTGGTCCTACGTGGGAATTTCACCGTCGGACGCTATTTGGTGGTTTAAAATACTGAAGCCTGTGCCTCCTCTTCCGGATCCTGACAACTTTATACATGTTTTGGCCCGCTTCAGTTTCTGCCTTAGCGTTAACCGTCTGCAGTGTCGGCGTTATTAGTAAAGAAAAATCTATTCTCCTGGTTAGCGGCTTGTCCGCTGAATGTTGCTGCCAAAATCATGATGCAACTTTTCACCTATGACTGTTCCTGGGAGTTATATACTTAAGCTTTTATCATCACCTTGGATGGCTGCCCGGTTGCTACGTCGTGGTATATATGCTGTTGGGGTTTGTGTGCCTCATTATGGTCTCCTCCATTTGTGTTCAGTGCCAGCATCTGAAGTTTGCGGACTGTATGTGTGGAGTTACCTTCTTCGTCTACTTACAGTGTAGCATGTTCCTTCCGTTTTCCTAGTTGTTTCCCCTTGTGGCTTTTTATTGTTCCCTTTCCTCGAGTTCCTATAAATGGTTATTTTTTTCTTCTCGCAAGCTCGCAGATGGGGGGGGGCTATTGTGCTGTTATGTGTTTCTTTTATGTTTTGTATCTGTATTATACATCCAGCCAGTCACTTTGCGTTGCTTGTCCCCTTTGCTTAACGCATTCTTTGGTGCTCTCTTCTTTTCTCCTCTGTGGCTTGCTGACGTGGCATGTGCCTTGGCCGTACGCGAGGAGTGGTGGGATTTCTGCCGCATTGCAGGTATAGCTCTCTGCCCGGCAACTACTCATCAGGATTGTGGAAGTTTTTTTTTCAGTGGTTTTAGGGAACGTCTTTTGGGTTTTTTTGTGGATCGACCTTATGTAAAGGTAGGCTTTATTATCAGTTTTGTGTCTTGGTAATGGTGAGTGAATTTTGGGGCGGAAAACGTTATGTGTGTTTGAAAATACGAATTCGCAAAGTGACTGGCTCGTGGAATTGTTCAGATGTTTAGTGTATAGTTAGTTTAAAATTTGTGATAAGAGCTTTACACAGTTGTGCAATTTGAAAATGCATATTTGATTCATGAAGGTAAAAAGCATCAGTAGTGTGAAATTTGTGAGAAAAGCTTTTGGCATTTGTCGTCTGAAATTGCATAGTTTGTTTTAGGAGGGCAAGAAGCAATATAAGTAGAAATTTGTGAGTAGAGCTTTACATATTTTGGGCACTTTGAAAATGCATAGTTAGTTCAAAATTACAGAAATTCTGTTGTGTAAATTATGAGAGCAGTAATTGCAGTTAAAACCCAGTTATGCTGAACCCATTTATGCTGAACTTTGTAACTGAAAACGGTTGGGTTGTAAAGTACCTACATCTAGCTTAGCTGGACTTTGAAGCTCTCTGTTACCAGAATTTCATAAAAGTCTGTTTCGGTCTTGTTCAACATTCTTAGCTAGTCTTTGACTAGCTAAACTTATTTAAATATTTTGGTCTGATGTTTATAGTGGCTTTGTTTTATAAAGTTTCTAAATTGATTTTGTTTGTTGAATTTTTGTTTGACTTAATTTTGCTGTATTTAAAACTTGCTTTACTGCTCTGCTCAATTGGTTTTGGTTGGTTTACTATTTAAGCCATCTTTGTTTTACAGTTATTCTTTTATGGTTGGTTTACGGTTCTGGTTATTAATGTTTGTTTATTATTATCATTAAAGTACCCACAAAAACAAACTTATCAATAGTAGTATATTTTTGAGCGTTCTGGTTTCCATTTTGTTTTCCCCTACGGCACTCGTTAGGGCTTCCCTTTTCGTTTGGCCGGGGTTCCCTAACTCAGTCAAACAGCGGTACCATTGCAACAACACACAGACACACACACGGACATGTTTCCAAAAATAGTTTTTTGGTATCAGGAGGCCTCAAAGCATGTATTTTCGGTGAAATCTCGGTATCGAATTTTTGGGTGGAATACAATACTTCCCCTACTTACTATACGTAGTAGAGAATGTAAAAACGAATAGTTGGTAAATATCAAACTTGGTATTGCAGTTCACTATCTTTCAATGATGCGATACGAAGTTGTTCAAGATATTCCCCCCCCCAAACCACACTTTACATGGAAGATTTTTCGATACTTTTTATTTTCTAAAAATGGCTCTAATCACTTTTGATTAAAATACCATATATTAAAGATGTTTGCATTAAAAATGAAACGCATATATCTTGATTTTTGTGAGAATGGCCTGTGAATATTTAGCCATTCCTTTAAAGTCCTGTAGATTTTCAATTGTTTCTCGCGAAAAAATATATAAACATTAAGTAATTTGGGTATTGGATACCAGTACATCTACACTGAATACCAGTGGTTAGAATTCTACGTAGTTTAGATTATACGGAACATTTTGTTACATTTGTGTTGTTTAAGTTGCTAATTAGTTATTAGAAATTAGGAGTAGCTGAATACCAGTTATTTTATGTTGCCAGCTTTCAGTATCAGTAGTTGAATATTCTTTATTTAAATTATAATTATTACATTTTGTATTTTTATTTTATTCGTTTTATCTAATTTATGTTTATTTAGTACAGTGTAAGAGAATATATATATATATATATATATAATGTTTAAATGGGAGAAATGTTAAATAAATTACAAATGTGGAACACATGTCCTGGTGTAGGAAACAAGGTACCTGGATGGTGTATTGCAGATTTTTTTTTGGGGGGGGGAGTTCTCGTGATGTTCATGGAAAGAGTATGGAATTTCAAGGCGAACATTTGACTATCGCTATTTCCTTTATATCTATTACCAAATGTGTAATGCAGGTGTTTCCGGAAGCTTTATTCGATTAAAATGAAATAAATAGGAAAATAAACTTCCGTAAGCACAATTTGTGTACCCACTAATAAGCGATAAAGGGTAGAGAATGTCATGTGAATGTAACGCATTAGATTTTTTGTGTAATGGAGTGGGCAGGCTCAACAGGTAATGTCTGTGCCAAGTATGTTGGCGGTCCTGGGTTGAAACCCCCGGGGCCGACCAATCTGTTTGAAGGTTTTCGCGCGGGTTTCCTCGGTCCATGGGGAATGCTGCGTTGGATAGTTTATCCGCGAACTTCTCTAGCATCCCTTTCATCACTACGTTTCATTGCCTTCTTCTTCACCGCCATACCGGCATTGGGCTGATCGCCCATCCTTAATGTGCTATGATCCAGCGTTTGCTGCCTCCTCGACAGACTCCTGACCCAAGGCATTGCTTTAAGTCCTTGGGGGTGTAAGTCCTACAAAGAGGAGAGTAATCAGTTAAAGAAGAAGTTCTGTCTCTCCTTTATAATTTGTCAGCTATAGGAAGTTACCTAAATTCATACCAAGCGGTATAAATCAGGCAGCAAGGTTTGTAGCCCACATTCGAGAGCTTCTGGGTTCGCTCTGACCTTGGGATTTTTTGAGGTTTTCCCCCTAATCGCCAAGGCGAATGCCGGCGTGGTATATTCTATCATGATTTCTCCTTTCCCCCATTTTCTATCATTTCATCTCCACTTCACGTTTCAGGTGTGTTTTCGGGTCCTGCGGTACTGGCAATGACGGGCAGATGACGTGGTTGCATGCGCTTTGGAAGGATTTCTTCCGGTGGACGCCAGAGTGAACTGTCCCGCCCTTAGGGTCGCTGTGTCGCCCTCTTGGGATTCCTTAAAACTGGTAATGTTAGGGACTTCTACGCGTCTCTGTGGGTCTGTCTGCTTGCGGATCTGAGATCTTCTACGGCTCCTATACCTCATCCTCACCTTCCGGGGTATGTAGGCATAACAGATCAAAATGGTCGCAGTGCGCGAGGCGTCTCCCTTCGATAAAGACATCCTGTACCCTACATCCTACCCAAATTCATTCAGAATGAGCAGAACTGTACAGGCTATTCTCAGAAAATGCAAGATATGCATTTTATTTGTCATGCACATATCTTAAACACACACTCCTACATAATAAAACTCCTTAGAGCTATTTTTTTTAGAATATAAAAAATGAAATATTAGAGAGACAGTGTGTGTGAGAGGGGGAGAGAGAGAAACAGGGAGAGACGGACCTTGTTCTAAAATAATTGTTATTCAGAGGGCATCAAAACGTGAAAATTGCGCTCAAATTTTGATACAGAACATGTATTTCCGCTTTCTATACGTAAGTAGTGCAGAAAGTAAAAATCTGATGAGTTGCACCTACATGGATTTCTATACTTCTCGTCTACAAACTATTACACAAGCTTTTTCTCGTACTTCCCGTTAATCGAGATAAACATTTGCAGAAATATTTCATTACACATTTCTCTGTGGTATAGAAGGAATACAGTAGGATGAAAGAATAAGAGATCTTTATAAAAGCACGTCGTTGTATAATAGCTTTGAAATTCCACTATTTGTATAACTAGCATAAACAAACGAATAGCGACTTAGCACTTTGAAAACTATATTAGTATTTGAAAATTTAAACCAACAAGAAAGAATATCTCGGAAATGATTAACGCCACAAAAAATATTTGACGTAGTTTATGTCCTTTGATGAGATCCATATTTTTTGTGAGTAATGTAACGGTTGGCCATTTGTACCCGTTAGTGCTGAACGTCGTGCCATTTGTCGTTTGCCTAGTGTAGGTAATACAGTGATTTTGAAATAATGACAATTGGATTGTCTTTTACCACTACAATATTTATTTGGTGGAGTCCAGTCAAACAAAGTACTGAATTACGTTACGCCAAGCAATTAATATCACCTGCTAGATGATATAAGAACGCTTACTGTGTTCCTCTCACGAGGATGTGTCTGTAAGGAATGGGTTGACATCAATAATTCTATTGCCAGCTGAGAAAGATTACGGTTCTACTTTGAACATACGTATCAACAAGGCTTAAGGCATCTTAGAAAACATACGCTCTTCTGCTAGCAATGCTGAATGGCCAGTTGCTTTCCTCGCCACAGATTTTAACAAAGTTGGCAACTACTTCTTGGGCTTGACTGTGTAGAGTTCTTCCTTTCCTACTGGGCATTGTAAATAGCTAACACCAGAAAATACATACGCACTGCTCCAAGGATAAATATGTATAGGATACTAACGTTACTGGATGTTTTTAATGTAGATAGTAGATCAATTTATGACATGATCATGGGCTGCCACGTGGTACTATCCCCCCTCGCTCCTCCGGAGAACACAACACCACGCAAACGTTTTCTCGTCAGAGACCTATAGTATACCAGTTTGCATTGCCACGAGTCAAGTGAATGGAATACGTGAGACACGGAGTGATTTCGGAATGCTGACTGCTGACTGCTCAACGCTCAATGAGGCGCGTTGACACCCGCCTTTTTACTTTCTCTACTACGTATAGTAAGTAGGGGAAGTATTGCATTCCACCCAAAAATTCGATACCGAGATTTCACCGGAAATACATGTTTTGAGACTCACTGAATCCAAAAAAAGCATTTTTGGAAACATGTCCGTGTGTGTGTCTGTGTGTGTGTGTGTGTGTCTGTGTGTGTGTCTGTGTGTGTGTCTGTGAACAGCATAACTCAAAAACGAACAGTCGGATAAGCACCAAACTTGGTATTTAGGTTCAGTATCTTCCAGAGATGCGACACGAAGGTTTTCAAGAAAATCCCCCACCCCAGACTACCCTTTACATGGAAGATTTTTCGAAAATTTTAATTTTCTCAAAAATGGCTCTAACGATTTTGATGAAAATATCATATGTTTAAGATAATGTCATGAGAAATGAAATGTATATCTCGAATTTTCTGGGAATGTCTCCAAAAGTATTCTTCATTGTGAATGACTTTTGCATAACTGGTAAACCATAAGAGATAGACAAAATTTTACTACACAAAAAATGTAGATCGCGTTAAAATACACAACTTATGTCATATACATTTCTTTTGTTGAGTGAACCGTTTTCGAGATATTGCTTGTTATTTCCTTAAATTTTACAATACTTATACTTTTTCTCACATTCGTTATTCATTTTTTTATGTCCTGGACATGCAAAGAGAATGGAATGCGCCACATAGCAACCAGCGTTAAAATATTTGACTATCGCTTAAAAGCTACCATATTTCCCTTGCATCTACAAGAAAATTACCAATAAGATTGACATCTCGATATCTCGATTAACATGAACCATATGGAGAATAAGCGTTTGTAAAATTAGATTGTACAAGAGTAGAGAAAGTCATGTGAGTGTAACACATCAGATTTTTATTTTAATCGCGCACCACCTACCATGTGGATATCCTCAGTAACAGATTATTCTGTCTTCCTGGCTTATGTGCAGTGGCTAACTCTTAGAAGTCCTAATCTCTCTGTCTCTACTCGATTTAGTAATCAGGGATTGGAATTCTCAATAGTTGATCCCGGCTTTAGCCATTGATTATTTTCGCTTACCAAAATCTTAATATTTTCCCCTTTTCCAGTAACAAATCTTACTCACAATATTACAAGCAGTTTTAAATAATTATTATACAATTATTAAAATTTATGGATATAATGTATGATTATTAAACTTAAATACCTATACCCTTTCTAGTCATTACAACCATTACTTTGCATTGCTATCTCTTACGAATCACTTGCCCCGCATTTACTTTATTTATTATTGAGTACTAATTACTATCTCTGTTCACCTACACTTTCTCAGTAAGCTTCCGTCTGTCTCTTACAGTCTAACGATTGTTCAAAATTATGCAGAATTTCTTCCAAATGAAGAGGACTCCAAAAGCTACTCTTAGAAAACCCAAAATATTCCATTTTATTTGTCTGTAAACATCCTAAATATATGGCATTTTAATCAAAATCATTTGAAGCATTTTTTGCAAAAAAAAAAAAAAGGTGAAAATGTTCTATATAAATGGTAGTGTGGGCTGGGAGGATGTCCTTGAAAAATACAGAACATTAATTTTGGTATTTATTCAACATTTCGTTTTTGAGTTATGTAGTCAAAAGATGCACACACACACTTACATACACAAACAGACGCACACACAGACACAGGTACACACATACATTCATAGAAACGGACCTTTTTCTAAAGCTACTTCCTTTTTATTCTTCAGAAGACTTAAAACATGTATTTCCATAGAAATCTTGATTGCGAAGTTATGGTTGGAATGCGACATTTTCTCTACCCAATAAAAGTATGTACTGCAGAAAGTAACTATCGAAACATCTCGCATATTTTGGAGTCTTTTGAAAAACGTGAAATAACAAAAGCTCGTAGTAATAATGTTCCTGACAGTTCTTTGCTTTCAACATTTCGATAACTGTATTACAGAAGCGCTAAATCTTTTTTTCATCACTACAACGGGTAAATAATTTAGGTATTCTTCTGCAGGGATAACACGCATAAGAACCAAGCTCAATTGTGTCTACTATAAAACTTTTTACTCGTATGTTTATTTTCGTTAAAACCGAGGAAACAAAAGCTTTAATGCCGGTTTTCAAACATGGCATGACATAAGATACATATAGGCAAGGAGAAAATTGACAAAGGCTCAAGCGGACAGAGAGGAATAGGCAGAGAGAAGATGGGAGGAGATTAGTGAGAGGGAGGGGTACATTGTGGAAGTAAGTTGGGTAGAGCGGGTAGAGAAAGGAAGGCATTGGGAAGGAGAGACCGTGAAACAATGAGAGAAAGCGAAAGAGTGGAGAAACTTCTCAGCAAAATGTGCATGTTCACGTGTTCTGCTACGCAGTTTCTTCTATATTAGGAGTGTTTATACATGTCTAATATTTTGATTGAGATTACACCTACTAGAATAATTCTAATGACAACAGTGAACTTTCCACAATAAATGCATTAGGATTGTCTTAACGTTTGTCCTTTCAGTTTACTACTTTATGATTCGATCGCGTTATTATGTTAACAGCGGATATTCTTCTCTCTCATTCCTTCTCCATGCGTCTCTCTTCTCCCATATACGCTCCCTCTACCTCTTTCCCTCTCCTTCACACTCTCTTCCCCTTGTTCAGCTTCTCTATGCCCTTCTCTGTTTCACGCCCCACATGTTATCTTTTTTCTCTTCTCTCTCTCTCCTTTTAGATATAATGGGGTGTTTTGAACACCTCAGGTGAAACGATTTTTGAGGACAATAAAAATTAAAGCTCAAGTAAAATGCAGAATAATACACAAACGTGTACCTTACACTTCTTACACTTCTGATGCGTGATAATTACAAACTTACACATACAGATACACACACACACATACCCAACCAACAATAAGTTCTTAAATTCTATTTTTCACTTCAGCATAATTCAGTATACATTATCAGTTACTCACCTGAAATAAAAAAAACACTGATAGAAGCTCTCTGTTACGTCTTTATTATATACCTAGAGCGTATATATGTATATATATATATATTATATGCCTAGAATGAAGAGGTATTTTCCGTCGATGATGAAGATATAAAATAATTGTGCAAATGACGTGAGAAATGTAAAGTGCTAATATTCACCAATACTTGTGTTCATGGCTGAGAGAAAATTCAGAATAAAAGCCTCAGCCATAAAGCTTGTCTCATTGAGGGAATCAAACTCAGGCCTATAATATCGGAAGAAAGTGTTTTCCTTAAGATACCACGATGGCTCTGTTTAATTATAATAAAGGTTTAACGAAATAATTTACTCTAAACATCCTATTCAATTTCTCAAAAATATTATAACTTAAAACCAAACTATATATATATATTATATATATATAGTTTGGTTTTAAGTTTTAATATTTTTGAGTTATGATATTTTTGGTTAACATATATAAATTGCTATACTAGTTGAAGTTCAGTTTTCAATAAAGTGAGTCGCCCATATATAAAACTCGTTAAGTACACATATCTGTTAATATTTTTATCATAAAATGGAAAAATATTAATGAGAGGGTGAAATAAAGAGGAAAGGAAAGAAAGGAAGTTAAATTACGCTTGGGAATAAAAAAAACAGAAATCGAGATGTGACTCTCGTTTGGAAGGGAAATTTTACTTCACGTGAACTAGATTCTGCAAGACATGAACAAAGAGAGAAATGTGAAGTAATAAAAAGAAATAGTGATTGGCACAGTAATAGGTAATTAAACTAGTGAACATTATTGTCCTTGAATTTTCCGAAGCCGCCGATAAGACACAGATGTTGAAGGGGACATGTAAAGGAAACAACAGTTTGCTTATTATTATTATTATTATTATTATTATTATTATTATTATTAAGTGAGGATACGATCTGATTGTTTTATAGTACATCCATGTCACTTGCTGCTAATTAGTTTCAACTAATTTTATAGAAACAACGGGTTAAGTTACTTTTTGAAACAATGAAAGGTCTGATTCGATATTTTCAGCAAAATGATTCTGTCCATTTTAGCTTTTAATGGATTTCATAGGATTTTCAAACGGTAAACTGTAAGTACAGTCACGTTCAGTAGATGGCAAGGTATAGCAAGAGGATTTTGAAAATATGTATGAGGTGATGGAAGCAAGTCCGCACCGCGCCTAAACTATGGTACAGACGGATCCAAATGTTCTCCGTTCCACCTCTTATCGAGAGGTTATGCCAGGTATCTTAGCTCATACCTGCTCTACAAGGAAGGTTAAGGAATGTAACAGGCTAAAGAAAATATCATTCCAACGCATTTCCCTTAGACTTGGCTGTAGGAATGTAATAACTGTGAAAAGAAAACACAGCGACATAAGCAGCATACAAACTAATTTTTAGGAATTAGAGGCATCATATCATTGTATAACAAGCAAGTGTTAAAACAAAATGGTTTGGTTTTCAATATTCACTGCTTTCTCTACCCATTATCAACTAACATATGTTCTTTATTTTCATAAAGTCCTTATGAAGTATGGTTTTTCCATGCATCGTGACAACAATTTAGACCAGAAATTATTTAAAGTTACAGTCTTAAGTTACACCTTTCCCTATTTGGTTGCATGCAAGATGCCGTAACACAAAAAGCCGCTTATCTATTCCACAACTCATCTTTTTACTGTCTCCAGTATTTGCCTATAATAAGTAGGGAAAGTGTTGTATTTCCCCAAAAATTAAAAAACGAGATTCACTGGAAATATAGGTTTTGGGACCCACTGAATCCAAAGAAAGCATGTTTACTTTTCCTACTACGCACTTACAGTAACCAGAGGAAGTATTGTATTCCACACAAAAATTCAATAACAAGATTCACCGGAA
Source organism: Deroplatys truncata (assembly GCA_030765065.1). Taxonomy (NCBI): domain Eukaryota; kingdom Metazoa; phylum Arthropoda; class Insecta; order Mantodea; family Mantidae; genus Deroplatys; species Deroplatys truncata. Next base: position 29,088,740 of record CM060976.1, on the reverse strand, counting down.
ATACACGTTTTGAGCCCCATTGAATCCAAAGAAGGCATTTTTACTTTCCCTACTACGCACTTACAGTAAGTAGAGGAATTATTGTATTCCATCCAAAAATTTAATAATGGGATTTACCGGAAATGCACGCTTTGAGACTCCCTGAATCCAAAGAAAGCATTTTCACTTTCTCTACTACGTAGTTACAGAAGTAGAGGAAGTATTGTATTTCATCCAAAAATTCAATAAATAGATTCACCGGAAATACACGATTTGAGACCCCCTGATTCCAAAGAAAGCATTATTACCTTCTCTACTACATAGCTACAGGAAGTAGAGAAGGTATTGTATTCCACCCAAAAAATCAATACAGAGATTCACCGAAAATACACGTTTTGGGACCCCTGAATCCAAAGAAAGCATTTTTAATGTTTTTACTACGTAGTTATACCAGGTAGAGAAAGTATTGCATTAGACCCAAACATTCAACGATATTCACCGGAAATACTCGTTTTGAGACTCCCTGAATCCAAAGAAAGCATTTTTACTTTCCCTACTACGTAGTTACAGTAAGTAGAGCAAGTATTGTATTCCATCCAAAAACTGAATAACGAGATTAATACTCGGAACGGAAGTACTCGTTTTGAGGCTCCCTGAAACCAAACAAAGCTTTTTTACTTTCTCTACTACGTAGTTACAGTAAGTAGAGCAAGTATTGTATTCCACCCAAAAACTGAATAACGAGATTAATACTCGGAACGGAAGTACTCGTTTTCAGACTTCCTGAAATCAAACAAAGCGTTTTTACTTTCTCTATTACGTGGTTACCAAGTAGAGCAAGTATTGTGTTCCATCCAGAAATTGAATGTGATTCACTAGATATACACGTTTTGAGATCATCTGAATCCAAATAAAGCATTTTTACTTTCTGTACTACGTAGTTACAGGAGGTAGAGAAAGTATTGTATTCCATACAAAAACTGAATAACGAGATTAATACTCGGAACGGAAGTACTCGTTTTCAGACTTCCTGAAATCAAACAAAGCGTTTTTACTTTCTCTATTACGTGGTTACCAAGTAGAGCAAGTATTGTGTTCCATCCAGAAATTGAATGTGATTCACTAGATATACACGTTTTGAGATCATCTGAATCCAAATAAAGCATTTTTACTTTCTGTACTACGTAGTTACAGGAGGTAGAGAAAGTATTGTATTCCATACAAAAACTGAATAACGAGATTCACCGTATATTCACGTTTTGATACTTCCTGAATCCAAAGAAAACATTTTTACTTTCTCTACCACGTATTTACAGTAAGTAGAGAAAGCATTGTGTTCCACCAAAAATAGAATAAAGATATTCAACGGAAATACTCGTTTTGAGACCCCTGAATCGAAAGTAAGCATTTTACTTTCTCTACTACGTAGTTACAGTAAGTAGAGAATGTATTGCATTCCACCCAAAAATTGAATAACAAGATTAAACGGAAATACATGTTTTGAAACCCCTGAATCCAAAGTAAGCATTTTTACTTTCTCTATTACGTAGCTACAGGAAGTAGAGAAAGTATTGTGTTCCATCTGAAAATTCAGTGACGTAATTTTATCAGATATCACGTTTTTGACCCCTAAATCCAATGAATTTATTTTTAGAAAGAGGTCCAAGTGTGTGTGTGTGTGTGTGTGTGTGTGTGCGTGTGTGTGTGTGTGTGTGTCCACGAATAGTATAACTGAAAAGCAAAAAGTTGGTTAAAAACCGAACTTGGTGTTTAAGTTCAACTTCTTCCAAGAATGCGACACTGAGATTTTAAAGAAAATCCTCCACTCCAAACTACCCTTTACATTGGACATTTTTCGAAATTTTTTATTCTTTCAAAAATGACTCTAAGGCTTTTGATTAAAATATATATGTTTAAGCTATTTTCATGATAAATAGAATGTATATCTTTTATTTTCTAGGAATAGTCTGTAAATTTGTCTTTATTGTCAATGACTTTTGATAATTAGTAAATCGTAAGAGAGAGACAAAATCTTACCGCACAACTGTAGATCTTGTTAAAGCACAAAGTTTATATCAAATAACATTTTTATTTTATATCAAATAACTTTTATGTTTTACCTTTGTGAAATATTCTTTGTTATTAGTTTGAATTTTCAAATACTTTATACTTCTCTCAACTGCAAATATCTATTGTCTTTCTTTCTTTCTTTCTTTCTTTCTTTCTTTCTTTCTTTCTTTCTGTCATTCTCGTGTTCATACAAAGAGAACAGAATTTCAAAGCTATCACGTCTGTGTCTCGCAATTGGGAGGTCGTGGGTTGGATTTCTCTGGCCGACCTTCCTGACCCATAGGTTTTTTCGCCGGGTTTTCCCGGGTCGCCAGGCCAGTGCTGGGAAGGATTCTTACATCCCCGAATTTCCGAACCTCCATTTCATCTCCATGGTAATTTCCCTTCATCTTTCATCGTTAGTCTCTTTCAGGGTAGGAAGTGTCTGCGATGGTGTTTCGGTGCAGTACGGCAGGGGAAAAGGATGCTTTTTTGTGACTTTCTCCATCTCTCGAGTTTCGGCTGACTGTCGGCAGTGTCCTAACTTACTTGAGGGGTGTTGGACACCCTCTGTGCTGGATGGGGTTCCCGGTCTGCCTGTCCGTCTGATAGGGAGTCTCCATCTGAAAACTTAGGGACCCTGCCATTCCTGTGCTGTTTTTGCTGGTTCCGGACGCCCGGTGTCTTGTCTCGCCTCATCCTTCCTGCAGGAGACGCCCCCTTGTGGGGCGTAGGCACAATATCCATATGTGGATCAGTGCCGTGACCCCTCCGTAGCCAACAAATCCAAAGCTATCACGTAGCGATCAGCTTTGAGGGATTTGGCTATCGCTTTAGCTTAATATGTTCTGGTTATACCTACAACGAATTGTGAAAATAAGTGATGAAGGTTTATCGGTATTAACATGAATAGGTGAAAAATAAGCTTTGTTAGAGGAGTGAGTAGAGAAAGTCACTCGAATGCAACACATATTTTAGGGCAAAAGCACCATATGCCTGCGTCTCTGTGAACAACATAAATTCAAAGCGAAAAGTCGGTTAAATACCAAACTTGATATTTAAGTTCAGCATCTTTCAAAGATGTGACAAAGATTTTCAAGAAAATCTCCCCATCCTGAACAACCCTTTACATGGAAAAATTTTCGAAATTTACTTTCTTAAAAATGGCTCTAATGATTTTGATTAAAATACTCACTGTTTAAAATATTTTCATGACAAACGAAATATATATTTTGAACTGACTGAGAATGCCTCTAAAGCCTTCTTGATTCTGAATGACTTTTGTATAATTGGTAAACTATAAAAGATTGAACAAAGTATTGCTACACAAGAAATACAGACCGTTAAAGCACGCAGTTTGTTATGCATATATTTTATGAGATTAATTAATTCCCAGATGTTTTTTGTTATTGGTTTGAATACTTTTTGTAACTGAGAAGTCACTATTCGTTTTGTTTTTGTCGCGGTCATACAAACAGCATGGATCTTCAAAGTATCACGTAGTGACATGCTTTTTGACAATGTGACTATCGCTTTATCTACATATACTACAACGAAACGTGTAAATGTGAACTTTTTCTTTTGATATTTAATTAAAGTCCTTTAACCGGATAGGCCATTACGTGAATGAACGAAATGGTTAAAATGATGCTCCAATGGGTCCGAGGTCCCTAGAAATTAGAATCAAACATTCATCTTCTCTGTATAAGAGGAAACCCTGGAAAAAACTTTACCCAGTTATTTCACTTTAACCGAGATTCTAACTCGAGATCTCTTGAGTGTGAGGCAGACCCGAAAACCACACAGATGAGCTAAATGTGATTTGCAAGTTTATCTGAATTATAGAAGTAGACAGAAAAATGAGATTTAGAAAAAAAATTGTAGAATGGTGAGAAGAGAAAGATATGTGAATGCAACACGTTAGTTTGTTCAATTTGTAATAATAATTTAATCTTAAATATAATTTTTCCTAATCATAATTCTCGTGGTAATGCAAAGAGCGTGGAGTTCCAAAGGCACCACATAAAATTCTGACTATCGTTTGAGCTACTGCATTCTTCTTATACTTACAACGAAGTTTGTAATGCCAGTTCATTTCAATTAACAAGAAGACTCTTTCACTCAAGCCGTGTGTAGGACAAGGTTGGAAAGATAGAATCAAATTGAAAAATTCAATGCCATAGCTAAGATTTGAACTACGGATCTCCCAGTTTACGCCCAAGTGGCACCGCGGTAACGCGTACGACTCGATTTCGAGAGATCCCTATTTCGCTTCCCGGCTATCGCTCAATCTGACCCACGGTATTTTTTCGAGAGTTTTCCCGGGTCGTCAGGCGAATGCTGATATGATTTATCTCAGCTCCCGATTATCGTTCCATTCCTCATTTCATTCATCCTTAACCCCGTTAGGTCTGTTTCAGAGTTGGAAGTGTCGGCGATGGTATTCCGGTGCGGCGTGGCAGAGAAAAAGGTGCTGTCTGTGGAACCTTTTCCGTCTCTCGGTCTTCGGGCGGTTGCCAGGGTATAAGGCATTTACACTGAAAATTGCTATCATGCGATTCTATATAATTTGGAATTTATAAAATTTTTTATATTATTTTTTGTTGAGCTTAAATTAATTAAAAATTTGTTATTGTATAATACATTGATGTAATATTTTTTACTATAGTGTATTACTTCTTGGGGGACGTTGGAGCCTCTTTTTGGGGTGGTTTCCCCGGTTTGCCTGCCCAAATGTCAGGGTGTCTCAATCTGGAAATTTTAGGAACCTTGCCATTGCTGTGCCGTCACTCTGGTTCCAGCCGCTCGGTGTCTCTCACCTCGTCCCTCCTTCGCGAGGGGCACAAGCACAATGTCCTCATTCACTAGATCGGGGTCGAGTCCCCTCCGTTACACATTCCATTCCATTCCAGAGAAGAGAAGCATTTTAAGAATTCAGAACGTGAATCGTAACACAAAGTCTTTTTTGGGGGGGGGGATGTTCAGATTTGTAAGTTGAAAGCAATTTAGTTTTCAGAATAGAGTGCTTTCAAATGAAGCAATTGCAACAAAAGCACATCAACCTGTCTGCATTAACACTTCGGGTCTCTATTTTGAAAATGCAGCTTATATGTTATCCTAACCGAATAAAACAGCTATATAGAAACTGCATATTTTGCGCTAAACGTTGTTTCCTCGTATCTATTAACATTTTCTCCGTTTGCATACAATACCTACATAGGTGTTTTTACTCTACGTCCTCTATACGCACGGTTTTTCTTCTTTGCTCTTGTGAGTGTGTGTGTAAGGGGAATTATGTTTCAAATAAAACAATCTTTATTCCTTTTTTCAGTAATAAACGCAAAATATCTCATTTTGAAGAAAACTTAATGTTGCACTTAATTGTGCCCAAACTGCTTCAACATTTTTACATTAATATTACTTTTGCTTCCATATTTTTAAAACATTGCTTGAATATTATCAGAACTGAATGTGCCAATTCTATGGAACTACACACTTAGCGCTAAACGTTGTGATCGATATCTATGACAATTAAAAAGCAAAACGAACTTATATTCAAGGTAATAAATACTCTCGGAGCACGCGTAGAACGTTCTATTGGTGATAATTATGAAACCATTATTGTTTATTACTAGCAACAAACGTTAAAAACAAGCTATACATTATGCCAACCTTGTTTCTCAAGAAAATTACTGAATCTTATACTTGTGTAGCACCCGCATAAAGAGTGCGATATTTGAGTTTTAAACAATATATTATGCAAAGAAAATGTTAATTTAATTCACTTGAATAGTTCTAGTAAAGAGAAAAGTATTTGGTTTCGTCTTCTTTCCTCTTCAGGTCAGGTCGCTGAATTATACGAGCATACACGGAAGTAGAGCGGCGCCGTGGCCGAGTGGTTAGACCGCTCGCCTCCCACCGAGGCGGCCCGGGTTCAATCCCAGGGACCTGCATGTGGGATTTGTGGTGGACGAAGCGGCGTCTGGGCGGGTTTTCTCCGGGTTTTCCGGTTTCCCCCGCCATTCATTCCACCAACTGCTCCATCATCACTTTCCTTTCATCCATTTCACCAACATTTCGTTTCATCTACTTCCTTCATCCCATACCAGGCATCGGGCTGATCACCCATCCTGGATGTTCTGTCTGATCCATGAGTGTCTGCTCCTCGACGGGCCTCTGACCCCAGGCACCCGCCTGTAAGTCCTGGGGGATGTAAGTCCTACATAAGAGGAGGGTAAACAGATAATGAATGAATGAATGAATACACGGAAGTAAATGTGACCGTTGAGACGACCAGCACTCACTATTGGCTACAGCCAGGCATGACTAGTCGAGACGAAATTTCTTCCCCCTCTTCCTCTACACCCCTTGGTACATCGGAAAACATTTGAAGCCCACTGTCCTAGCCGTTCGATCCTTAAGGGGATGTATTGGATCAGCAACATACAGAATGTGTGAATATGGCAAATGCATTTTCTTCTTCGTCGTTCCTGGCACGCTTATCTTATTTTCCATTCGCGGTAAAAGCCATGCTTAATCGGATAGTAATGCACCTGTTCGCCTACATATTTCTCAAGAAACCATTTTCTCCTTTACACACCTTCCTATTCTTGTCTCTAATGGACCGCATCTTTAGTAGGACCTTTAGTACATTACCTGAAAAGCTGTATCAGTTCATTCCTTCTCAAGGCATAATGCAGACCGCGCATGCACATACGCATACGCACACATGCACACGCACGCGCTCACACAAGTATTTTAAAACATATGATTTAGTGTTTATAATGCTTCGTTAGTTGTGCTGTTAGCAATAAGTTATACATTTAATACATCGTACATTACAGCTTTATTGTAGGTACAGAAAGACAACGAATTATAGATGAGAAAGTGTGTCATATCATGCCCCTACTATCGATTGTTCTAACCCTCGGTTTCTAAATCTTTCATCCAATTATGGCATGGCTAGAGCGACTAAAGTGATATTCCAGCTTGCTTCTGATTTTTTGGATGGTAATTAGTCAGTCTTGCTAAGTAAACTTCGAAGCACTTCCTCAGAACTCCTGTAAATGGTAAAGTTGATACACAATACTCTCTCATTGTCATGTGTCTAATTAATTTTAACTATGGCTCTCTCCTTTAGTTCCACTCCCGCACCCCCCTTCTGCCGCCCCACAGCCCATTGTGCTGAAGAATCGCCGACAGCTGTATATTAATGAGGCCCGTGCACACAGTTAGTTAATGAATCGCTGCAGAGATCATTAAAAAATACAAAAAACTACACAACAATAGAGGAAATCCGAAAAATTTTAGTTTTTTGGTGTACCAAAAGTTAGGAAACTCCTGCTCGTTAGATTCTGATCCTTGTTGTAAACCCAGCGCGCTGCTTTGTACTGTCGCGTATCAAACGAGTCAACTCTTTACTAGAGTAACGCTTTCATGTGCTACAGTCCCTTACAAAAACACTGTGGGGATTGTGTTACAGGGAAGCTTGTAATGTTTGCAGACACAGGCTGCTACACAAATGTACCTACCCACGTAACAAAACATCTTTATCAAAACTACCTTTCATCAAATTCCTTCAGTTTTATTTGTTACTATTCCTCTACAATTTCATTTAAAATTTAAGTTAATTCAATTGAATAAGTAAGGAGTATAAGTACAAAACGATTATGTAAACACTTTTACATCACCATGTTCATAAATGGAATGGGACAATTAATTGGTAACATCAAAATTCTAAGGGCTATAGCGAAAAGTGATTCCAGCCAAAATATACTTTGGTCTTCTTGAATTTCATTGTCATTAGCCAACCCTGGAAAGTAAAAGGAAAATACCTTCCTAATTGGGAGGCATAAAAAACAAACAAACACAAAACCAGTCCGTTTCTTCTCACACGGGGACATTTTTCAAACGATACTTATTTTCAATTGGCCTGGTATGACAGTTGCAAATGGAGATCATTGGAGAAACAGAATGCTGTTGGTGAAATAAAACCAAAGAGCCAGTCATGTTAGTTTTCAATCACTTCAGCGGATCAGAGAAGCAGTGTTGAATCCACCTGGGGAAGGGACGAGGGAAGGGTAGAACATTTGGAGGAATAATAATTACACCAATATTATATTTAACTTGGGAACTATTTAAGATAAATATGACCGTTGATAAAAAAATCTGAAATAATAAATAAAATTATTCCATTATTTACAGAGTTTTTAATGCTCGGGTTCGTGTGCGTAAAACGAGGAAACGCAAATTTGGAGTTTATCTTTAATTTAATTGTGGTTATTTTAAACGTCTTAATAACCGAACATATTATTAATAATTAAAACAAAAAATCTGATGTGTTACACTCACATGACTTTCTCTACTCTTGTACGAAATATTTTTACAAACGCTTATTCTCCATATACTTCATGTTAATCGAGACATCGAGATGTTAATCTTATTGCTAATTTTCTTGTAGATGCAAGGGGAATTGCTAGGCTTTAAGTGATAGTGAAATATTTTAAGAGCTGGGTGCTATGTGGGATATTCCATTCTCTTTGCATTACCAGGACAAAAAAATTAATAACGAATTTGAGAAAAAGTATAAGTATTGGAAAATTTAAGGGATTAACAAGCATTATCTCGAAAATGGTTCACTCAACAAAAAAAATGTATATGACATAAATTGTGTATTTTAACGCGATCTACAGTTTTTGTGTAGTAAACGTTTGTCTATCTCTTATGGTTTACCAGTTATGTAAAAGTCGTTCACAATGAAGAATACTTTTGGAGACATTCCCAGAAAATTCGAGATATACTTTTCATTTGTCATGAAAATATCTTAAACATGATATTTTAATCAAAATCTTTAGAGCCGTTTTTGAGAAAATTAAAATTTTCGAAAAATGTTTCATGTAAAGGGTAATCTGGGGTGGGGGGATTTTCTTTAAAACCTTTGTGTCGCATCTCTGGAAGATACTGAACCTAAATACCAAGTTTGGTGTTTGTCCGACTGTTCGTTTCTGAGTTATGCTGTACACACCCGGACATGTTTCCAATTTTTTTTGGATTCAGGGGACCTCAAAACATGTATTTCCGGTGAAATCTCGGTATAGAATTTTTGGGTGGAATACAACACTTCCCCTACTTACTGTACGTAGTAGAGAAAGTAAAAATACTGAACCAACACTAAGCGCAAGTTGTATTTGCCTATTTTCAGATATCAGTTGTAACTTTGCTCCCTCCTTCCCCAAAATTAAGTCCCATGTTATGTAAGCTGTATTATAACATTCTGAAAGAAAAGTTTGCAGAGGGATAAAGCACATCCAAGCAAATAAACACATTTGCAGCGTGCACTTTACCTCTACAATAGTACAGATTTTTGCCGGACGATTTCACTTTCTCAATGTAACTGGCGAGAAATTACTCTGGTCCTTCAATACACATTTTCATTGATGCATTAAGCGCTTCTTGTTCTATTCGATTGCCGAGTCCTGCTTAAATAGATTAATTATCATTATGATGTATCATCACATCATCTCTTTCCAGCTCTGGATTCATAACCAGGCCTACTCCACCATAAGAAACACTATCTTTATCTACTTTATTGCTTTTCTCTCCGGACTTTGGCCATTTTCACTATTTTATGGGCAATGCTCTTTACGGAAAAAGTCGAAAATGCACTTCTATTTTTACTTTCTCTACTACGTATAGTAAGTAGGGGAAGTATTGCATTCCACCCAAAAATTCGATACCGAGATTTCACCGGAAACACATGTTTTGAGACCTCCTGAATCCAAAAAAAGCATTTTTGGAAACATGTCCGTGTGTATGTGTCTGTGTGTGTGTGTGTCTGTGTGTCTGTGTGTGTGTGTCTTTGAACAGCATAACTCAAAAACTAACAGTCGGATAAACACCAAACTTGGTATTTACGTTCAGTATCTTCCAGAGATGCGACACGAAGATTTTCAAGAAAATCCCCCCACCCCAGACTACCCTTTACATGGAACATTTTTCGAAAATTTTAATTTTCTCAAAAATGGCTCTAACGATTTTTATCAAAATATGATATGTTTAAGATAATGTCATGAGAAATGAAATGTATATCTCGAAATTTCTGGGAATGTCTCCAAAAGTATTCTTCATTATGAACGACTTTTGCATAACTGGTAAACCATAAGAGATAGACAAAATTTTACTACACAAAAAATGTAGATCGCGTTAAAATACACAACTTATATCATATACATTTTTTTGTTGAGTGAACCGTTTTCGAGATATTGCTTGTTATTTCCTTAAATTTTCCAATACTTATACTTTTTCTCAAATTCGTTATTCATTTTTTATGTCCTGGACATGCAAAGAGAATGGAATGCGCCACATAGCAACCAGCGATAAAATATTTGACTATCGCTTAAAAGCTACCATATTCCCCTTGCATTTACAAGAAAATTACAAATAAGATTGACATCTCGATATCTCGATTAATATGAAGCATATGGAGAATAGACGTTTGTAAAAATAGATTGTACAAGAGTAGAGTAAGTCATGTGAGTGTAACACATCAGATTTTTTACTTTATCACGCACCTACATATTACGTAGACAACGTACTGCATTCCACTCAAAAATTCGATATCGAAATTTCATCGGAAATACATGTATTGAGGCACCCTGGATCAAAAATAATTTTTAGAAAAAGATCCGTATGTATGTCTGTCCGTGTGTCAGTTTTCCTGTGTGTGTCTGAGAACAGCATAGCTCAAAACCAAAACCTCGGATAAACACCAAATTTTATATTTAAGTTCAGTACCGTACATATATGCCATGCGACGGTTTTGAAGAAAATTCCCCCACTTCAAACTACCCTTTATATGAAACATTTTTTCCAATTTTTTTATTTTTCAAGAAACCGCTGTAACGATTTTGATTAAAGTATAAACTATTATGGATATTTAGATAACAAATAAAATACATTTTGAATTTTTTGTGAATAACCTCTAAATTCCATTTCATTCGAAAAGAATTTTGTGTTATCTTGTACCGGTAAACGTTAAGCGATAGGCGAAAACGTGCTATACAAAAAATGTAGATCTCTTTTTAAAAATGTAGATCACAGAATTTATTTCAAATAACTTTTTTGTGGCATCAGCCAGTTCCGAGATATCCATTATTAATGGTTCGAATTGTTCAATGCTTTGTCATCATTTTAAAGTCCTGTCGATTTTCAGCTGTTTTTCGCGATTGCATGGAAAGAGTGTCTAATTTTAAGCCCAGCATATAGCGTTCAGTTCTTAAACCTTTGACTATAGCTGTTCTCTTTGTACTCTAACGAGATGTGTAATATAACACTTAGCTGTTTCTGCAAAGATTTACCTGGATTAAAATGACGTAGGATAAAAATAAACTTTCGTAAGAATAATTTGTATACCCATTAATAAACAATAGAAGGTAAAGAAGGTTATGTAAATGCATCATCCGATTTTTTCCCCTTCCTGTTCCTGACACTGCACACGCAATATTTCTGCTTTCATTGGACTGTTAAGCTGGACAGATATATTAAGCAAGCCACTTGCCAAGGCCAACAACGACGCGAGCTGTGCCCGGTGTTATTTTCGTGGAATTCTGTAGCGTAATCTTTGTATGATCTTGTCATGTAAGCAATAGCACTGTACGTAGAAACGCTTCGGCTCTGGATTACAGCAGTCCTGACGATTTCTATTAGAAACTCACATACGAGTATCTGTTGTTAAGGTACCTAAATTTAAAATGTAATACATGAGAATCGCCACACTCTGGTTGTTTTCTAAGTTTAGTGGGGGGGGATGGAAGGAATGTCTGATTGCCGGGGAGGTGGTTGGGGCTGAGGGGGAGGGAATTCCCCCACGGTACCACACTTGGATTCAACACTGCGGTGAAATTTGTAAAAGCCTACGTGGAATCAAGTTCTATTGAAGCGGTGTGGGCAGGCCTACAGAACAATCTTTAGAATTAAATCTTAAGGATAATTAGAAGGGTTTCTGGGAATATCTCCAATCTGCCGTTCTTATTTTACCCGTGATGCGATTAAAAACCAAAATTTCTTCTTCTGTATTTGTTGTTTGTTTTATTACCCACAAGTTATTTTTACCTGGTTCACAAAGATACCATTTCTGGTGCAAACAAATAGTAAAACAACGATACTTTCAATTATATTTTCGGGATGCTACCCAATAGACTCCCTAAATTATGATTAATGTTATATCTGGTGTTTTAGAACATTAAAGCAACGAGAGACATTAATATAAAGGCTATTTTTGCGTTTAAAATAAAACTACGTTATCAACCTACGGAGGACGTATTTGTATTTTCCTTGCCACTAATAGGTACTTATAAAATTGCCCTTCTCCTGACATTCTCTTCAACCACGTGATAGTTGCACTTGGCACTGTCCACTTTTAACTGTCCAAACTCTTCGACTTCTTGACCTCACTTAGCCTCGTAACTTAACTGAACTGTCCTTATTGGACAGACCATCTTCTTGTACAGGCTCCGGATACAAAGCGGAACGTTCTCGAAAGAGAGATTACAAGGACCTGCCGAAAGGAATGTTCTGGAACACTAATTATCCAAACAGCAGGGGATGGCACATAATGAGTTTATTGCGCGCCTAGTGTTCAGGCAGGTCTAAGGCCCCATCCAGGTGCCGGAACTGGATGCGGTTGCCGATTACCGCAGGTAGCTTCGCGCGCGCGGTCAGAGTATTACAGTACTTATAAAGCCACAGTATAATGTCTACATCTTGAAATGTAATCGGATAGAGCCCAATATGTATGTACTTTTCTCGTATGTTTAGCTCACACGGGTTCTTTACCATATGCATGTTTGACTGCTAGTCTAATTAGTGCATTCAAGCAGCCAGTAGGAACAATGAGAAAATGCTAGTCTCGAAACAAAGGAGAGCGGAGACAAACACTCCCTGATATGCAGTGCAAGTAAAAGTAATCTGCAACCCATACAAAATTTATTAAGTGATACTGATCACCTTATCAATCTGCTGCCCATCCATTTTTAACTAATAGAGGCTAGGACTGCAAAATAAGCTAACATTATACAGAGTAAAGGTGTAAATTGCAGGTTTAAATCATGAACATAACTCGCCGAGAAGAAGAAAAGTCCTAAATAACCCTAGGTTCATTCCTAGCATTTGTCTAAGATTAAACCATTTGCAATGGAATATTTGATAAAGCAGTGAGCCGTATGCGTATACAGAGCACGCACCGACCCCCAACCCTGAGAAACAGGGTACCAAGGTCACTTATGCGTTAAAAACATCACCCTAGGGCAGAGGTCCTCAACTATTATAACTCTCTAGTCCCTTTTACTTTCTCTACCACGTACATAGTAAGTAGAGAAGATATTGCATTCCACCCAAAAATTCGATACGGAGATTTCACCGGAAATACATGTTTTGAGGCCCCCTGAATAAAAAAAAAGTATTTTTGGAAACATGTCCGTATGTGTCTCTGTGAACAGCATAACTCATAAATGAACAGTCGGATAAACACCAAAATTGGTATTTAGTTTCTGTATGTTCCAGATATGCGACACGAAGGTTTTTAAGAAAATCCCCTAACCCCAGATTACCCTTTACATGGAACATTTTTCGAAAATTTTAATTTTCTCAAAAATGGCTCTAACGATTTTGAATAAAATACCATAAGTTTAAGACATTTTTATGGCAAATGAATTGTATATCTCGAATTTTCTGAGAATGTCTCCAGAAGTATTCTTCATTGTAAACGACTTTTGCATAACTGGTAAACCATTAGAGATAGACAACATTTTACTACACAAAAAATATAGATCGCGTTAAAATATACAATTTATGTCATATACATTTTTTTTTGTTTAGTGAACCATTTTCGAGATATTGCTTGTTATACCCTTAAATTTTTCAATACTTATACTTTTTCTCAAATGGGAATTCGTTATTCATTTTTTGTCTTGGATGTGCAAAGTGTATTAATCTGTGGCAAACAGAATAGTGCTGCACATAGCAACCAGCTATTAAGAGATATGTTTATGCTTAAAGGCTACTGTATTTCTATATTGCCCTTGCAAATACAAAACAAGGGGAACATAGTAGGCCTTAAGCGATTGTCAAATATTTTTAGAACTGGTCGCTATGTGTAAAATATAATTCTCTTTGCATGTCAAGAACATAAAAAAAAATTCTGCGGGCGTAAGAGAAATGAGAACTTAATAACAGTCAAAATGATATTTGTAATACAAGCAAGGATATCGAAAACCAAAACACAGAGCAAGATATGATTATATACGAAGCGAAGTACTGATGTGTGTGGATAAAGCAAGGTGTGATTATAAACGAGCGGAAGTGCACTCGGATAAGGAGCACGTGTTTCCAGCAAAGCAGTAAACTAGAAGAAAAAATTCTGATGTGATACATTCACATTACTTTCCCCACCCTCTATCGTTTATTAGTGGGAATACAAAGTATTTTTACTTAAGCTTATTACTCTCTCTAATACGTATAGTAAGCAGAAATATTGCATTTCACCTAAAAATTCGATATTGAGATTTTATCGGAAATACATGTTTTGAAGCCCCATAATGCAACAAAAGCATTTTTAAAAAACGGGTCGGGTATGTGTCTGTGTGTCTGTGAACAGCGTAACTCAAAAACGAAAAGTCGGATAAATACCAAACTTGGTATTTAAGTTCAGTACCTTTAAAAGATGCGACACGAAGGTTTTTAAGAAAATCCCCCCATTGCAGACTACCCTTTACATGGAAGATTTTGAACTTTTTTTCTCTCAGAAATGCCGCTAACGATTTTGATCAAAATATCATATTTTAATACACTTTCATAGCAAATGAAAGACATCCTATCTAGAATTTTCTGGGAATGTCCGCAAAAGTCGTCTTCATTCTGTGGCAGTAATTTGTATCACAATAATGTAAATGCCAGAGTGATTTTAGTGTAAATAAGCATTATTGTATGACATTGATTTTAGATGTTTGTTAATTATAAACATTGTTAGGAAATAAGTTTACACGGCCTCAGTGAAACTGACAATAAGAGCGGGCAACAATGAGCGAGGGGGTGAGTTATTTATCAATTATTAGAGACAAGCAAATGACGTCATATTGGCGCGCTTTTCTTAGAAATGGCGGGAAATTCTTACCTAGAGCATATGTTTTCGTAATTTTGATTGGATATAAAAATAGACGCTAATGTTGGCGCGTTTTATTAACCAATAGCAGTTCTGTTATAATCTTTAGGCATATCGGGGTGTGGGAGTATAAAAAGCTAAAGCCAGAGGCAAGTATTGCCCAGTTCAACAAAATCATCCACGCGTTACACGTCGCTGAGTACAACAGAATCATTCAGAAGTTAAACGTCGCTTAGTTCATCAGAATCGTTCGCGGGTTACACGTCGCGTAGTTCAACGGAAGCATACATCAAGTACACGTTACGCAATTCTACAGAATCTCTCGTGTCGTAAAGCTAGTTATAAATGTGAAATACGCGAATTAATAATGTGCAGCAAATAAGTGATTATAGTGATATTAGAAAATATAACAGTTTCAGTCTGGCGTGTATCAAAAGATAATGTGAAATGCATAAAGTGTGACGGTAATAAAAGTGTAAAAACAAATTCTTTTATCAGTGTTATCTTTTAGTAAAAACTTCTTTCCGTTTACACACCTTGTTTAAGAGATGTGGTCGACTGAATAATAATAATAATAGCTAGCCGGAGGACAATGAACCCAACGTTCAAAGTAGTAAAACAATAACAGGCGCTCAGAAATAAGATAACACGAAGTGACCGCGACAAATTAGCTTCCATACGTGGTGCAGATAAAACATGAAGCATCTTACAACTACCTAAAAATAAACAACTTCAATTCTGAATGAATTTTGCATAACTGGTAAACCGTAAGAGATAGACAAAATTTTACCACAAAACACACGATTTATGTCATATACATTTTTTGTTTGCAGTGAACCATTTCTGATATATTGCTTGTTATTTGTTTGAATTTTCCAATACTTAATACTTTTTCTCAAATGAGAATTCGTTATTTGTTTTGTTTTTCTTCCTTTTCTTTTTGTATATCCTGGGCATGCAAAGAAAATGGAATGCTCCACATAGCAACCAGCTCTTAAAAGATTTGACTGTCGGTTAAAGCTTACCATATTCCCCTTGCACCTACAAGAAAATTAGCAATAAGATCGTTTCTGCAAATGCTTATCTCGATTAATAGGAAATAGATGGAGAGTAAGAGTTTTTAAAAATAGTTTGTATAAGAGTAGAGAAAGTCATGTGAGTATAACACATCAGATTTCTTTAAAATTCATTTTCTAAGGCTTATAGGCCTTATAGATCTACTGGGATGATATTACGAGAAGGGGATGGTAGAGGGATCCTAAAATAAACTATAGTAAATCTAAATGAACAGTTGCACAACGTCCATGAAATTAAATTATATTTTAAAAACTTTGAAATACGTCATAACAGCTCAATTAATTTTCTACTTCCACCAATGTACATATCACCAGAACTTAGTTACACGAAAAAGTACCTTCTGAGTTCAATAAACAACAAGCCACTTGAAAATTTATACCAATAGCAAGCAATATGTGGGAAATGGTTTATATTACAAAAATATTATTTGACATAATTTGTGTGTTCTAAGGAGTTTCGTGTTTCTGTAAGTTTCTGTTTATCTCCTCCAGTTAACCAATTATGCAAAGTTATACAAAATTGTTCCCCAATGAAGAAAACTTCACTGACTATTCTCAGGTAGTATGGAGTGAAATTGTATGTGCCACATCCTTGGGAGATACTGAACTTAAATAACAAGTTTGATATTTATCAAACATTTCATTTTTGAGCTAAGCTGTTCATACACACGCGCGCATACACACATACACACTCGCACACATGAATACGCACACACACTCATATACACGGGCGGACATTTTCCTAAAAATTATTTTCATTATTCAGAGGGCTTCAAAACATGTATTTTTTGAAAATCTTGATATCCAACTTTTGGTTGCTATGCAGTGCTTCCTCTACCGAATAAAAATAGGTGCTAGAGAAAGTAATATACAAGAATCTCTCATATTATGGAGTCTTTTGATAAATATAAAAGAAAGAAGGATCATAAGCATAATGCATCTCACAGTTGGGTCGGTTATCGATATGTAACCGTAGTAGCAGTTGGGTATCAAAGATTTGTTGTGGTGCTCTTAAATCGGGGCTCGTTACCGCAGCTGCTGGATATTCTATCCTGATGTGCAAAGCTGCGAAACTGGATAAAGTCCCGATGTTTCAACAGCGATGCAAGGCGCATAATACTCACGGAATCGATTCATAGTAAGATGTCTCGATTAATGGAATGTGCCCTGTGAGGCGGCTTTCTTTATAAAGGCGCATTTGACGATATTTGTATGTAGTTCTGGCAACTTAATAACGCGAAATTTGTCGAAGCAATCCAGCGAGTGTATGCAAATGTAGGGAAAGGAAGGTAGGAAACGCGGAAAAGCTTACCGCAATGGTCAAAAACGTTAATTTGACTTTAAAAGTTACCAAATGGCTTGTAACGGTTGTGAGCACCAATTAGTAGCGTTCACTCGGAGGTTTTGGAAAAGCAGGAGGAATTAGCGGAACTATTAATACAACACGGTGTACTCCGAAGGAGAATTAGTTGCGACAGATGTAACCTAAATTTACATAAAAAAGAACTAAACCTAAGCTAACCTCTCGTGAATCAGAAACCAAAGCTTAAATAAGTAGTGAATCATAAATGTCGTTAAGGAGCGTACGCGAATTCTTAAATTATAAAACTTCCTATTCTTTTACAACGTTTTTCAGTCTTTAGCGTGCTCCGCATGTCACAAATTGTTTGAAAGTTGTTTGAAGTTTTTAGGAGAGTTTAAGCTGCAATGCGCAGCAAGGTATATAAGTGCTTATTTAATTTATTATTTTCTGGTTTCGATGTTTATGGTACTAGTGTTTTGGATTCAAGGTAAAAAGTTCACAAATATACACAGCCGCATTGTAATTAATAGAATAAAAATGGTATTATGTTAATAACAGACGTATTAGGTCTTAGATAGTGGTGAACATTTGCCTTACACCATTTGAAACACCTAAAATACTTTCGAGTTTGTTAGATGAAAATTCAATATTAAGATATGTGACATTATCGTAAGATAAACTACCGTAAAGCAAATATCTGGTTCACAGAGGGAATCTATATAAAACATGTTATTTGTCTCACTATTTGCAATAGATAATTAAAAGTATATTTTTCCATGTCACTCTCTCCCCTCTGACCTCCTACACGCAGAGACATATGTGTATACAAATAAATGTGCACGCAGCAATTCTATGTGCGCGTGATAAAAACTCTTTCCATCAGCAAATTAAGAATAATCTGCAATGTTGGTTCTCCAGGTGGCCCAAACATATTAAACTAAGTGCTGTATCTGTACGGTGCAAAGAGAATTAGCAAATTAATGGTATTAAATATGGAGGTTTATTCGCGGGTTTCCTCGTATTTTTTCAAAAGCGTGTTAATTGCCTTTTTACATTAATCTCGCTGAGTGCAGAAATGAAATTGTGACCAAATGAATGTTATTTAAACAAGTTCGTTTTACTTTAGTCTCTTTAAAGCAATATTAAAATGTACTGCAAAATTCTGCACAACCATCAAGCTTATGAAGCTTGACTTAAGTCACATATGAGTTTATTTATTGTTTTGGATTTTTTTTCACAGTGTAGCACTAATATTTATTTTCAGAAATATAATGCTAGTAATTTTGCAAGCTTGTACTACGTAATCCGTTTATTTCGTAACAATTCGCATAATGTATTTTTTAAAGCCACGTTTAGAGACAATAAACAGTATTTTTAACGACTGCTACTACATGGGGTATTTTCCCTGGCTAAATGCTAAGCTTTTATGCTTAAGTTTTCAAAAATAATACATTTTGCTTTAACAACATTTTTCTACAGCCCTAAAATATCCCTACAGATAGTTCCTCCCTTTATTTTTCCTTCCCTTCTCCTGTCTCTCTCTCTCTCCCCAGTTGCTTTAGCACTGTTTTAAAGTATATTACAAAACAATAATGCACACAGACTGTTGAACTTGAGGTGGAGGGAATAATAAGTTAATGCTACTTTGCTGAGAAGCATTATGTGGCAGGATGGAGCATTATGCTTCATTCGGAAGGGATTGAGATGACAGTGTCGCATCCGCACTATTCTAGCTCAGCCCCTACACACTACTAATTCTTACCCTTATTTATATTTCCCGAAAGCTAACATGTAATAATGGACAGTAACTGCACCTAAGAGTTTTAATCACAGAAGTACAAAGAGATGCATAAACACCTGCCATTCAGGTATAATAACTCCCATTCTGCGTAGCTCCAATGTTACTTTCTGGAAATCCTATCATTGTCTATAATATTTTGTTACCGAGCGAGATGGCTCTGCGATAATGTGTAAGGCTTGTATTCTGGAGGTCTAGGGTTCGATTCCCGGTGACCGCCCAGGGGGTTTTCCCTGGTTGACATAAGCGAATGTTGGAGTTATGTATCCTACCATGGATTTCCTCTTTCCACCATTTCCTCTCATTTTATTTATCGTTTACATTTCTGTTCCTTGGAGATGTGGTTTGGTCAGTGTTGGGCATATGGCGCAGGGGCTTGCAAATGGAACTTCTTCTCTGTCCTACTAGAGCGAATCCCGACGAGCCTCCACTGCCTCCGAGCGACCCTCCTGTACCCAAGTGGCCAAGCCTGGAACTCTTAGGCAACTTTGTGCGTCTCTGTCGACTTGCGCCGGCCTGCTCTGCAGCCCATACGTCTCCTGCGGTTCCCTCATTTCAGTCGTATGTGTACGCACAAAAGATCCATTGGGGATCGAGGAGGTAGGTGCCCCTCCGGTAACTAGTCCTATCCTATAATATTTTGTAACAAATATTTAATTAACAAGCATTTATTTGTTTAGTTATAGTTCGCATAAATATTTGTCGCAAAAGCAATAGTTAGTATTCAAGAATGGAATAACAAGGATCATTGTTCATATAGTCTTCTTTTTCTTATTCTTCTCATTCATGGACTTAGGTCATTAGGCCTGTTTCCTATCGAGAGATTTGATCTATCCATCTATCTATTGGCCTTTCTATGTTCTTGAAACCTTTTGTTTTATAGTTAATTAAAACAGATGGCAGTCTATTAGAGTCTATTCTTTTTATATTTTCATACCGGTTAATCCGTAATACATTTATTCTATTTGCAATATTAAATGTATTTAAGCCCTTCCTAATTTGTTCACTTCTTTGTTTGTCTATAAGAGTAAGCCGGAATAAGCAGTTCACCCTGCCTGCCAGTTCGCAAACAGGAAATGTACTTGTTATATAGTCTTAATATAATATATGCTTATATAAAAGATAATTTTCGAATTCATATGACTGATTACGCTATATCACGCCTGCGTCACTGATTCCGAGACAGCGTTTCACGATTATCATAAGTAGGAAACGAAAAACTTTGAGTTTTTAATTGTGTTAACTGTACCTCTAGCTTATAACACTTTAGTTTTAAAGAAAACAAACACACAAACGAACGGATTACATAAGAGACAACCCTTATATTAATACATCATAATTATGAATCTATATTAATAGCTCCGGAATGATTGCTAGACTTCTAATTATTGTAATGTTGGCACACAGGGTCACTCCGTCATAGGGATATGGCATCGTCATTTTAAAAGCCAACTCGACTTAGAAGGAATATAAAGAACATGTTACAGAAGACCCTAGAATTATGCAGGTTTAAAGGAATTTAGATTGAGATGAACTATGAGTAATTTCAAAGGATGTGCTAATCATTGTTTCAAGGTTACCTAAAGAACAAGTTATGCACCACGTGTATCATCTTAACAAACTGCTTATATGGTTTTTGTGTGTGTGCTATGCAGTCCTGGGTATTAAAGTCATTCGGTCTTTGGAGCAACTAAATACGCAACTGCTAGTCACCGAACCTTGTATTGCAGCGCTTTTATGGGTAACGGAACTTCAACATGATTAAAGATGAATTGTGCGATCTATTCATTGCCTCAAGAGCTGTATGTCTGGGAGAAAAGTTAACATGTACAGTAAGTTCGTTTCGCCCTGCGGCCGGATGATCGCATGCAAGCGCTGATCAGCAGTAACATAGTCTGCATACGTGTTGCCTCACCGTGGTGGTTCCCGCAGAACAGTCAGCTTACGTTTGCCTGTGCAGTGTAGAAGACGCAGTCAGTTTTCGTTTACCTCTACCGTATATAAAACGTAGTGCAATGTATAACATGTGTCATAGATTTATTTTAAAATCTATTAATATTACAATCGAGAAATTCATGCTTGAACAAAGAGTTTTCATGTATGGCATATGTATAAAAACCAAGTCTTGCAGAGCGGTGTGTAGGCAATTTCAAAACAAATTCCCTACTTGAGCGGGTGAACGGAAATATCATCTAAAGATATCAAGAATGCATCAGTGCAGATGGACACCACTTTAAACATCTTCTGTGACAAATTTAGTACTCAAGTGATAACAATAAATAAACAATAAATAAGTAGGATAAGCTTGTGGACTGATACACGTCCCTATCTAAAGCTCCACGCTTACATGCGATCGCCCGCCCGATCGGCAGGCCATAGGGGGAAGCGAACGCATTATACGAGGTTTGGAACTTAAATAGTGGCAACACTGCTGTAGAGACGCTATGCAACAGAATCTAATATTGTCGCTAATAGCACACATTAGTTACATACCTACCTTACTTCAGAGCAAATGGACTCTCCCTTCCCACTTCACCTGCGTACACACAGTCGAGAGAAACAGAGTTACTTGTGAGCTAGCGGTCTAACGCAGTGTTGTTATGATGTTTTCGAAACAGGAACAACGGAGTTGGATCAAGATTGAATGTGCCAGAGGTCCTACAGCACGACAGTGTCACCAAGGTCTTCAAGAGACTTGCGGGGAATCTGCATTGCCTTACAGAACAGTGACACGTTGGGTAAAAGCCTTCAGCGATGGTCGGCAAACTGAGTCAGACCTACATCGGAATTAAGTCCTTGTGATTTTGATTTGATTCCAAAGATGAAGGAACCACTTCGTGGCATTCGCTTCAGAACTGTTCCAAAGATTCGTCAGGCAGTAGACCGCTCCATTCGCACTATCAACAGAACAGGCTCTGCTAAAGGTATACTACGATTTCCACGTCGCTGGCAACGGGTTATACACAATGCTGGTGACTACAATGAAGGGTAGTAAAGGCTGCTAACATGTAACTCTTTTGTATCGGCTGTAAATAAATAGTTGTCACTATTTAAGTTCCAACCCTCGCAATTACAACTAAGAGTGGTCTCGGAAACCGCTACGACTCGTTTAGAAGACACAGGCGATTACGACGAGTATCATGGTTCCATTCTGTTCAGTGAATTGTTTGTTCTGAAGTCCATCATCGAACACCATGTTTTCATGACAGAAGGTTATTTTCGAGGTGTAAGGATTCACTCACTCAGGTATTCGCCATTGCAGTGTTGGCTGGTGTCCGAAGTATTTTCATGTGACTTTCCATTTTCGGTGAATTTACAGAAACGGAGTGGGGTGGCACAGCGGTAACGTGTGCGGCTCGCATTCGGGAGGTCACGGGTTCGATCGCCGGCGACCCCCAATCTGACCCATGGGTTTTTCGTGGTTTCCCTAGGATCGGTAGGCGTGGTTTTTTCTCTACCACGATATCCTTTCCATCATTTCCCTTTCACTCCGTTTCCTTCTCATTTTTCAGATGTGCTTCTAGGTTTCGTGCTATATGCCGGTGCCGGACAGATGGCGCAGATGATGCTTAATGGAAAGAGTACTCCCAGTGGACACCAGACAGCAGCTTAATTGGTGGGTCGTTCATCACTCTCTCTCGGCGGCTCCAGCAGTGGGATGGGCCTGCAAACTTGGAAATGTTACGGACTTCCACGCGTCTCTATGGTCCGTCTACTTACGGCCTTTAGTCTCCTGTGGTTCTCTCACTTCATCCCTCCTTCCTGGGGGTAGTAGTCATAATAGATCTATGCAGATCGCGGTGCGCCAGGTGTCCCCCTCCATTGTATAACCTATACTTAAGAAACGTTACAAAGAAGTTTAATAGATCGAATATCAATCATTTTAACTAAAGTAGGAAATACATGCTTTATTTATTGTGTTTTCTTTCAATAGATATATCGCTATCTTTTGCTTTTGCGCTCAGTTTCGCAATAGGGAGAATAGACGTTACGAACTACTTAATCTTCATGTAGGGAAAAACACTAGCGAAAGGCAATGAGCATTGTAAAAGCAGGTTAGCAACGAGCCTGGGTTGTTGTAGGGCTCATGCTATTGAAACCATTATTGTGTTTCGGCACAAGTAATGCTATATCTTTAGTAGCCGCGTCTTTGTAATTCATGTCGTTTGGCGTTGGCGTTGTGTCAGTTATTAGTTCCTGGTGAGGGCGGTGCAATCGGTAATACCATTAAGTGGACATGAGGAGAGGTAAATGAGTTAATAATTGCCAATGGCCTTGAGCTTGGAGCGGCAACTCACTCCCTAAGTTGCGTTAGGTCCGGCCTGAGGAGGAGAATTGTGAGTAAACCCCATTCCACCTAAAGCTGGTTTTACTGTCCGGTCGGCAACACCAGGAGTATACAGTGAAACGGCAACGCCTGCCCTTATTAGGTTAGGTTCTACACATAGAGGCTAGCCGATCGGAAAGCCACCAGCAATGCCGCAGATGCTGCTGCATAACCTGCGCTGCATCACCCAGGTACCACTACTGCGGTGCACCGAGTTTGACGACGCAGTGTACCAGCCATGACCTACGCAGCCGACGTCGGTACTGCACTTCCTGCAATGGCCACGGCCACTTCACCGGGCCGGTGCAGTGCCCCTTATACCCAGAAAGCCATCAACGGACACCACGTTCATCTGTGCACACAGCTCCAGCTCCTCCGGCGCTTGCACCACCTCTAGCTCCGGCCTCCACAGACACCACCTGCAAGATGCGGTCCAGGATCTCCACACAGAGGTCCTTAACATAGGATCCCGCATCTCACTACAGGAAGAACACGTTTCTTCTCTCAGTACCGCCGTCAACTCCACCACCACAGATCATCTCCGCCGACTCGCCGCCATAGAAGCAGGACTCCAGAATCTCCACGCCATCACCGTCGCCTTCTCCACTGCCCTCAACAACTTCACCACTAGCTGCCTGCAGCGATTTGACAACACAGACTCATCGATCAGTGGCCTGGGCCAAGTCATCGCCAGCCTGCCTCAGATCTCATTCCCGCCTGCTCCAACAGATCACCTGGAAGAGCTCAGGGGCAATTTGACAGCCCTTACCGACCTGGTAAAAGTCGGATCACGATGACGGCCGAGTGGACTCCGGCAGTCGCGGACTTGAGGAATGGTCAGGAAAAACGACGACTCCACATGCTTACGCAACCAAACCTTTGGACATATGGTAGCAGATACCAAGAGACAACCACGCCACCATCCCTTCCTATTCCTCTCCACGAAACTCCCCGCGTGTGTCCACCAGGGCCTTGGTTATGATCGTCACCCGGCCATTCGTTACTCCACTGCCAGTGCAATAAGCTGGTAGTTATCCTAGCGCGTACTAACGGGGGTGTAACAGCGGAAGCCCAATACCTCTCCTAAGTTTTGCTTTCTACTCCACGCCTAATCACTTCCTATTCCCGAAAACCCAACCAAAAAGAAAAGAAAATCCAGGCTAAGAAGCCTGAGCTAAAGAATTATTACTAATTTGGGTCATTAGTATTTAGTGGAATAAAATTTTGCTGTGCATAAATATTTTTCTTCTTTTTTACTACTTGTGTAGCTTAAGAAGGGTGATTTAATGGTATTATGTTCCTATTTGTGTTACTAATATTAGAGGAGTGACAGATTGTTTAATGGAAATATTTTAAGTGCTATGTTAATATATTGTCCATGACGAGATATTTTAGATGCAGGAAAAGTGGTTCTGTATACACCAAGTGAGTTTTACGACGTTTCTCTGGTAGAAAAAGTATTGTTCGTACAGCGAGGGATAGAGCCATTGTTCTTTTGTACTATAATTGCCGTGAACGGCGACTATGAGCTCAAGAAGCCCTCAACAATAAATAGATTTGCTAACACAAAAATCGGGCAGTTGCTTCTAAACCACAGTCAGAGGATGATGCTGCCGGATAATTAAGAGGTGTCACACTAAAAGTTCGTGGATTAAAACACGGTTAGCTATACACAGAAGAATCGCTATGAGTAAAGGGATTTTAAAATGTGCAAACTTCGCGTCGTATTAGCGTCGCGCTTCAACAGTGGACAGTGTTTTTGCGGCGACAATATCAGAGTGATCAGTGTTGTAAACTAATAAAAGCGACAAATAAAGAAACCAGTGGTGTTATCCTCTCGAAACTGAAGCAGGTTTATTTTTCTCCGTTACCACCCGAGATCTACGTTTCCTTTACCGAGGAAGAGCCCATGCTCTTACACATCTTCCTGTAATTACTACAGTTAGTCAAGGATAGAGAGTAGAAACAGGTGACCGCGACATAAAAATCCAGATGCAGAGAGGCAGACCACGACAAACATCCAGTGTCTACGCGGAGGCTGCAGAAAGGTAAGCTGCGGGCATTGCAAACCAGAACATCTGAATAAGGAGGCGATACTGTCGCAACAGATAAGCAGAAATTGTGGAGTGGGTACTTGAGGGGTGGTTTTGCTACCTGGGTATGTGGGATATCATTGCATTTTCGGTTTTCATATTCGGCAATGTAACATTAACATGTTTAATTCTGACCGTTAATCGTGTGCCGGGCTGTGTGTTTTGAGTTATTGGAGCTCTTCTGTTTGGGTGGGTTAACTTGAGCCGAAAGTTTTAGGTGTCATGGGTTTATTGTAAGGCACTTCCATGGATTAATAAGAAAGCGTTAAATTGTGCATGATATGTCAAGAGCAAGTATTTTAGGCACTTTATTGCTCGATGTTTATATTGTGTTCTGAGAGAATGTAATATAGGTGTATAGGCCGAAAGTTAAATTGTGCTCTCAGGGAAGATAATTGTAATTTATATCCGCAAATACTAATGTATACCAGGCAACTTGGTTGTATACCCTTGAATACAGTGCAAGTAAGCAATTTGCAGGTGAACCATATCAAGGAACTATACTGAGCCCGATCATTATAAATGAGTTTCCATTCTTATAAATGTACTGTTCATGATTGAATATCAATTCGATGTAAATTCTGGACGTATTGTTTAACGGAAATTTTACTCACGGAATTTTATTTAGAGTTTGTTGTTCTTTATAATTCGGATCTCTGAATATGTTTTTCCTCTTTCCCCAAATATCGGCGATCGAGGGAGTGGAACAACGCACCACAGATCAGTAAATTCTGCATTAAAGCCGTATTAGTATAATGTACCTTTGCTTTGCCACTGCAAGAAATTGACTTGCCACGCAAATCAACTCCTGCACGCAGCGATGTTTGAAATACATATTGGGGAAACCCCCCTCTCTATGTCGCCCTTCATGTCACTTCCCAGTAACTTTTAGGATTAACTACACGCCCTCTTAAGCAATGACGTAATCGATTCAAAACGATTAGCAGGAAGTTCCGAATAAATTTGATCACCCAGTATTTGTAATTATTATGTTTTACTACTATTTTAACACTACCACTCTCTGAGAAATATGAGTGTCCTCCTCCATTTTGCTAATCGATGTAACTGTTTATTTGCGTAAGGTATATTGTAGATACAATATGTTTTGTTTGAAAAAACAAAATATAAGCATCGTAACATGTCAAATTCTTCTATTTATTACTTCCTCTACTAGAAAGTAGAGAAAGAAGTGACATAGAAAGTAGAAAAGGAACCTAGGGTATTCCACCCAAAATTGGATATAGAGATTTTACCTGAAATACACGTTTTGAGTGTAACTGAATACAGAAAACAGATGCAGTTTAGATAAAGGTAGGCGCGTGTGCCTATGCCTATCTCTGAACAGCATAAGTCAAAAATGGAACGTCAGATAACTGCCAAACTTGGTATTTAAGTTAAGCTTCTTCTATGGATATGACACGAAGATTGTCAAGGAAATTCCCATCCCAAAATACGCAAACAGTTATAGAAACATTTTCGGCAGTTTTCATTTTCTTAGAAATAGCTATAGCAATTTTGATTAAAATGTAGTTCATTTAAGATATTTGTGTGACAAATTAGATGTACATCTTGAATTTATTTCAAATAGCCAGTAAAGTCCTTCTCATTGTGAATAAATGTTATACAATCTTAAATAACTGTAAACCATCTCAGAAAGGCAAAAGCTTACTATATCAAACCTGTGGATCTCATTAAAGTATAATTTATGTGAAATAAATATTTGTAGGACTAAGCATTTTGGGAAACTCTTTATTATTAGATCGTGTTTTGCTTTTCACGTCGTCATAGAGAGAATGAAAATTTAAAGCCACCACTTATTGAACGATTTCTTTCTTTTAAAGATTTCACTGTGGCTTCAGTTCCCTGTATGTCACCTGTCAGTACCTACAAGAAAGTGTATAATAAAAGCATTTCAGCAAACATTTATCTGGATTAACAAGGAGTGGGTAGAACAATGAGGTTTTGTAACAATAGTTTGTGGAAGCGCGGTAGAGGAGGCCACGTGAATGTAACACGTCAAACTTTTTTTTCTGTAATTTGTAAATAGTTTCTAGAATTTGGTTATTTTTCAAATTAGATACAGCACCCTACTTTTACTATGGGGTAGAGTTCTTATCCTTGTATGATGTAGCATTTATTTACAAAGGATTTGAAAATGTTTTCTAGATCATAGACATCAATGGGATGCTGTGCACACATGCCATTCTTCATTAAACCCCAGAGGAGAAATTCAGGTGGTATAAGATGTGGAGTGTCTGAAGGCCACGTGACTGTTACGGCTCAAGCTTGTCGAATGAGTTGGTACAACATTATGCAGGAAGAGGCAATCCATGCTATCTTTCTCCTCATCTATGATGTAAAAATATATTGCACCACAATACCTGTTTAGCTCCTTGCTGAGCAATGAATTTTTTTGCCTGATCTTAGTTAATGTCAAACAACTACTTTTGTTTTTTAGATGTATCGATACTGTGACGTAACTTCTATGGGCAGTCTATGTCCTTCGGCGCTAGCCGACTGGTTGTTTGGAAAGAAAGAGAGGGCGCCGCTAGCAGCCAACGTAAATCCTATAAGCACAATCAAGATGTAATCAGATATTTCTGGAGGTTTCCTCCCCCTTCCGCGCAGTTTCCAGAAATTTATGCAGTTACATACTCGTATAAGTGACAGCGAAAGTTAACTAAGTTAAATTGGTGTGAACAGTGGTATTTAAAAGCTGCCAAGAAGGGAATACTTAAAATAAGTTGTTAGTCGGAATGCAGAACATGCACACGGAAACGAAATTTGGAATGAATAAAATGGAGATGGAAATGAAATCCGGAATGTATTAGATGGGAATTGAAATGCCTGCAGTGAGTTCCGGAATGAGAAGATACAGACGGAAATGAAGAATGTGCAGGAAGCACTGAAGAACGAAATAGAGAAAATAAAATCCGAACTGGGTTTTGGTACTGACACTGTAAAATCTCAGATAAAGGCTATGGTGAAAATGTTGAAACACGAACTTGCGAAGGAGTTAAAACTAAATCTGACATTGAAGTTAAAAGCTAATACGGTGGAAGAGCGTCTATATCAGGAAGAAGAACGACACAATCACCAGGAGAGAGAAAGCAAGGAGGTAATGGACGCCGCAGTGGAGGGACGCACCGCGACCTGGAAACCAAAGATCCGTGTGGAAGTTGTAGGTGGTCCCATGATTAGGAGGCTAATGCAGAAAAATGGTGTAGCCTCCGAAATTTGGCGATACTCGTGGTTGATGTTTAAGCGGTATATTGAGGTCATTGCTATTCACAATGGATGGAGGCTGGCGGGGATGACACAGCTTTTGACTATCTTGCAGGGGCAAGCAGCTGAAACCCTTTGTATCTTTCCCGCCGGAAGCTTTGCCCAAAACTTGATTAAGCTATTGGAGGGGCATTGTGGAGAATATTGCTTGAGCGTCCTTACCCGGCTCAACGGAAGGCAAGAGTGCAACAACCCGACGAGATGTTACAAGAATTCTCCATGGAAGTGAGCGACTGGTACAACGGCTCTGACAGATTTACCACCAGGCTTTATTTCCGGAGAGGCAGCTCACGCATATATTAGTGGGATGTGAAACAGCAGCTTTTCCTGAAGAAACGTCGTAACCTCAACGACGCCCTCTGCATTGAAGCGACAAAGATGACGGCCGAAAGAGCCATCCCGATGCCGGCCAGAGCTGTGACGACCGGTGCCAAACATACAGCTTAACCGTCATAGAGCTGGAGGAAATAGATCTACGAATGGTGGCTGCGGAGAGCTAGAACGACCGAGAATCAAGCAAACTACTAAAGACCCGCATGCAGAGGGACACGTTGGCGCCTTCAGCGCTTGAGGTTGAACATCCTGGATAGAACATCCCACCATTCTGGTAGGCAGGCAACGAATGGATTCGGCACCATCACTGCAGGTTGCTGGTACACATGGGGTCTCACTAACTGCCGCCAGGCCAGATGTGGTATGGAGGCTATCAGGCACTACGAGCTACTAGAGGCCTCGTGAGAGTGTAACCTCACCTGGAGTTGCTGCTTGACATACAATTGTGGGTTTTCGTTGCTGCAATCACCGAAGTAACCATCGTGGGCCTGAAAGCCCTTAGGTTCTTCAGCATTTTTTAAAATGGGAAACTACAATTAGGGTAAAATTAAATTGACCCTAAAATGACCATCATAATGTCCTCAAAAAAAAAAAAAATACGACTAATGGCATTTACTTTCCCCCAAAATATCAAGCAATTTTTATTCAAGGCATTTCTTTCTGCAACGCTTAGTTTTGGGGATATTGTGCTGCCTCAACTTAAATGGTCCATCCTGTATAGTTTATTCCTGATGGGAATATATTACACTTATCGAAATCATTAAGGTTATTTTTTAATAAATTTTATGAGAATCTTCGCTTTGAAGCCTAAAATATCCAAATTAAATACGAAGTTTGGTATTCATTGAAGATGACTTTATTGTTTATTTATTTATTCTTACTTTCAGCTTCAGGAGCTGTATAATCCGCATTTGTGGTTAAATCGTGATACTGAAGTTTTTACTCGAAAATAATCCTTCTGCTACCTTTGTAAGCACTGCAAAAAACACTATGCAACATTCATCCGTACAGAAGTTTGCGCATAAGTATGGAATACGCTTCGGTCTGTATTAAAATATGAAATACAGAGATATTTTAATCACAACTATTGTAAAAATCTATATTATGATTATAAAGAGAATATGTGTATTTATGTATATATGAGGGTAATCTGAAAAACCACTCAATCGATTTTGACGATTCTCTCACCATTGAAACGGCTTATTCCTTCTGACCGATTTTGGTTATAAAATACGTTGTAGCTTCAATTCATAAATTACTGAAGGAGGAAGTAATTAAAAAGCCATTGTTGAGAATGCCATGAAGTAAGAAACACAGTGCTTTTTATCGACATTGCAGCCAACGCACGGCTGCCTGCTGGCCAGCCGTCGTAGCAGGGACTCTCGCCGAAACAGTTATAATATCCGCGCAACCACCTGATGTTCTCATAATTAGTTACAGAAACAATGATAATAAGCACGTACCTTACTGTAACAAATACTGGAAATGTCCTCTGTCAACACATTTCTGGCATCTTCTCAGGAAATTTTCATTCATACTCGAGAGTTCAAATCTAAAATTGAGTGAATTTCTTGCCTGATGTTTTTGTTCCCCATAAATGAAAATCCCATACAGTTAGAGCAGGAGATCTTGCGGGCCATAAAGCTTTATTAATCACCCTATCTTAAAAAATGTCAGGAATTTAACTTAATGTTGCTGTATGCGCGGCAGCAAAAGTCTTGCTGGAAATACCTAGACCGACATTCAACGTCAGTGAGCTGTTAAAAAACGATGTGAGTCATTCCTGTATCTTCCTGCATTTATCATGAATGTTCCAAAAATATAGGTCCTATTATTTGAAGAAGATGCTTTATTAGTCCCACGTATGGACGCCAATTTGAAGAAGGTTATTATATCTTTACGTTATTTGCACCACGCTTTGGGCGTCAATTTGAAGTAAGTTGTATTATATTTCGACTGTTGAGGAGCCGAACTTGAAGTAGTAGCAACTGCACGTTTGGTAAACAGTTTCGGGTAGCCTTCGCCCGAGTTTAAAAAAAATATTAACCTTGTAATTTGACTGTTTCCTTAAATATTATATATTTATGTTTGCCTCGGCTGCGTCAGTATTATTGTTAGAGACATGTTTCTCTTTGTAGGGTTGTGGTGCGACAAGAATATAGGCTTACACAGATTATAATTTTACTTCACTACTTTTATTAATGCTTGACACGATTTTAATAACACTTCACTGATATAGAGCTGTGAGATTCTTTTATGAATTACTTGCACTTTTTTAACACGTAAGCTATTTTCGTCTCACACGAATATGTATTATACTTCTCGAGGACGTGTCTCGCATCCGATTACAAACACTGTCTGCAGGCAACTGAACTCTAAATTTGTAAAATCTTCTCCTTTTCAGTTTCTGTTTGGCTAATCCTACTCCAATAGAATACCTTCATTTAACTAAAACTTTTTCTGGTTGTTGGTTGGCTATTTTATAAACTGTCACTAAAATTACATTATTGCTTCCAAGAATCAGAAGTAGTATTGTTAAACTCTCAAACTCATTATTGCCTCAAGGTTACCACATTGTTACCTCATTGTTAGCAACGTTTAACCTATTATTCTCACAGCTCCTACATTATTAAATTACGCAATACATTCACATAAACAATTTAATAATATAAACATTTACTGTAATATTCATTCATTCATTATCTTACACCCCCCAGGACTTACAAGTGGGTGCCTGGGGTCAGAGGCCCGTCGAGGAGCAGACACTCATGGATCAGACAGAGCATCCAGGATGGGTGATCAGCCCGATGCCTGGTATGGGATGAAGGAAGTAGATGAAACGAAATGTTGGTGAAATGGATGAAAGGAAAGGTGATGATGGAGCAGTTGGTGGAATGAATGGCGGGGGAAACCGGGGAACCGGGAGAAAACCCGCCCAGACGCCGCTTCGTCCACCACAAATCCCACATGCAGGTCCCTGGGATTGAACCCGGTCGCCTCGGTGGGAGGCTAGCGGTCTAACCACTCGGCCACGGTGCCGCCTATTTACTGTAATATACACTTTGTATATATACATATTGCTTTAAGGCGGGCTGTTATTGAATTATATATTATATAATTAGACTGAAATCATTTAAGTGTTAAAAATACTGCCTGATATTCTGTATGCACTGCACACCACACATCAACTTTTGCGTCATGCAAGGAAACATTGTGTGCAAAATCGGGTGCCTCTGTGACTCAATATCTGTTATTTTACCACAAAACATAACCATGTAAATGAAACCGTGCTTTGTTAGAGATGAATATTAAACGTAGTTACTGATTACTCTACCACTGACATTTCGCAAAATCCAATTACAGAAATGTACCCCACTCTGACGATCAAGTGAAAAATAAAAAGTGTATGTAACAAACCCCAACTTTGTAAGAACTAAAAGAAAATATCAGGCAAGAAATTCAATCAGTTTCAGATATTGAACTCTCGAGAATAAATAAATATTTCCTGAGAAGATGCCAAGAATTCATGGATAGAGGACAACATTTTCAAACTCTCTTATGATAAGGTGCGTGGCATGATAACGTATGACGGTTGCGCGGATATTATTGCTGTTTCGGCGGGAGTCCGAGTTGTAGCGACAGCTGTGAGGTGGCCGCATTGTGAAAGAAAACCACTGTAGTTGTTACTCCACAGCGAATGTCTGTAGAAACAAAAACCGCTTACATTTTATTCCAAGCAATATACATAAATACGCATGATGTAATACAAGCAAATAAAATACAGAACTTAAAAGCATAGTCGATCTTGTTTATAATGGTACGAATCTTATGTTAGGATAGGATAGGATACAGCAAGAAGGGAGTGGGACTTAGCACCTCGACTACGCAGATGTGTTGAACTTGGGCCCCTGACGGGACGTCCCCGGAAGGGAAGGAGGGATGAAGTGAGAGGAAACAGAGGGTGGCCGGATCAGGAGGCGCTACAGGCAGAGGGTAGGGTCCCTACCATTTACAGATTTGAAATCTCCAGGTGATGGTTGGTGCAGCAGTCTCCCCTGTGGGCTCACACATCCCCTGGGAGGTCCGGGGCCCGGAGTCCACTCACCACTCACAGTGTGTAGAGCGAAGGTTTTCTCAACGTCCTTTTCTCCTGCCATGCTTACGCCGAGACCTCCCGGCGACACTTGCAACCCTGAAAGAGGCCAAGCAGATGAAATGTGAAGTGAAATGAGAATAGAGATGAAATGGACGGACACGAAATTCGGGGGACGTAATGCTCCTTCCCAGCGCCCCGGGAAACCCTTGAAAAAACCATGGGTTAGGAAGATCGGCCACGGGAATTGAACCCACGAACTTCCGATTGGAATTAGCACCGCCTGAGCTATCCTGCTTGGTAATCTTATGTTATATTTATTTACCATTTAAGAAATGCTGCAGATATGTATGTAATGAGACAGTGTCAGAACTTCTGAATATCCATATTCTACTTCAGATGTATTCACTAAATTTTTTGTAGTACACCAAGAGTACCTAAGTCTTACATGAGACTTATTAGAAGGTTTTGTCATCCAATAGCTTCTTATAACACTCATGTAGGAAAGTTTTGCTTTATTTCGTTTCTACCCATGTTATAATCAAGCTCGTTAGCAGGACATACTAAATAAGTGTATAAAGAGAGAAAACTTCCTACGTTAGAAATCATTAAAACATTATTTTATATTTAACAGCAGAGAAGATTATTTTCTCGACGGTAGCAGACTATGTGTCTCTTCAAAGGAGGTTAACTTGGTGGCCCGCGAGTGCAAAATTTTCATATTCACTAGCTCCACCTCTGTTTCGTTGTATGTGTTAATGGTTCCTGCATTATGTGAAAAATATGAACATAGTTTTATGTTATTAAATAACTATAGGATAAAAGAGAAGGTGTAAATGTTTAACATTTCACGTACTGTAGTTAATTAGGAAACTACTTCACCAAAGAGTACTGCGTACTATGTACTAACTGCTATACAGAATTAATTGCGGAACTTGAAAGAATGTCGGGGGGAGGTTAAGGACGTTCCGTCGATGTTTCACATTTTTGTGTGAATATCACGGGATTCTTTACTACTTACTAGGAACAGCCGGGGCTATATGAAATTACAATTAAAAGGGGCAAACGGGAGGAGTAATCATAAAAATCCTATAGATCATTGTACAATAATTTTGAAAAGAATGGCGGAGGTAAATTAAATACTTCGTCATTGGAGTTTAAAACCATAACTCTGCAATGCCGGGTAAGCCAGCAAGCAAATGATAAATGAAGCCGAAATGTAGCACAAAGTGAAGTAATTTTAGAAGGCTTTTGTGTAAGCTATCATAATAGTGTACCAGAAATATGATCAGAAATTGATTGTTGTATCCCTAACAACAAAATTCTCAAAGTTAAAGGCTGCAAAGCAAGTTGGGTATTTGCATGCAACATAACGCTCAGGCTGTGTTGTGTTAATATTTTGCGGTCCACGAGCTGAGACAGAACGCCTGTGATGGAAAACATCGACTGCTTGTTTGCCTTGGAACTGTTTAACAATAACATGGAGGAGGGTGAGGAGGCAACTCCAAGATTCACAATATAGGTACTTAATGGAATTGTGATGTTAACCACCATGTCGTCATTTCACGGGTTTGCCTCCTCTAAACCATTCAATATTTTCTTTTCGTCGGGGAGTTTTTAATTAACCACCCGCCTCGTGCTGTAGAACCTGCTTCCACTCCAGCCCTTTTTTACGATGGTCTCTGCGCAAATTAACTCCAACTATAGCAGCACAACAGAAGGCCAGGCTGCCTCCTCGCTACCAAGCACTTGATTTTTGCTATATACAGTACAGTACATTGCCTAATCAAACGTATTCCCATTTTAAGTAGACCTAACTGGAAGCAATGTTTATTTTAAGCCGTTTTTATATACGAAAATGCAGGAAAAAGGATGAGGTTTTTTGGGAGGGGAGGCAGCCGCGGTGGAAGAGATGGGGGAAGAGTTTTACTTGCGGTGGAGCTACTGCTGAGGGACCTAGGGAGGTGCGGGGTGCAGGGCAGCCATTTAATTGACCACTGGCTTAAAAAAATAAACAAGCTCATATCCTGGACTGATGAAGTGGGTTGCGAAGGGCCGAGAGATTTTTACTCGGTTGAGGTACACACTGGTATATCTTACGTGTGTTAAGTACAGTCCCAGCTACTGAAGAACTTTCATGTGGCCAGAACTAGCTAAAATGCCGTAGAATGTAGTATATCATTTATGTAAATCCTAGATATTTTTCCAATGTTCTTAGGTTTGCTTTCTTAAAACACAGCGATTTACCTACAGCTCCTTGACACAATTACTGCAGTCCTCTTCGGGGAAGGAATGCAGTTAAAAGTCTGTAAATACTAATGCATCTTCATAGTATGCTTTACAAGTAGGTTAAAACCCAACAATTAAAGTTAAGTTGATACAACTGTAACAACAGTGATACCAACATTGCTTTTTATCCTTTGCAAAGCGTAGCGCGAGGACATCTCTGAACAAGAGAAACCATGAGTAGAATTTGCTAAACGTATTTATTGAATGAAACGTTTAGTAAATATTAATAACATTAAAATAACAAGACATTGCATATGTATTTAATTGTACGTATTGAATATTAAAACCTATCATGGCACATCTATGTTCTTTTGTGTAAGGTATCTTCGTTTCTTTAACTTACAACTCAGGAAAAACTTGTGGATCAGTCGAGACAATCTCCAAACAGTGATAATCAGGTGCAGCAGTCTCATTTCTACAAGATTTTAGTGATGGTCGACTGTGATTGGTTGAAACTGACATGGGCTGTGAAATAGATTCGTAAATATTAAATACTTAACCCATGAAATAAACAGTCTTCAAAATCAAATTTGTTGAAATAAAGTTATTATAATCACTGAATTAATTATTTTATGAGAGACACAATGTGGATTTAGGAAAGGACGATGCTACACTGACTGTGTATGCGTTTTTTATGGACACGTTTTAACTGCTGTGGTCCTTAGCGTCCCATTCTATATTGGGCGTGAGAGGCCGGAAATTTTGCTCAGAGGCCTCTTTATAAAGCCTGAGGTTCTTTTACGTGCCATAAATCTACGACATGGGACCTCCGGCTTTACTTACCTTCCGAAGGTTGCTAAGGATTTTTACTCCCGGAAAAATCCATTGCCCTCCGCCGGGTTTGAACCCGCGACCTCGAGAACTAGAGGCTAGCATGTTAACCACTATACCACACACTGACTGTATATTTGTACTGCAAGATTATTAGTTCAGAATAAAAAAACAGGAAATTTACTCTCGCAACATACATTATATTTATCGATTCCGAAAGAGCCGATGACAAGTTTATAGGGAATGTATTTTGGGATGTAATGATTCAAGAAGCATACCCAGCACACCCAGTAAAACTCATAAAAGATTTATAGGCAATAATCTGTAAAACTATAAAACGAGATAAGTGAGACAGTAGCAATAAATGGAGGTGTAAAGCAAGACTGTCCCTTATTTCCAACATTATTTAACATTATATTGACTAAGCTATAAAGCAATGACAAATAAAATAACAACAGGCATTCATACAGGTAAAAGTTTATTGCAAACTAAGCTCTTCATGATCAAATGTTGATCGCAAATGATAAAATGATACAGATAGCAGTCTACTAACTCTAATCACTGACGGATAGATAGAATTAAAAAATTCCATTCAATAAAACGAGAAATATGAATTTTAAAGGATTAGAACATAAAATATGCAAAATAGTTTTACAGCATATTATTGAACAGATCACAACATTTAATTATTTATGCCGTAGAATAGCATACTTAGGATAAAATATATTACTATTAAAGTGAGTAGAGTCCAACAGATGTGTGGGACAATGAGAAGAACCTTAAACAATAAAACACAACAACCAACACGACTAAAATTTTACAAAAGTTTAGCTGTACCAGTATTAACTTATGGCTGTGAAAATTGGTCATCAAACCGATCAGCTAAAAGGAAAGTTGAAATTGATGAAGTGCCTTCGAAGTGTTGCTGTACTTAAGTTGTTATAAATTATAAAGATAATTAAGACATACGCCAACAACATATTCAACGTTACCGAAAGAGTGCAAAATCAAAAACAAGAATTGTATCATAATGTTAGACGAAAGAATAGCGGTCGGATAACTGAATAAAGTTATTATTACCAACCAAGAGTACACAGAAACTTCGGAAGACTGAGGACAAGATAGAGAGACAACACAGACTTTGAAGACGGAACAGGCCAATAGCTCCTGTAGATGAAGAATAACAACTGGCTTTTACCATTTAAGCTCAGAAAATCGCCTTGGGGAAAATTTAAAAGTATGATTTGAAATCCAATAAAGGATTTATAGAAATATTGCAAGTTACAATTAGATGTGCAGTCGAAATGATAATTTGGCACTATCAACACACAGTTTCTATTTTGATTACAAGCATCGTTCCAGTTCGCGTCCAGGGGCAATTTAGTGAAACATATTCCTGAACTAACCCTGCAGAAGACAGAAATAATACCATACCTCTAAGTTCAACGCTGGAAGCCACAGAGATCTCAAATAATCACACATGCCAGAAGAAAAAAAACAGTGTAGTATATGACTCACGTGAACAGGCATAATACAAATTGCAAACGCCCAGATCCTATCAACGAGCAAGTAATTGCATAGTTGAATAATGCATACATATAGGCATGTGGGTGTGCATTCGAATCCTTTGACAGGGTTGTAACTTTTACTTTCTCGATGCTTACATTCGGTAAGTACAGGAAGCATTGCACACTACTAGTGATGGGATAATACCCGATACTCGATAATGATTTTTGAGCACCGATATTCGATACTCAGTTTATAAAAAACTGTAAATGCGATAGCTTGTTCACTGAACTATGTTCTTAGCTGTAGTTTTTTGTGTTATAAACGCATATAACCAATTTTTGTACTGTATGCTAATTCGAAGTTGTTCCTATTTGATATTCGCCAATTGGCAGAAATTTTTTTTATCTTGATAATACCACAAGTTATATATCCCCATTATTAGCAAGGCTAATAATAATAATAATAATAATAATAATAATAATAATAATAATAATAATAATAACAAGTTTTGTTTCCCTTTTTATGTAACTATATTTGGTGCTGAAAACTTTCTGTTATAGGATTTTCTATCTATATTATACAAATTGGTCGTACAGTATACCTGTAAGCTACGCTCGTGACCCGAGTTTGACTTATGTAAACAAAACTAACAGATAGAAGAAAAGATCAAATACTTCCATCCACTATATTATCTCACGTCTTAAGTTCTGATTTGTTTCTGCTGTATTCACAGAGTTTGGTCATCGGAGTAGGTAAATATTTTGACTGAGAGTGAGTCCCAAACCAGACTATTTCTGAAATGTGGTTTAGGGCGTTAGCTAAATCCGCTTCATTCAAAGCTCAGTTAAAGTTATGTGTTGCATGAGTACCAATACTCCTTTGCACATGGTTTTGCATGTTTTCATTTAGACATAAGGTTGATGGAATGCTGAATTCATTCACCCACAGGAAACACAGTCAAGATCTATCAAGAAGTATAATCCAGCAACTCTTTGGGGGATACGTGCAAAGCAATAACGAGAAGTATCGACTCCTTTCATTCCTTATGTAGCGTAAAGTTCAACGCAATACCTTTCAATAATGCAGAACTTAAAAATTTAAAAGTATCCAAAAAGTATCGAGGGCTTATCTCAAAGTATAGACATACTTCGATAGCACCAAGTATCAAGAGTATCGACGTCTCATCCCTACACTCTACACAAAAATACATAATCATGATTCCACCGATAACACAGTTCGCTTGAATAAAAAAGCAATTATATAAGCGTGCGTGTTTGTGAACAACATGACTCAAAAGCGAAAATCGGATAAATGGAACCTTTCATATTTGAGTTACAGATTCTTTAAGGATGCCACGTTATTCTCAAGAAGGTGCTTTCACTTAAAATTGACTTTTAAATGGAAAATATGTCTTTTTTGTTTCTCAAAAATGGCTCCAACAAGAAAATATTTAAATATAATATATTTGAGAAACGAATGTAATACACTAAATCAATGTCGAATTCTTCTGTGTATAGTCTTCTACCAAGCTTCTTAATTTATATTTAATTGCAGACAAAGCTATCTGGGAAACTGCAACTTAGAGAGAAAAAATTTACTGTACAAGAATAATTATAGAACCCATTAAAATAATTAATTTGTTTCTAATAACTTTTTTGTGCCTTTGGCTTCCTAAAATATATTTTCTGCTGTTAGATTGAATTTTCCAGAATTTCAAGCTTCACACTTTTGAAATGCTATGTCTGTTCTCTAGTTTCTCATCTGCCCAAGCAGACTGTAACTATACAATATCAGGCCACCACATAGAAAAATGGTTTCTAAACATTTCATTATTACAACTTAGACATTTTTTTATTTAAACTAGTTCCACAAACACATTACGCTTGCAGCTACTGAAGTTTGGTAACATGGTGGAAGGAATAGTCTTTATTTGGGAAACAAAAGAGATTAGTTTATATACTTTCAGAATGGATAAAACATATCTCAAATCCTCCAGTCCCCATTTGTAACATCATTCTTCCTATATGCATACAACATAGGGCATATGTCAATTGATCACGGCCTGCTGTTATCAAATTATTAGAGATTGTGGTAGTTTGAGAAATATGAGAAGAATTTTAACAAGCAGTGGCGGAAATGAGAAAGATGCTAAGAGCTTTAGTTTGATTAGTTACAAGTTGGTAAGTGATTGATAACCCACAGAATAGAAAATGAGAATCTCCCTTAATGAAATCCTGACTCCAAAGAAATGCTTTGGAAAGTTTAGAAGACATTCTACTGGAAGCCATACGAATATCCTTTATTTAGGAAGTACGTGATTTATCAGCTTCTTATGTACAACGCGTTCCATACATTGTTGAATGAGCATTATGTAAGAGTAGACAGCAAACCATGGCTGAGATCAAATCTCACGCTGGGATATTGAGGTGGATTGGCTACGGAGGGGACTTTGCACTGATCCATATAGGGGATATTGTACCTACGCCCCACAAGGGGCGTTCCCGGGAGAAAGAACGAGGCGAGAGGAGACACCGGGCGGCAAGGAGTGACGGCAAGGAATGGCAGGACCCCTAAGTATCGAGATAGAGACTCCCCGGCAGACGAACAGGCAGACCGCGACCTCACACCACACAGAGGGTGTGCAACGCCCCTCAACGGGGTTCGGATACTCTCGGCAGCCAGCTGAAAGCCGAGCGACAAGGAGAGTTACACTGCACCGAAACACCCTCGCCGACACTTCCAACCCTGAAAGAGACCAACGGATGAAATTTGAAAGTAAATGAGAATTGAAATGAAATGGAGGGACAGGACATTCTTGGGATGTGAGAATCCTTCCCAGGATTCGCATGGCGACCCGGGAAAACGCCCGAAGAAACCCATGGGTAAGGAAGGTCAGCCACGGAAATCGAACCCACGGCCTCCTGAATGCGGGCCACAGACGAAACAGCCTGATCCATCCCGCTCGGTGGGATATTGAGGTATAAGTGTTTTGTTACGATACCGCTGATCTAATACAGTATTTCAATGGTTTCATTGAATAAGGATTTGAAAATATTTTTAAATTAAGGGATACCTAATATATAGCCTATGTTGGAACAATGGCCTTGTAGGCTAATTTGAACCACCTTTAGAAATATATCCATTCTTTTTAAATAAATAATTATTGTTAAATCGGTAAATGGACCTTTCAGCGTCTTATAAAAGAACTATTTATTTTTCCGTTTCCTACACGCGTAGAGACAACTGACGCCACCAGAAAAATAAAAATAAAATAAATAAATTGAGTTTTATTTATGGACGCTCTTTAACTGCTGTGGTCCTAAGCGTCCTATTCTATATTGGGCGTGAAAGATTGATAATTTTGCTCAGAGGCCTCTTTATCAGGCTTGAGGTTCTTTAACGTGCCGTAAATTTACGCACAACCACTGAAACTAGAGACTAGCATGACACCGTCGAGTGTAAATCTGTTGGCACATAAAAAGATCTATATAGCGAAACCTTCAATAGCATTTTATGCTTTTAGTCCTAAACTACTAAAGGACTAAACATACCACTCTTCCAAGGTGTCTATAAGTTGT
This sequence comes from Deroplatys truncata, assembly GCA_030765065.1. NCBI lineage: Eukaryota > Metazoa > Arthropoda > Insecta > Mantodea > Mantidae > Deroplatys > Deroplatys truncata. Next base: position 29,047,101 of record CM060976.1, on the reverse strand, counting down.
TATTAAACTGCGTCTAAAAAATAAAGCTCAAGGCGAGTTTATCTACTTCAAAATCGATACAGGCTTTGACAAGGAAACAAATGTCGGGGGGGGGGGGATGAACAGTTAAATACCAGAACATGTTTATAATGATCTGCTTAAAACGAATAATGACACTATGTGAATAGAGCAACTGAAAGCTTAATACCCTTTCGGGTGAACATTTTGTTTCTGTCAGTAACGATGTGTATTATTTATTTTTACTTTCTCCACCACATATAGTAGGTAGGGGAAGTATTTTGTTCCACTCAAAAATTCAACAGCAAGATATCACTATAAATACATGTTTTGAGCATCCCTTGAATAAAAAAAAATTTAGAAACAGATCCATCCGGTGTGTGTGTGTGTGTGCGTGTGTGTGCGCGCGCGCGCGCGTGTATGTGTGTGTCTGTAATCAGCATAACTCAAAAACGAAGAGTTGGATAAATACCAAACTTGGTATTTAGGGCCACTGTCCTTCAAAAATGCGACACGAAGATTTTCAAGAAAATCTCCCTACCCCAGACTACCCTTTACGTGGAACAGTATTTGAAAATTTCGATTTTCTCAAAAGTGGCCTTAACGATGTTTATTAAAATATTATATGTTTAAGATATTTTCGTCAAAAATGAAATGTATATCTTGAATTTTCTGTGAATGTCCCCAAAAGTCCTCTTCATTCTGAATGGCTTTTGTGTAATTGTTAAGCCGTAAGAGATGTACAAAATTTTTCTACACACAAAATCTGGATCCGGTTAAAACACAAAATTTATGCAAAAATTTTTTTATGGAGATTTCCGAGATATTCCTTGCTATTTGTTTGAATTTTCTTATAGTTTTCCTCAAATGGGAATTCGTTATTCGTTTTTTATGTCCTGAACATGCAAAGAGAATGAAATGCTCCACATAGCAACCAGCTCTTAAAGATTTGACCATCGCTTAAAGCCTATCATATTCCCCTTGCCCCTACGAGACAAGAAAATTAGCAATTTCTGCAAACATTTATCTCGTTTAACATGAAGTAGACGGAGAATAAGCATTTGTAAAAATACTTTGTACAAGAGTAGAGAAAGTCATGTGAGTGCAACACATCAAATTTTGTCTTCTTTTATCTCACTAATCTTTGGGTCAAAGTGGAGACACAAGTAATATTTTCAACAATATTCCAATCCTACTAAAAACATTCTTATAACATGCGATAATTTCAGAATTTCCAGGAGATTACAAATACAATGTGGTTTTTTTTTCTTACCACTCATATTACGGGATTTTTGACGTCTCACCTCCAACAAAATAGCGAAACTGCTATTTTTAAGAGACTCAAAATAAATTTTATTGCATTAAAATGTCAAGTGTGATATGGTCGGATTAATGCAACTGAAATACCTGTTTGTGAATGTACATCAGTTGTATCTGCAGAGTGGTCATGTACAAAGTTTTGCTCATTCATCATTTTTCGTTTATAGTTTATCAGAGAGAGGAACTATCTTATTTGGAATATCATGGGGGCTTAAAGAAACTGCAGTTTCGAGTATCTTTCCCAACACGAATCCCATTTAATAGGGTCTACTAGTCCTGCTGGTTATAGTAGAACACTGTGTTTTATATCTCTTTGTGTTTATTACTCTGGGTAAATTAACGTATGGAAGGGATTTCCCAGATAGGCCATACGGAAGGAAGGGTCAACAGAGCTAACTTCCTCACAAGCAACTGTCCCCATTTAAATTTGTAACTATTCATATATTTTAGAAAGTAACATGGGTTAGAATTCAAATTACTCTTGAAGCAACTTGCTATGCAATACTTTACACACAATCGTTGCAATAGGATAAAATGGCACAAACATAATTTATTAGCCTCCCATTCATTATCGCATGAGAGTTATACTCAGAATGACCATCATTAAATAACATCACACAGCCTTGAATTAAACTGCCTTTAATTAAAATTCAGAGACACACATTAAAAGTCCATCAAACTACCTAATAATGACTTAACAATGGTCTTACACGACCAAAATTTAAATGTACATAAATCAAAACAACAAGGTATAGTTCAAGAACACATTAAAATCTACCCTCAACATAAAAATAACAAAATCAACAAGGAAATCTAGTTCTCCACTTGTGTCTCATAAAATATTTAAAGCATTTAGAGAGAGCACCGATAAGTGAAACTATCAGAATGACCAAAAGTGCAGGTACTTGCCCTAGAAAGCGCTACATTCCTTAGAAAGAATCCATCAAATTTATTTACCGACGCACACAAGGTGAAGGTCTGGAGAACAAGTCATTTACGAGTAGCTATACAGCTAAACTCAGTAGCTAATCTCAGTGCAGGGTAGAGACGCGATCTGCCAAACCAAACGAATGAATACCAGGCAGCGCTCAGCCTTCACCTGAAGTTAGCTCGAAGCACAAATAAATAAAAATTGGCACAGTAGGAATGTGCCAATTCTTCATATTTTAGTTGGATTTAATTTAAATTTAAATTACAAATAAATTCAAAGCATCAATTGTCTAAAGTAAAACAACACGAATATCAGAAAATAAACCTTAAACTCCAATTTTTATTAACTATTAAACATTTGTCCAGTTTTTCAATTTTCACTCTTCAGTTTTTGTTCTCACTGTTTTGTTTTTATCTAGTTCAACTTCACTGGCAGTTCACTAATTTTCACTAACATTTCACTAAGGTAACTAGTTCAGTTCTCCGTAACTTCACTTCCTTCGTAACTCAGCCTCTTCACGCCGAATAATTCGCTAACTCGGGAGTAGAACACAAGACCCTCACAACCCGTCGCTCCGCCGTAGCACTCGCTGCATGTCACAACAGCCGTCACCAAGTCCTCGGAGAATCTCTCTGGTGTCGCACCGAAATGCGCTCGCTAACTCGCTCGCTCGCTCACTGACTAACTCAACTCAAATCTACTGAATCAACTCAACTCTACTAACTTAACTCGACTGCCTGACTCCCGCGAGAGCGCTCGCTTATATATTCAGCTGAGTCTTTCCAAACTTTCTCAAACGTTCTAGAACTATTTCAACACAATTTAAGTAGGACGGGGAGGAGCCACTTCTTATTTGCCGATAGCGCGCCCGGTGATTACGATGCCGAGTGGCATTAATCGTTGTTTGCTCCGACCGCCCGGCGCCGACCTCCCAATAATTTTGAACATAGCCGCTGCGTCACAATATCTTATTCTTTACATTTGAATCATGTCATACTAATCAAATATAAGCTTCTTACTAAAGCATTTTATGGCTTAAGCCACATCTTAAGGATTTAGTGCAGTATTCTATGTTTCAAAAAGGTTTGAGGGGATGCTGGGATGAGTTGCCTGACTGGCGTGTGTCGAAACCACTTGCTGGTAAGAAAATTCTCTTGAGGAGTGGGTGGGAGGAAGGAGTGAGAGGAGGGGGAGGGATTGGCGGTCTTATGCAAGGCAGAAATTATTGTTCTTCTTTTTGCATTGGTGCCAACAAGGCCACCTAAATGTTACCCAAAGCGTAAGCCAACATCTCTGTTGATGTTTGGATTTTTAAAACATTCGATTGCCAACTGCTCTAGGTGTTGTGTATAGGCTGTTTTTTAAATAAGGATGACAAAATTTGGGATCAGATGGATGTCTTCCTTTTAAGCAGTTTTTTTGTTAAGGCATCCACGGGCTGCGATGCTGATTGCAGAGGGATTTTTTGGAATTAAAATGGTCAATCGTGTAGAAGGTGTTGAAGTAATTATGTATGTGCAAATTAAATGCAGAGCTCAGTAATGCAGCAGATTCCGTTTATTTGCTCAAACTTACAGAAAACCACACCCAAATCATACCGAAAGAAAATGAAAAAAACTCACCACAGGGTTCAATAAACATCGTGTTAGTACTGTAACAAGTACTAAAACACAGGTTGACTATTAGACCTGTCGTACCCTTTCAAAGCCGGCAGGAATTACCTGATATCAGCTTTTGCCTGACTATGCGCGCCTTAAGATCTTCCGAGTCAATGGGGGTTTCATAAACGTTAGACTTCATGTAGCCTAATAAAAAGAAAACAAATGAGGACGTCAGGTGAGCGCCTGCGTGCCAGGCAACCGCCCATTCCGACCCATCCTGAGAGCATCGAGCATGGCTCTCAAAAGTGTCATACTTCATTTCCAAAATGAAGTAGTGCCCTGCAATGTTGAAACCACATCCTCTTTCTGATATTAAGAGAAAGTGGGTCCAGTAGCTCAGTTAAAACTTCTTGCATAAATACTACATACGCATTGGCGTTGTATCATCCGGGTAAGGGTATGACTCCAAAAGGAAGTCATTCACAATCCTTGCCCACAAATCAACACAAAATTTCATTTGATGTAAACACACAAACGTGTCATACCGTAAATTAAACAATACCTCAAGTGAAGCAAGTACCATCTGTCTATAACTCACGGCTTTCAAAGTATGGTTGGACCGCTGTTTGATTCAAACACTAATTACAAAACTGCTATCGCATTCGACAGCAGGAACGTTTTCGAGATGACATGGATACAGTAGCTATGCTTGCAGAATTCTCCAGAGCGCGGAATGATTAATATTAAATTAGTGAGCGATAGCTCGTACTTACAGAAGGATTGTTCTCTGCACAGCGTAGCATTGCTTCGATGGCCTCAGGAGTTCGCAACGGACGCCTTCGTCCATGACCAACTTCTCGTAATCCGCTCAGTTAGCATGGTCCGCGATGAATGCTGGCAAATTCACTGTGGTGTGGAACCCGTCGGTTAGGAAATCTTTCCTGGTAGAGGCTTTGTGCGGCGGACCAGAACCTGATATTGACCCGTACGCCATATGCATATACACCAACTAATTGCTTGTGTAACTTTCCATATTTGTCGTAATGAACAAATTTCACTTTCTGAATGTAAGCTAGAAAGAATTGTATATTATAGCGCACTGAAGAAAAGTAGTGAATGGTGGATGACTGAGCACAAGAAGTGAAGCGATGGAACAAACTAGCTCATCATAGGCAGTAATCAAATGAGTTGACTGTATGATACCGAGCTCCAGAAGCAAGCAAACTGGTTTCAAAAAAAGTAAAACCAGGTGAGCGGTAGCATTAATACCGATTTCTTTGCAATGCAACCTATGCTTCCATCTTCCCTTGGCATATGGTTACGTTCTTCTGTATTTTGGGTGAATAAACAGAGCATCTATATCATTAATGATTTATTTATTCAAGTTCCACATGCCTAATTCTTTCAGTCCCATTCTGTAAGACCAATTTATTCACATAAATCACTATTGCGTTGAAACTAAGCATCGTAGCCCATGGGTGCCTTAATAAATATGTATTTCAAAGAAACACATCCAAAAGAGTCAAAAACTCTAAATCTGAAATCTGTCTCTATATTTTGTTCTGTGGCTAGTACTTGGGGCAGTGAGATAGTCTATGTAATGTTCGAAGCTTGACGAAATTATCCGGTCATCTATTAAAGCGTTTATTTTGCACAAATGTGAACAAAGAATGCTATATGCAGCCTGAAACAATCCATTTCAAGCTCTCAGTAATGAACACACAATGCGAAACAGTAGAACCGTACTCCTGAGGAACTCATGAACTCACGGATGATCGGAAGCTACTTATTTCGGAGACGTGATAAGCGTCCAGCCACCTCCCATCTTGACCTCTAGATATTGTCAAATATTGAAGAGTGTTGAAGGTAATTGCCAATCAACCATATCTATCACACAGGAATTCTAAAATTCATCAGGATCTCTTGTAAGCACTAAGACTGCTCTACGTGAGGTGTGTAAACTTGGTTTCCGTGATCCAGCAGCATACACACCAACCTCTATATTGCCAACTGTGAATTTTTGGGGTGTGGTTGTATGATGTGGTCATATACCTCTACGAGTTTTGGTCTTAAAATACAATGTCACGGCACACGTTTACGCCAACATTTTGGAAATTTTCATGCTGGCTACCATTGAAGACAAGTTCAGGAATGAGTACTGTGTCTTTCGACGCAAATAAGCATATAACTACCTTTTAGGCAGCGTTTTACTTTCTCTACTACGTATAGTAAGTAAGTAGGGAAAGTATTGTATTCCACCCAAAAATTCGATACCGAGATTTCACAGGAAATATATCTTTTGAGGCCCCCTGAGTCCAAAAGAAGCATTTTTGGAAACATGTCCGTGTGTGTGTATGTGTGTCTGTGTGTCTGTGAACATCATAACTCAGAAATGAACAGTCAGATAAACACCAAACTTGGTATTTAGGTTCAGTATCTTCCAGAGATGCGACACGAAGGTTTTCAAGAAAATCCCCCCACCCCAGATTACCCTTTACATGGAACATTTTTCAAAATTTTAATTTTCTCAAAAATAGCTCTAACGATTTTGAGTAAAATGTCATATGTTTAAGATATTTTCATGACAAATGAAATGTATATCTCGAATTTTCTGGGAATTCTCCAAAAGTATTCTTCATTGTGAACGACTTTTGCATAACTGGTAAACCATATGATATAGACAAAATTTTACTACACAAAAAATGTAGATCGCGTTAAATTACCAAATTATGTCATATACATTTTTTGTTGAGTGCACCATTTTAGAGATATTGCTTGTTATTGCCTTAATTTTTCCAATACTTATAATACTTTCAACTGTACTAAATATTGATGCCTGGAATTCTGAAGTAATTTGTTAAAATTCTTCATTTAGGCAATGGTTTGCACTTAAAATCAATTTCAAATTATGATGGCGTTATGCCATATCCGCCTTACTTGTGCGCTGATAAGGTTTGGCTGCAAGATATTGTGATTGATGATGTAAAAGTAATCTGCAATGCAGTGACAAATAATTTTGCATTACAACGGGTCATACCGAGGGATTTAGGCAGTATGTTAAAAACATTTTTCCAGTGCTATCACTACGGTGTGTTTACTGCACAGTTAAAATCTATAGCTCTTTTTTTTGTCCTGGTAATGCAAAGAGAATCGCAACCAGCTCTTAAAATATTTGACTATCGCTTAAAGCCTATAATTCCCCTTGATTCTACAAGAAAATTATGCAATAAGATTAACATCTGGATTTCTCGATTAACATGAAGCATGTGGAGAATAAGCGTTTGTAAGAATAGTTTGTACAAGAGTAAAGCAAGTCATGTGAGTGTAACATCAGATTTTTTGTTAAGGCATCCACGGGCTGCGATGCTAAGTTTCATTGCAGGAGGGGTTTTGGAATTAAAATGGTCAATCATGTAGAAGGTGTTGAAGTAATCATGTATGTGCAAATGCAGAGATCAGTAATGTAACAGATTCGGTTTATTTGCTCAAACTTGCAGAAAACCACACCCGTCCATATTGCAAGGCAAGTATTGTGAGTGAGTCAGCAATATCCAATTTATATGACACAATGACTGGTCTGCTCAGATTCTGGATTTGAATCACATAGAACCTCTCTGAGATATTTGGGAGCGTCTTCTAAATGCCAGACCACAACAATCCAAATTTTGGCGCTTTTTGAGGAAAAGGTTGTCATACCTCAAGAAACCTTCCACCACGTTACTTAAAGTATGCTTGCGAGAGTGAAGACTGTCATCAAACCTAGGGATGGGTTGAAACCTTATTTATTACCAGTGTCCCGATGGAGGACGACCCAAACTTCTGCTTCATTTTCACGGGTTTGTCCGGATACTTTCGTCCACACAGTGCGAATTACAATGCCATCTTATCTGAAAAATCTTGCAATTAGGTCCGTAGGGTTGCAATTTTGGGGGGGATTGTTGTGTGTGTTGAATTTTATTTTGATTGCTGTATCTCTTCGTTCCCTTTATGAATGTGCTTTTAAAAACTCTGTTTAATAATGTTGCTGTAATATCCGTCATTTTCTAAAACTGTTGCAATATTGTAACGCTTATATGTGGAGCTTCTTAGACTATTATATCGGGGGTCATAGTTAGAGGCAGAGTTATGTGATATTCAAATATTCAAGTGAGTAAGTAACACTTTAATATAAATTGTAATCCGATATTGACAACACAAGATACAAGTAATTCTGAACAAAAAATGTGATAAACATAAAATACCTAGGCTGGTCACTTATGTGCTTCCTGAAGCTCCTGAATTCGACCCTTGTCTGATGTGGACTATCAGAGTCTCCGGCTGTCCTAAATGTCCACACCCATCTAAGTCTATTATTCCAAAGGTTATATATTATATATGGTCCACCCTACACAGGATAGTTCATTTAAGTTGAGACTGTACAATATCTCCAAAAATAAGCGTTGTAGAAATAAAAATTTCTTTAATAAAAGTTGTTTAAAGTTATGGGGGAAATTAAACGCCATTAGTCGTGTTTGATTTGGAGGATGTTATGATGGCCATTTTAGGGTCAAATTTTAAATGAGAACCTACATTTTGTATGCTCTTCTCTCATTAGAAAATGGTTTACAAACAGCTTTTTATTTTGGATGAGGAATAAGGAAACAGAATAAAAAACGTTGGTTCCCAATTAGGGAACTTAACTTGATCCTCAAATGACCATCCATGGATGGTCCAACCATTGATTGCGCTCTTTGTACACAGTCATTCAGAATTTTACTGCGTAAGAACAATTGCAAAGTGCTTTATACAAATGTTGTTTAGTTTTTTATGAGGAGTTAGAAAACAACATAAAAAGTGGGTTCCCATTTAAAACAATTCAATTGATCTTAAAATAACCATCACAACGTCCTCCAAATAAAATACGATTATTGGCATTTACTTTCTCCCATAATATCAAGCAACTTTTATTCAAGACATTTATTCAAGACATTTCTTTCTACAACACCTAGTTTTGGAGATATTGTACAGTCTCAAATGGTCCATCCTGTATATATAGAAAAGATTACTCTCAGAAAATGTTGCCCATAAGGTATATATGTTAGCCATATTCATCTTTGGAGTATGCCATTCAGCCCACACATTATATGACTTAAAAGGAAATTATTAAGCTTGTGTATTTTGCACCACGTGAGGACACTTTCCTGACATCTTGTGGAAATATATAACACTGAATTTAGAATTTTTATTAAACTGGCTTGGTACGTCACAGTATATTTCTTTTCCGATATTATGTAAACACTTGAGATAAGCATGGACAATAGCTCCCTTCTGTGAAGGTGGGAGAAGTATAGCGATAAGTATACTGAATATATCTTTTGGTATGATTTGACTTTCCTGGAAGACGTATGGCAACCAGTACTATCATACATGACTAAACACCCAGAAAGGGTATGTACATCTTTTTCTATCTCAATTTTGAACTATTAATTCCTATGCCTATGTACTTTTTTGTATTCCTATGTACTTTTCCACGATTAGTTAACCAAATAGTTTTCTTTGAACAGTTCAATATATTTTTTATACTTAGGATATGACTTGAAATTTGTATGATATAGAATCTCTGAAACCTTCCCTTTATTGGTTTCTTTATTGGTATTTAAGTTCATCATCTTCAAATTATGCAACACAAAGGTTTTAAAAACATCCCACCGCCGTAAACTACCCTTTACATGGAAATCTTTCATTATTTTCAATTTTCTCAAAATGGCTTTAATCATTAAAATATCAGATCAACGATTTTTATTTAAATATGCAGACAGAATGTATGTATTGCATTTTCTGAGAATAGTCTTTCAAGTACTCTGCATTTTGAATGACTTTTGTGTAAACATAAGAGTTAGACAAAAATCTTATCAGACAAAACTGCAGCTCTCCTTAAAGCACACAACTTACGTCAAATAAAATTTTTGTGCCGTTAACTATTACCGATATATTCTTGTTATTGGCTTCAATTCTCAAATACTTACACTTTACTCAGATGCTAAGTTAGTATTCGGTTTTTTTCTGGCGATCATGAAAAGAGCATGACATTTGAAAGCCATTACATAGCCACCCGCAACATATGACTATATTTTTAGTCATTTGCATTTATCTTCTACCTACAACGAAATGTATAATAAAAACAGTTGTGCAAACGTTTATCTCTATTAACATAAATAAATAGAAGAATGTGCTTTTGCAAGAATAGTTTATAGAAGCGTGAAAGGAGAAGATCATGTGAATATAACAGGCCAGATTATTTTATTTTTAAGTCTGTTCCATCTCGGCACCAATTTAACATGATTATGCACTTCAGAGTACATTTGTTTGCAGCAAGACCTCGTGGTTAGCCCTACTGTTTGCTGCCAAGACCACGCTGACTATACACTTCTATAAGAAAGTTGCCGCATATAGTGATTAACATGAAACGAACACATAAGGTAAGCTTCTGTATAGATGTAAGTAGTGTAAGGAAATCCCCATGAGGAGCAAAGTCACCTCTTAAAGCTTTGATTGAGTTTTAGGAAATGACAGTCTACCGAAAGACATTAGGTATACCGGTATTAAAAAAAATCCCATGTGTTACACTCTTCTCTACTCTTGTACAACTTATTTTTACGAACTCTTATTCTCCATCTATTTCATATTAATCGAGATAAACATTTGCAGAAACGATCTTTTGACATGCAAAGAGAATTACATTTTACACATAGCCACCAGTTCTAAAAATATTTGAGTATCGCTTAAGGCGTACTATGTTCCCCTTGTTTTGTATTTGCAAGGGCAATATAGAAATACAGTAGCCTTTAAGCATAGACATATCTCTTAATAGCTGGTTGCTAGGTGCAGCACCATTCTGTTTGCCACAGATTAATACTCTTTGCATATCCAAGACAAAAAATGTATAACGAATTCCCATTTGAGAAAATAAGTATTGAAAAATTTAAGGGAATAACAAGCAATATCTCGAAAATAGTTCACTCAAGAACAAAAATGTATATGACATAAATTGTGTATTTTAACGCGATCTACATTTTTTGTGTAGTAAAATTTTATCTATCTCTTATGGTTTAGCAGTTATGCAAAAGTCGTTCACAATGAAAATTCGAGAAATACATTTCATTTGTCATAAGAATATCTTAAACATATCATATTTTAATCAAAATCGTAGGAACCATTTTTGAGAAAATTAAAATTTTCGAAAACTGTTCCATGTAAAGAGTAATCTGGGGTGGGGGGATTTTCTTGAAAACTTTGTGTCGCATCTCTGGAAGATACTGCACCTAAATACCAATTTTGGTGTTTATCCAACTGTTCGTTTCTGAGTTATGCTGTTCACGACACACAGACAGACACACACACCACACACACAGACACACACATGCACATGTTTCCATAAATGCTGTTTTTGGATTCAGGGGGCCTCAAAACATATTTCCGGCTAAATCTCGGTATCGAATTTTTGGGTGGAATACAATATCTCCCCTACTTACTATACGTAATAGAGAAAGTAAAAAGTATTCCATATTTTGAGAGGTGTCAGCATGGACCAATACAAGAAACACGTCTAGTAAACATGGGCTCTAAAACGCATACCATAAGAGCTATAAACGCTTGTTCATCTTCACTACTATGAAGGATTTCTTCTACTGCAAACTCTTTGCTATTACGTACGACCTACAGAAGCCAGTAAGCAAATGAGGACTTTTATTGTCTATGGATACCGCATGCCGTAAACATCTGTTAAGGCTGTTATTGTAAACACCCTATTCACATTTCTGGGTAAGAGCAACGCATATTCGTATTATTTCTAATGAAATCAGTTTGTGTTTTAATAAGTTTGTGAAATGTTTTCACATTGTAGTTATATCTTGAAATATTTGGTGTATGCAACCCATTAATGAAGTACAATTACTAAGGAAAGACGTTATCAATACCTGCCAGAACATCCGTGGCCAACGGGAGTCTTTCAGAGGGTGTGTGATTTCCTAAGACGTTGGACAGAAGCATGCCTTACTATGAATGGACAACATATTGAGCACGTGTTTTAGCTATGGTCATAAGTACAGGTCGTATGTAATCATAAGCTGATTACTTTAAAGGCTATGCTCGCTCACAGTAACAGAGTAATGTGTCCTCATTTGCTCACTCGTTTGTTTACTACATTCTGCAGAGCATACATAACAGCAAAGAGCTTGCAGTAGAAGAAATGTTTCACAGTAGTGAAGAGGAACAAGTACTCTTGGCTCTTAAGGTATGCATTTTAGAGCCCCTGTTTACTGAACATATTTTTCTTGTGTTGATCCATACTACCACTTCTGGAAATATAAAATACTCTTTTTAACATTCTGTATAATGAGAGCTTTTAGTTTCTCTACTACTTAATTATAGGAAGTAGAGGAATTGCTGCATTCTACCCAAAAATTCAATACTGAGACTTCATCGGAAATGCCGGTAATACTGGCAGTAACTGGAAATGCTGGTAGAGGCTCCCTGAATAAAAATAAGTAAATAAATTTAGAAAAATGCCTCTGCATGTGTGACTGCACGCGTGTGTATGTGTGTCGCTAAACGGAAAATCCGGTTAAATAGCAAACTTGTATTTAATGTTAGCGTCTTCCGATTTTATAATTGGTAAACCGTAAGATGTAGAGTCTTGCTACTCAATATGCCTCGGTACGTAGTTCTCGTTAAAGCACACAATTTATGTGAAACAGAATATTTGTGGCGTTAATCATTTCCCAGATTTTCTTTGTTGTGGTTTACATTTTCAAATACTGCATATTCAACTGGTAAGTTGCTATTCGTTTTAATTTTTCGTGTAAAGAGCATGAAACTTAAAGTCATTATATAGACTTTTTAAAAGTCTATCCCTTTATTTAGCTACTGTATCCTTCTATATCTACAAAAATGTGCAAATGTGTAGTGAAGGTGTATCCCTTTTAACAAGAAGTAGATCGAGAAATAAGCTTTTGTAAGAATAATTTAGAAGAGTGGTTCGAGAAAATAATGTGAATACAGCACATCAGGTTTTTCAATTTGTCTTACGAAAGATTTTCAGTTTCGTAAGAGATGAGAACAACGTTCAACCTCTCGGATCTTAAAAACTGTTGAAAAGACACTTGAGTGTTTTTATTTTGGAAACGTGTGTCATATATTATTACGAAATCCACACTCTGAAGATCTGATTGATGTGTGGGGAATTCATTCGGTGTCGAAACATGTTTTAGGTGAAAATTATATAGCGGATATTTTTGGTCAAATGCAAGGCTTGTTTATCCTTCCATAGTTAAGTTAGTGCTCTCATAGCCTTCTAAGGACCGAGACTACACTACAGGTGCACTATTCTGTCCAAAGGGAAACAGGCAGAGCCAAGGACCAAATGCCGGGCAGCGATAAGTGACGTCACAGCTATGAACAACTTGACAATGCAATGGGGTTTCAAGGATTCAAAGTGGATATGTGATATTTCATTCCTTGCTGATTTGAAAGTACTTGATGTGTCTCTGCAAGGGAAACGACAGGTTATAACTCAAATGTGGGATAAAATAAAAGCCTTCTAAATAACACTTCAATTGTGGAAAGGTCAACTTTCTAATAACAATACTTCGTACTTTCCAAAGCTTGCCTCTCTTCTTCAAGTTTATGTTCAGCATGACTTTAAAGAATATGCAGAAATTCGTAATACATTTCAGGAACAATTTGAAATACGACCCCAGGAATTGAAAGGTTTAACAATACAATTTGATATATTTCTTATTCCATTCTCAGTAAATTTTGATTCAGTTTCTGCAAACTTACAGTAAGGAATTATTAACATACAGTGTGACAGAGAACTGAAACTCAAGTTCAATAACAAAGTGGACTTTGTTGATTTTTACAAATGCTTTCCTCGCTTACGATTATCCCGCCTAACTACATGCTCGGTACTACTTATATGCTTGAGCAGTTCTTCTCCGGTTTTAAACTAAGAAAATGTGAGCAGGAAGGTAACCTGTATACTGAAAATCTGGACGCACTTCTCAGAATCAATGCAGTACAAAATATCAGCTCAAATATTGTCGTATGCCTCACTTATTTTAACTTAGAAATGCAGATGGGAGCAACTCGCTTGCGAGAGGGATCGTTAATCAAACAAAGAAATTTTAATTTACGAGGCAACAACGAAGGGACGCAGCTAAAGTTAGATTACAAAAATAATTACTACACCAACATAATTTCTGGCTGAAGGGAGAGGAAAGGAACTCTACACTACCATAATTAAAACTGCAAGAGAATGGATAGCTGTTAGATTTATTATAAAAGATTTCTTACCCCATGTGTCTGCCGGGCGAGGACGCCATGTCTTAGGCAGTTGTCCGTCTGACTCACTCGAAGGCCTAGTCACAGAATGAAAAGAAGCCAAGCTAAAATACTCGGCGTCCGTAACGCTATCCCCTCCTAGACAGTTTCCCCTGATTCGCCCCTACTCTCAAACTGCCCCTCTGACCTTGGTAACCAGAGAGCGTTTTAACAAGACTATCTGTGCACATGCCACAATATTCACAGGCTGTTCAAGGGGAAAAGGCAACAACAAATAAAACATTTAATTCACGTTACACATACATTTTATTCTAATCCATGATTGCTATAAGCTACTTATAAATTATTCCTGATCAGTTAGATCCTGAATTGTTCTGTCTGTATTATCTGCGGATTTTTCAGTCTGAAATATAATGCTGTGCCTTTACGTTAAGTATTGATAGTTAAAGGTTCAACCAGTTTTCTGTTTTATTCCTTCTGGTTATGTTACTATATACACATATATGTATATACAAATAATAATAATTTTATTAATCGAATAAATTAGGAGAGAGGAAATTTTGTCCTGTAAGTGTAACATATAACTGTGATAAATGAATGTTCTGACAAATTATAACAAATATGTTTGTAATTCCATGCATGTACTTTACAATGCTATAAATATAGAATATTTGTTCACTATTATTAGACTTTCACGTTAGATAATTTGATCTGCTGTATGTTTAGATCCGCGCCACTGGCGCAACCCAAGAGCCGCGTTGAGACTCTCATACAACGGCGAGCAAGAGCGTAGCTCAATCGGGCAAACCTTGTCGGTGTCTGACGTAAAGGTTTCAGCACAAGCTTTCAAGAAAGCCAGCGTTCCAGTCTCTCCGTGATTTTCCCCTACTTCTTGCAGGCAACGTCTCCCCTGAAATCAAGATCATCGTCCAAATTAGAGGGTTTTTTTGGGACTGCGGAATCCATTTAATCTCGTCCTAGTCGCAGGACCTTTCTGCCGACATAAATTGCCACTTAGTTCTATTCAGGTCAAAAAGTCCCAGTATCACGTACTCAGCCAACTTCCTGGAAGAATGTATCACCAGTAGGATGGGTCTACGAGCTTGAAAATCTTAAGAACTTTTGTGCGTCTCTTTTGGCTGTCTGTCTACGGCCTGTAGCCTACTATGATTCCTTTACCTCATCCCTTCCTTCTGGGGGAGGGGCGACATAATAGATCTCTGTAGGTCGCGGTGTGAGATATTGAATTACTATACCTGAACTTAAAAAATTAGTTTTACTGCTCTATGCCAAATGTTACGCATACTGGAAACATAAATAACATTTATTTTTAATATTCTTTTAGTTTGTATGAACAAAGCGTACGAAATTGCCTAATGCTTATTTATTTATTATTTATTTTTGCTACCTGTATTACAAAGTAAATAAAGAAATACATTTTACTGTAAACCTCTGGTATTCATAAGCCTCATGTTGTAAAAAGCACACCTCTAAGACTCTTCGCAACACAGAAAATTTATAGGGTATTTTTAGTTTAATGATTCTTTTGTAATCCATAGGAAGCATTACAGAGGAGTTGTACGAATATCCTATGATGTAGAATATGTTGAATGAGTGAAAGCAATGAGAAAGATTTAAATGTATATACATATAATGACATAATCTTTCATTCCAGATTGTTTATTTAATGCATTCAAAGGTAAGCATCCATAAAATCAAAAACAATAATTTACAGTATATTACATACTTTCAATCATTTCATTCGATACCCATTCTAGGTTTAGATTTTACGAAAGTTCCATCAACTGCTCTTAAATTTCGCAATTCTGTTCGGTTTAACAAGTATAATTTTAAAATAGCTTTTTATTAAAAATGCAAATTTGTCGTTTGTGATCCCATTCGTTAAACCTTAACAATGAACTCCCCAACGCAAGCTGAGTTTCCCTAACACCTCAATAATCCAGTTTGTTTTTCATGTTGTGCTTAAAAGATTTACTCATTAAGTGATGACAAACAAATTAAGCTGCCATAGTAGCGTTATTTTTAATTTTAAAAAGCTAAAGTGCGTAGTAGATTCAAGGTTTCTAGTTAAACACATTCCTATTCAGAAGTAGATATTAAAAATGTGAAACTTAATGTAGTGAAATTCAATTTGTCAGTACAAACATATGAGCAGAGAAATCTCTTTTCCAGAAATCTCTAACAGACTGACATATCACCTGAAAAAGAAAATCTGGTGTGTTACATTCACTTGACTTTCTGTACCATCTAGCGCTCATTACTGCTCATTTAAGAGTACTATATGCCAGAGCAGAATTTTGTGAATCTTTACATCACAGCACATTCTGAGCCATCTAGAGTTCCACTCCTAACCTCCCCTCCCCTCCCTCTACCAGTGGGAGGTGATCAAATGTTTACATCGCTATCAAGCTCAATATCAACAGCTATTCGCCTGAGATTGGAGTATGCAACCCGTGAAGATTGCTAGTTGAGTCGTCTAGAAACAGTCTGCTTTTCCACCTACAGAGAACGGCCCGGTAGCTCGGCAGAAGAAACTAGTGACAGGACGTGCAGCCGCATGGTATACTCCGCAGGTGGGAGGCCGGGCAGCTTTAGAAATGAAGCAGACGGATTAGTCGAGGTTTGATTATTGTCGGAGAAGCCAGCGTTTCTCAGTGGTCTGGGTAGCGGCATCGTCCACACGCAATTTTGGCCTAGTGCATAATTCTAGTTTAGTGACTGTTCAGCTGCAGAATAATTTAGTTTTTTTTGCTTCTATGTAAACTTTTAAGCCTTCTTTCCTTGAAAATTCGCCCGCTACTACGGAACTTTGCTGCTAATGTATGTTTTTAGAATTAAATATTATAAAGGGTCCAACCAGAAGATTCCATCTCGAAAGACACATGCATTTTAGATTTCAACAAACGATCCAAAGAATTACACGCAATGCAAATGGTAAACCACACTGTGCCACCATTTGCGGTAAGATCCACTTACGAAGCATTGTAATATGAATGCCTGCGTAACGTCCAGAGTAGCCAAAAGAAGCGGATATGACAAATATAATATAAGTTGTTCAAAGGCTTGTTGCTGTGCGGACGACCAACGTAATCTATCTCCCTTTCGACGTAACGCTTAAAAGAGTTCAGCTATTGTAGCTACGTTCGGTATAAATTTCCCCAAAAAGGAAACCATCCCGAGAAAACTGTAAGGCCAGATCAGCGCAGGCAGTGGAAAACCATACGCAAATGTAAATGCGTGTCAAATTCCGGAGAATAAACAACAAGGTCGTCCGAATAGTTGTATCCAATTTAAATGTATATTTATGCAAAATACCTGAGCATCCGTCGAAATACCAAACGGAGTTGTACAAAACTGGTATAAATTCCACGGAGTTCTGAAAGTCGTAAACGGGCGGTATGAGATAGATAAGGGGTTTGGAAATATGTTTGCACCGTCAGTAATAAATGATCAATTTGACTGAGCATAATTTTCAGCTTGGGGATTTCAGTTTATAAGGTGGTGAGCATAATGGTTCTGTATCATTTAGATGTATGTGATAATGAAAATCACAGACCAACCCGTTATTCGTTTTTTCGTCAATACGTCCGGAAATTCTCGCAACAGATGTAAAATTTGATAGCGTTGATCTTCAACAGATGTAAGTAATTGACGTCTTGTTAAGGTATTATATTCCTGGATAAATGCAAGCAGGACAAACTTTGCAACCGTAAGAAGTTTGACACTTTAGGATAAATTGAATGGAAAGCGCACAGCTAAATCAGAAAATTCAAGCCTTAAACGAGAAGAATGCATAAAAGGACTTGACAATATAAACGAATAAGTTAAACTCGAAACAATCGCAAAGTCCACTGGCCAACAAAATTTCTGGGCTTTAATATATAGGCCAACAGAACCAAATATTTCTACCGAGGAGCGCGAAACAGTTGTAGCTGATGTACATTTAACTGTCCTGTTAAGGGATTTTGAATGGGGTAAAGTCGAAACAAAATGTTCGTCGACAAAGTTTAACTTCCGGAGTCTAATAGAGCAAAAGTCAAAATATTTCCACAAAAAATCGAAATAGGAGACAGAGCAAGCGCTAAACGATGGATATTCGGTAACTCCGAGTATGTAAAACCAAATTGCTGTAATTGTCAGAATTGAACTTTAGTATATTTCCGCGATACTTCTTGACGCCGGAAACAACGGTCATATGAATGGGCGGAACGCTGACAATACCTTCAACTATTTAATTGTACTACATTTTTGCGAAGTTTAGATGCAATAAACTGTAACCCAATTTCCAAACTGGTAAATGCAGTTTGTGTAACTTGTTTCGCTGGCACATTTAACGGCTGTTCAGAAGTTAACTGTGTGTCTTGAAGTTGTTAAACACGCGTAATATTATTTAAATCAGCAAAAGTCTGAAGTCAAGCCAAAAATACTGATTCGAGCCGTGTCGCGTAATTGGGACCCGTTATAATTATATCACATATATGCTTTTCTAACTGCGGAACACAAAATATTTGGCATATTTGCGTACTCTGGCAACAAATTCAGATAAAATTTTCATGATGTGCTTGAGAAATATAATAATGTTACGTCAAGAATGAAGTACGTAATCGTGGTGCAGGGAAAAAGTGCAGAACTGAATTATGAATGTGCACGAAAGAAAAAGCCAAATTTTAAGCCATTTAAGCAAATGAACCATTTTGCCATTGATCATAGAAACACTCGATACATGTGTCACGGGTTAACTATCGCATAGGAGAATAGAAATATCCAAGAGATCGAAAGTCTGATGAGGCAAATTTGCACAAAAAGCTTTATTGGCGATTATATTCCGGATTGGGTGATCCACCTTCATAAGCTGAAATTAAAATTGTGTAACTTGTGATACACTACACTCTTGTAATGAGGTCAAAGGAGTAGATGCTTTGTTCTCAGGCTCAAGAGAAGTTTGCATACCATCCTTATTTCACGAAGCCATGGCCCCAAAATTTTGTAACAAGGTCAGATAATCTCATAAAGACCTACTAAATTATCGCGTTCCATTACTCCAAAAGATGAATTTTGAATAAACTGTACACATTCTAAATAATAAACGAAACGAGCACCCAAGCGCCGCTTTGCTGTAAAATACAAGGAACCAATCTTTTACGAAACTAGTTCTCGAAATTCTGGTAACTGATCCTTAGTTACCTGAAGAAGTAATTTGCCATCGAATATTTGGAACTATTAGGTTCTATATGTAGATTGTCGTCTATATTTTATTAATTATAGCACAGTACATGAGCCTTTAACGTGTGAGCGAAGATGAAAAGTAATTTTTTCTTTCGAAAGTGTTATAGATTCGTGGACATAATACTTTTTAGCGAATACACCGTTACTAATATGCAAAAAGAACACAATTTAGAAAAGAATTTCACCTTCAAGAAACACAAAAGGAAAATATATCGCAATTATAATTGTATCAAAATAAGTAGAAAGTAGTTAAAATCAATACCATTTCCGAATATTTCAAACGATTGAAAAATATAATACCTATATGCGACTACTAACATTTTGCTCCACGATTTCTGCAGTCATTTGCACTGGATGTACTGCTTTGGATCGTTTGTTAAACTCTAAAATGCATGTATCTTCTAAGATATAACTTGCATACTGGCCCCTTATAATATTTAATCACAAACACACGTTTTAGCAGCGAGCGTGTGTTAAAGGATTCAACATTTATATAGGACTAAAAGGTTAAAAGCTTTTGCAACTGTTTATATATATAAACAATCCTTATATTATATTAGTGAAATATATTCACCAAGATTCACATGGAAGTCAACAAGCAGTAAATTGAATAAAGTCTCTGGTTTCATTTTCTCGCACAAATAGAATGCGTTTCGTTCATTAGAATTAACAAATTTCTATGTTAATAACTCGCTCTGTACCAACCCCAATATAAAGCCACATCATACACCTTGTTTTAAAATTTGAATGTTACTCACAAAATTTATCAATTGAATTTTCTACTATGCCAAAATTGCGTGTGGACGACGCCACTTCCAAGACCAGCGAGCTACGTTGGCTTCTCCGACGATAATCAATCATCGTCTAATTCGTTTTCTTCAAAGTTGCCCTGTCTCCCACCTGTGTAGTGTACCACGTGACTCCACATCCTCGTCACCTGCTCCCTTCGGTGAGCTACAACCGTGCTCTATAGGTGAAAAAGCAGACTGCTCCTAGACACTCAGCCGTCGGTCTTCGCGAGTTCAGGTAAATAGCTGTTGATATCAAACCTAATGGCTATGTATAACTTTAAAGGCCTCCCACTAAAACAGATGATTATAGTTTAGGAGGGGAACTCAAATGGCTCAAATCACATGATTCTTTCTATCAGCTATCGTTTATTTATGAACATCTGTGCAACACCGATACAAATTATTACTTAGTTTTCGTTATCATTCATTACGTAGTTGAATGCATATATAAATACAAATGTAGGTTTTAATTATTTTTTTGTCGTTATTATATAAATTAATTATACTTTTAATAGACCTTAGCCTGGTTTTAGGCAAGTGTTTTTAATATAGAGTCAACTGAAAAATTCAACGCCACATCCGGGATTTGAACACGGTTCTCCCGCTCTCCGTGCGGTTGCTCTAACCATTGAGCTACTGTGACAACATGCCGGTGGGGCATTCAATTCCCTAATTGACTCAAGTTGTTTTCCCAGACATAACTACCAAGACATCTCCCTCGAGATGACAAACTTAGCGGCGACCTGCTTATTGCAAGTACTTCAGTGCTTATATATTATTATTAAGGGTTTTAATTATTTTTGTTGTTGTTATTATATAAATTAATTATACTTTTAATAGACCAGACTAAGGTCACAGTAGCTCAATGGTTAGAGCAACCGCACGGAGAGCGGGACAACCGTGTTCAAATCCCGGCGGTATAACTACCGGCACATTAAATAAAACTACCACAAAAAATTCTAGAATACAAACACACAGAACACAGAAAACACAGAACGAAGTAAAAATCTACTCCCCAAACAAAGAAAAGGAAAGAAGAGGAAAACCAGTGAGCGGGTTGAAGAAATGGTTTCCTGGTTGTTAGCGAGAAGCTGCTCTCTAAAGGAAGGGAACTAGCAGAGATCAACACCGAGAAAACGAGTGAAATCCTGCGCGCTGGTGCGAGAGGCGGAGCTAGAAGGAAAGATTAATTAGACACAACGGGTTTCAACTCTGAAGCATGGACCCCTATCTGAGCGCCAGTAGTACAATCCTGTAATAAATAGGAAACGTTATTAACAATATTATGTATGCTGAATGGTCCTAACAGACGCGGATAAGTTTATGGGTATATGCCACAACGCATCGCACTGGGGGTGCCAGCGTTGCAAAACCAAGTCACCCACATGAAACGGCACTCGTCGTTGTCTATTATAACCTACAGCTCTTATGTGGAAATCGGCCTGTAAGGAGCGTACTGCTGTTCCCATCCATCATGTAGCTCTCCGGAACCAGTAGTTGCTAGAAGTAGATAAGAAAGTTTCCAGAGATTACTTCGAGGGCAAATAGGCTAGAAATTAAAAGTTAAGGGAAATCGCGTTTGGCGGTGCGCTGAATAGAAGTGTTAAATGTAAACAGAAATTCCGCGTGAAAATTATCCCAAGACGTGTGATTACTATGATGGAATGAAATGAGGACACTTTTAGGGCTGCGATTAACCCATTCTGCCAAATATGTTTTGGGAAATACGGTTCTGTAGGCGCAAATTTAATGACTACATTAAAGAGAAAAGTGCGGGAAAACCGCCCACAAAATTAAGAACATTATCGGATAAAAAGTATCGGGAGTACCGAAGGAAACAAAAAATAAGGACAAGACGGACAAGGACTGAAATGGGTAACCACTCTAACGGAACATAAACAAATAAACTTCGTGAAAGTGTCTATAATGACGCACACATAAGCATTTCGATGCGAAGTACGCGGCAATGGACCGATATAGTCCATGAAAAGTTGTCCCATAGTGTATTTTGGCACCGTAGAATTAAAAAAAAACAAATCTCGTGTTTTGAGGAGCCTTAAAATACAAACAAATATCACAAGACCTAACAAATCGCATAATATCCTAGTGCATTCCATGCCAAACAAAATACTGTCGAATTTTCCATTTAGTTTTTAAAATACCAACGAGAGTTCTGAAAGACAATGCTTGAAAATATTGAAACACAACCGGAATAAGTTGTTTTGTATGCACTGTACATTAGAGCGTGGCAAGGCAGCGAACAATACGTCATCGTGAAAATGTCCCTTGCGGGAACTACCCGTCCTTAGTCTGGTGGCATAACAAACCTACTTCTCAATCGTTCTATAGGTGAAGAGAAACAGAAGTAAAAGCTTCAGGATTATTTTTGGGAAACTTAGAAGAAGCTGCAACTGTAGCCAAAGGAGGAAGTGGGGGAGCCGAGTCCGGAGTTTCCTCGTGAATATAAATCAGAGTACTTATGTTACAGAATTTTTGGAGTTTTTAAAGTAAGTGACACAGAACTGGAAATCACACAACTTACCCATCTAACGAGCTAATTTTCCGGTTTTTAGGGCATGCGATTATACGCATATGATGGCCTGATTATTGCAGTTAAGATAGAAATGTCTATGTTCAAGAAAGGGGTGGAAGTTTTCAAACACCGTAAGAGTAGCCAATCGAACTCGTAAATAGATAATCGTCGCTATGCTTGAGATAACACCAGCGAAACATGGTATTTCGGTCCGCGAGACTGTGTAGGACATTTGAAGTAAAACTGTGGCAACGGAAAAACGTGAAGCGTCCGTTTGTGCGGTAAAAGACGGAATGAAATCTAGCTTAGCCACACAGGTGGTTTCATGATAGCAAGCTTTAAGGTATCAAAAGCGGTTTGTTGAAGTAAGTCCAAACAAACTTTGCGCCGCACGCAAAGGCTCTGTAATGTGTGCAAGATTTGAAATAAATTCAGCAAAAAGCGAGACCATTATCAAATATGTCGCTTTGGTCATACGCCGAGCAAGAAAATGGCGTTCTAGCTGAACCAATGGACTTCCCTCGTGGTGATGTAATATATCTCAAAAGAGTTTATGACATTGCAAATTTTAGTTTGGAAGGGCTCATAGTTAACCCAGTTTTTTTGTAAATAGCGTAAAAGTAATCGAAAATGTTCTAGATTTTATTTGAAATCAAGTGAATAAATGACGAGATCATCCAAGTAATTAAGTACAAACTTGAATTTTTACGCTTGCGTAATATCATCCAGTAAACGTGATAATACACGTGCTCCAGTAGATAACCCAAAGGGAACCCTAGAAAATTGATAGGTATTCAGGGAATAGAAAATGGCGAAAAAGGTTGAGAATGTTCTGAAAGTGGAATTTGGTAATGCTTTTTGTTTAAATCAAGCGTAGTAAACATACAAACATTAAGAAAGTAATGTGCTGCTGTATGATTTCTTTGCAACCCCGTGGAGTCTAAAAGAATCTTTTAATTAAATGTCCTATCATCAATAACAAGTCGGAAATAACATTGAGTATGGGAACCAAGAAACATGGATTCAAAATTACACTATACAACGGTTAAATTGTACGGGCCGCTAACGTCTCCTCAACCTTCTGTCGAAGAATATCTAATTTCGGTGGCGATAAATGATACAGTGGTGATCTAACAGGAGTAGGATCTGAAAGGTGTATAGTTGTTCTGTTCGGAACATCTAAATTATTGGTTAAGACATCAGGGATGTACGAGATAACATGCAAATGATCGTTTCTCTCAAAAGACGACAAATGCAACACATCAAAGTTCACCACACCAGTAGCTACCACGAGTAGGTCAATGTGATGTACGGTAGGCGCAATAAGGGAAATGCATCCGGGATTAAATGAAGAACGCAAAATAAAAGTTGCATAATCTAGAGAAAGCTTATTTTGCACCAAAATGGTGATCCCAACACCATAGAAAATGGGAAATCCTCCACAATATGCAATGTAACATTCCAAGAAAAATTAGCAATCTTAATATGCAAAACTGTAAATGCCAAAAAGGATAAATGTTTCCTGGTAATTTTGATTCCATTTAAGAATGTAGGAAGTACCACGTTTCTTTATTGGAAGTGATCCCCCAAAACACTTACTGATAAGGTTAATCGCAGATCCAAAATCCAATACGCATGAGCACGTATGCTGAAACATTCGATTGGAACAAATGGCAGTGTCAAAAATGGCACACCATGAACTTGTGGAACTGTGCGCAAAGAAACGCCACCCGACGCTAGTCTGGACTTTAGACTACGCGAAAAATGTAGCTGTCAATGATTTTAAAGCAATAATTTCTGTATGTCCA
The DNA here is from genome assembly GCA_030765065.1 of Deroplatys truncata. Taxonomy (NCBI): domain Eukaryota; kingdom Metazoa; phylum Arthropoda; class Insecta; order Mantodea; family Mantidae; genus Deroplatys; species Deroplatys truncata. The sequence continues at coordinate 29,022,553 of CM060976.1, read as the reverse complement.
CGTTTATTACAAAAGGAACAAAGTCCTGAGGAAGAAATGGGTACACTTGGTGAAGTTACCGAATTAATTGAACTATCGCGTAATTCTACTTGAAAAGTAACATTATTTCCTGCCGACAGTAATAACTATGGTACTGATTGAAAAGATTGCGAGGGTAACGCAGTATTAAATGACGACCATTCAGGTATACGCATACATGACGAAGTATGTACCAGCTGTTGTACGGATGAAACTAAAGCATCTAGTTCTTGAAATGTGGAAGGGAGACAAAAAATGTACATAATACCCAACTTTGTAAATTTATCCGCGTGAGTGCTACATGACAAATTTGCTGTTCAGTGTCAGTAGGAAAACTATACGTGCAAATAATTTGACTCGTGTGACAAATTCAATTAAATCTTCTGTGGGTTTCTGAGGAGCAAGATAATAATAATGTAAAATTCATGTATGTATTCGCATTGGAAAAGGAAACCTAACAGTCTTAAATGGAATTCATGGAGCTGGCAATCATTATTTAAAACAGATTGTAAAGAAAGGTAGTTGTACCCTCAATAGCTGTGGGTAACAAATGGTATAAATCCTTTGGATTATAAAGAGAAGGCGAGCAAAGACCACATACGAGTAATTTGAAAAACAATTTTAAGAACTCCAATGCCTGTGACGCGTCATTCACAACAAAATGCGATCTATATATAAGATCCTGTGTTTAATGTTCTACACGGACCGCTTGAAAAAAACTGACGATTCCTTTGACTGCGACAAATTATTATTTGTAATGTGTATCGGAACCGCAGACAATTCCCTGCCTGAAATCAAAGTACTTTCTTTCGGTTCAACCGTGGACGTAAAATTATCATGTAATATCGACAGTAATTCTTCATATTGATTTAACAAGGTTATCCTTAAGAGCGTACGTCTTTAATAACTGGATAAACTAGCGGAATTATAAGACGCTCAACATGATAAGCAATACGTACTCTCAATGGTCGTAACGCTGCTGCAAAGAAGTCGCCCAACTGTACGGTAATTAAGGTTTTAAATTTCGCAAATTGAAGTTCTACTCACGCAATAAACGTGTGATATTCTCTTTAGAAAAACGTGTAACATCTAGTGTAACGTCTACGTTTGCCCGTAATAATTGTAGTAATTTTGGCAAGATATCACTGGTAATTAGGAATGGAGGAATATTTCGTCTTTTCTTAAAATTCCATGTTTAAAAAAGACATTTTCTATAACACGTATAAAAGAGGAGACAGAACAAGTAGACACGCAGGGCGAACAAATTTAGACTGAAATGGGTATATGCCCTAGTGAAATTTTGCCTTAAAACGACTTCCTCTAAACGTAGAAAATAGACAATATACAGGCTAACCAGAAAATGAAGTCTTTAACTCGCATCACGAAACGTAGACAATTGAGTATATACACTGGTGTGCAAAACCTAAGGACGAAAGTAATCTTCGCATGCTGTGTCACTGCCAAGAAACATTGCTCGATGCAACTTGAATCATACATAGAGGCAACTGCTACGATATGCTACAGTAGGCAACTAAACGAAATATGCAATGAGACGAACAGTTATGCCACTTTTATTCATAGATCATAAGCTACATATGATGGTCAATACGACATATGACGTCTCTCTAGATTTACAGAAACAGATACACGGTGCTTAAAAGGGTGTGCGATCAACACGGACAGCAATGCATGCTCTACATTGTGCTCCCATGCTGGCCAAAATGTTGGTAAGCAATTCTTGTAGGGCGTTTTATTCCTCCACCAGCGCTGTTGACGATTGTTGGTGGTCGTTATTGCATGCAGATGTGCTGCAATGCGCCTCCACAAAGCATTCCACACGTGTTCGATAGGATTTAAATCGGGGGAACGGGTAGGCTAGTCCATTCACCGAATATCATTTCGTTCCAAGAGATCCCCCACCTGCACTGTTCAATGCGGTCGCGCATTGTCGTCCATAAAATGAAGTCAGGGCCGACTACACCCCTGAAAAGACGCACATGGGGAAGGAGTACAGTATCACAATAACGATGGCGAGTGAGCGTACCGTTTTCAAAGATTTGGAGGTCGGTGCCCCCATGCAACATTAAGCTTCACCAAACCATAACACGCGGACCACCAAAACGACCATGTTCAAGGATGTTTCTGGATTCATGACGTGTTCCCATCTCTCGCCAGATGAGGGTACGTCGAGAATCACTACTTAGGCTGAATCTGCTCTCATCCGAGAACAGCACGCAACCCCATTCCTTGTTGGTCCAACTTTGATGTTCTTGGGACCATTTCAAACGGCGCCGCCGATATGCGAATGACAATGCAATACAGCGTACTGGTCTTCGGCAAAGAGACCACCTCTGTGTAGTCGCCATGCCACTGTGTATCGTGAGATTGCTTGCCTAGCTGTCCTGTTAAATGTGGTTACAATTGCACCCGCTGTTTGGCGTGGATCTCCTCTTGCTTGTTGCACAATGTAGTGGTCATCTGCTGCTGTAGTTGAGCGTGGTCGACCACCACCTCTCCTTGGGACAGCAGTGCCTGTGATTTGGAAGGTTCCCATGCACGAAAAACAGTTCTGTGATCAAATCCAAACTCCTGAGCAACACTCGTCACATTCGCCCTTCTTCCAGTTTCTCGATGATTCTTCCACTTGTGAAGTCATCCAAATGGTGTCTATAGGCCATGTTGAAATGAGAAACACCACTACAGTGCACGGTAACAGCTCGCTAATTGCCACACACCGTCTTGTCCTGTTTCGTCAACTGCCCCGTGTTGCGGGACCAGACCCATTTGGCACTATAGGCTCGCTGCACTCACGCCATGTGACGACCAGCTTTCTTTGTACGTGTGAGAGACCTCTGGCAACATGCTCCCGCACCTTCATCTACTTTCACCAAGTAGTTCATTTGTAATGTTACTCTACCCATGTCGTTCTTAGGTTTTGCACACCAATGTATTAAGCATTTACACAACATATTCACTGACTTAACCCGGAAAGTTTTGTAAAGTTAGCCCTCTAGATTTAACCTTCCCACGCTACCTGCTACCATTTTTGTAGTTGTTAATAATTCTGTGCAACACCATTATAAATTATTATTTAATTTTCGGCTATTACTCATTACGTGGTTGAATGTATATATAAATATAAAGTAGGTCACTAATTAAAAACCATGACGCCTCACCGGAGCACAACTGGAGGTCGTGGATAGGAGTCTAAAGGTTAAATACATATATAGAATATAAGCAAATCGTATACACATTAATACTTTCGATAAATGCGCGCATTTAATTTACCTTTGTAAGTAATAATACAGACGAGTTATTTAATTCCTGGCTTGCGTATGACTACAACTCACTTTGTTTTGTCACATGTTATTTTCTTCTTGCCCTACTGAAGTTTGTTTCTTACGTAGACATTCACCGGATCACAACATCCTATATGCTTGCTAAATTACTGTGTGCCACTTCCATTATAACACGCTTTCACCTTCTTTTATACTTAACGGTTATTACATATGTCCTTGATTTGATAATTTTGGAATGTCTCTTCACAAATCCTACCTTCAGATAGACTTTTAATTCAATAACTATAATGATGAGTATAATTATGTATATATAATTAATAAAATTTGCCTGCCTCTCTTAATTGCAACTTCGACCTTAAGATTAAAATATTGAAACTCGTTTTTCTGTCTCTCATATATTAAGCTGTATCCTCGAAGAAATGGAATTTAGAATTTTTATTCACCAGATCATGATGTGCGTATGTAGAATTTAGACAAGACCGAAATTGCAATTTGGCCTGTTGAACCGGGGTGCCCTACCGGATCGTTTTCCCATTGTCGAAGTCCCGCTGACCGCTCGGCACTTTTCCGCTCTAAACAGCTTAACTCACCGCTTCTCTGGGAGCCGTCTGCTTGCCAGTTTCTATTTTCCAGCTCTAGAGCTGCAGTCACCTCATTGGTCTGTGTTGTCCAATGCTGAGTGGCCATGATGCTGTTAGCCATATGACGTAGCTCCTGATCTTAGATTCCAACCTCTCTTGGTGGATCTTTTAAGAGTAAACTTATGGGAAGCAAACCAAAATATTAAAAACATTATTGGCTTTCAATACAAAGCATCGAAACAAAAAATGAACCACAACATGCATTTTAATTGTCGTGTAAATATCTTAAACGTACGGTATTTTAATACAAAGCACAATCTCCATTTTGGAGAAAATACAAAACTTACAGAAGTTTTGCATATAAAGGATAGTTGGGAGTGGGGATATTCTTGAAAATCTTCGTGTCATATTTTTGAAAAACCGAAAACTAATCACCAAGTTTAGTATTTATCGAACGTTTCATTTTTGTGTTATACTGCTGTGGCTCTCTTTTTTATTCAGGCGCATCAAAACATGCATTTTCATTGAAATCTCAATATCGAGATTTTTTGAGGAATTCAATACTGTGTTACCTACTATGTACGTCAGAGGTGGCGAAAACGTGACTCGCGATTCATTCTGACTCGTAGGCGCCGTTCCCTCTCTGCAACCGTCCCTTTGTTTTTCACATGCTGCTGAGTGATGCAGTGCGTGTAGCATATTTGGTAATTCGCCACCATTGATGTACATGGTTAGGTAAAAATAATATAAGCTTTATTTTATGTTATTTATTTGCTAGAACCAAAGTCGGAATTGTGAAAATAATAAATCATGCATAGAAGTAGCTATTTACTTTATAAGAATGCTCTCTGCGACGACCGCGAAAACACCACAAATAAAAGACAAAATTACTGGAGGAAACATTATCTGTGTGGTAATAATGTAAATATGTGGGTGTGCGTATGTCAGTGCATCAGTGGGTGTATGAGTTTGTGTCAGTGTGTCTTTGTGGGTGTATGTATGTGTGTGTCATGCATAATGTGTCAGCGTTTGTATTAGTGTCTATGTGCATCTGTAGGTGTATGAGGGTGTGTGTGTCAGCGTGTCTATGGGTGTGTGCGTATGTGTGTGTCAGTGTGCCTCTGTGTGTCAGGCCTCTCTCTCTCTGTCTGTGTGTGTCAGGTGTTTACGTGTGTGCGTTTCTCTGTATGTGCGTATGTCTTTGTGTGTCTGTGTGTCAGCGTGTCTATGTGTGTATGTGTTTTTCTATGTGTGCGTATGTCTATGTGTGTCAGTGCGTCTTTGTGTGTCTGCGTAGTATGTATGTCAGTGCATTAGTGTGTCTGTGTTTGTGTTAGTGTGTATGTGTGCATCTGTGTGTCAGGTGTCTCTCTCTGTGTGTGTGTGTGTGTGTGTGTGTGTGTGTGTGTGTGTGTCAGTGTGCCTCTGTGTGTCAGGCGTCTCTATTTGTGTGTGTCAGGTGTCTCTCTCTGTGTATCAGGCGTGTATGTGAGTGCGTGTGTGTGCGTTTTTCTGTGTATGCGTATGGCTTGTGTGTCTGTGTGTCAGCCTGTCTATGTGAGTATATTTTTCTGTGCGTGCGTATTTCTTTGTGTGTCAATGCGTCTTCGTGTGTCTGCGTAGTAAGTATGTCGGTGCATCATTATGTCTGTGTGTGTTTGTGTGTGCGCCCGGCGCGCGCACACATACCATTGTGGTACGGAGTGTGTGACGGTTATACGTCACTTACTATCCTAGACTTATCTTCGCCGTAATGGAATCAGAGTACCCAGCTCCTGTTAAGTCGCTTCGATAGTAGCAGAGTAAACCAGAGAGCAGAGCTGTATATTTTTGCTTATACCTTAAGAGGTTAGCTACAATGCGACGAGAGCAAGATTCACTGAACAGCCGCGAGCCTTCGTCACGGCACCTTACGGTCGACTTTACACAGCGTGCTGTGATAGGCTTCTGCTCCTCCCCTGCCGGAGCTTGCTTGATAGCCAAAGCGAACAAACAGTCTTGAGTAGAACTTCGACGAAGAAGAGGCTTTAGCCAGCTGCTCGGCCGAAGGACCGTTGTAAATTCTCGCCTGGAAGAACTAGGACTTAATGTTGAGCTAAGTATCATTGTTGAGCTAAGCATTGGTTGTAAATTGTACTTGGATCCGGGTTTTGGAGGCAAGTCTCTGATTAGGGTTTGGAATATATGTCTTAGTATTTGCATTTTCCTTATTTTTTCTTTCTTTCTTTCTCTCGCGCCCGAATTCATGTAAAACGACGCCTTGGAACATATTGGTAAATAATTGTAACGGTTGAGTATAGCAGATGTATTGTAGCTTAAAAGCTTGACACATTGAAATTCTGGAATATGTTAAGCAGCCGCATTGTAAAGTAGATACTTTAAAAATCTGGAATATGCTAGACAGCTATTTTGTGGAACACCTCTAAGTATTAGTTCTCAGCTGTGTGTGTTATTCCACACTAGTGAATGGTGTAATAAACTATGCCCGCTTATGTAAAGGATTTTGTACATTTAAATTATGATTCTAATCTCAACTTTATTGAGTTTAATATTTATTATCATGCGAGTATGACTCCAAGAGAAGCAGCATCACAGAAGTGTGGACGTGAGCTGCCGTCCTAATTTCATGCACATTAAATCAAATTATTAGCACGTTTGCAGCATCATTGTATGCCATTACATTTGGGCGATTGCTGCCAGCGTACCTTTTAACCTTTTAGATGGGAACTTACAATTAAATTGACCCTAAAATGACCGCAACGTCATCTAAATAAAACACGACCAATGACATTTACTTTCCACATAATATCAGGTAACTCTTATTTAAGTCATTTCTTTCTACAACGCTTAGTTTTGGAGATATTGCGCAGTCTCAGCTTAAATGGTCCACCCTGTATATTTTTTTCAATTAAGTGATTTATTTGTATTTATGCAATACGTTCCATAACTTGCAATCTCCTCATTAACCTTTTCATTGCGGTCATTCTTTAGTAAAGCTTCCAGTAATGATTCACTCTAACTGGCTTTAGCACGATTCCAAACTACTGCTCCCATCCCGAACAAAGGGGAAAGGTACAGTATCAAGCGACAGTCTGTCTGTCAGTGAACGAAAACTTGGATAAATACCAACCTCGGTATTTAAGTTCAGTAGGTTCCAAAGTATGCAATGCGAAGGATACAAGCAAATCCCAAAAACCTAAACTTCCTTTTACACTGAACATTCTCCGAAATGTTTTACTTTCTCAAGGAATGAATGTGGTGATTTTTATTAAAATACCACAAATTTAAGGTATTTACGTGATAAATAAAATGTATCTCTAGAGGTTTCTGGGAATAGGCCTGAGAAGTCCACTTCATTCAAAAGTGCTTCTGTTTAAACTTGTACATATAACTGGCAAATATTAAGATAAAAAATGTACCACACAAACAAATATGTATACATCTTTAAAACACCGTTTATTTGAAATAAAGTTTTCTGTGGTATCAGCCATTTCTAAGATATGCTTTAATATTGGTTTCAATTGTGCAATACGCTGCTTTTTAAGATTCAGTTGCCATTCACTTGTTTCTCGCGATGTCAGGGAAAGAGTATGGCAATTTAAAGCCATAGTGAGTCGCTTTTAAACACATGACTATCTCTTCGGCTTCCTTACCTGCAACGAAATGTATAATGAAACAATATCTGTGAAAGTTTATTTTGATCAACGCGAAACAGATAGAAAAATATGTTTGCGTAAGTAGAGTTTGTAGAAGCTACATGCAAATAAATGAATAGTGGGTAGAGAAGGTCATGTGAATGTAGCAGATAAAATTTTTAAAATATTTTTAAATATATGAAGTAATGACCTGTAATAGCTACTTGTCTTTTATTAAATGTATAAGGTATTGCATTCCACCCAACAAGTTCGAAATACACGTTTTGAGACTCTCTGAGTATAAACAAATATAAACGTCTATATATATATATATATATATATATATATATATGTCTGTTTGTGAACAACATAACTCAGAAACAAAAAGTGGTTAAATACCAAATTTCATCTTCCAAGGATATGAAACAAAGATCTTAAGAAACATTTTCTCAGAAAGATTTCCTTACTTCTTATATTCTCGAACGTAACTCTAACCATTACGATTGAAATACAATATTTTATGATACTTGCCTGACCATTGAAATGTATATATTGAACTTTTTAGGAATAGCCTGTAAAGCATCTAATCTTAATTCTCAATAACTTACATTACTGGTAAACCGAAAGAGATAGACAAAAACAGACTACACAGAAAATGTAGATCTCGTTAAAGCACACAATTTATGTCAAATAAACTTTCTTTTATGGAGTTAACCATTTTCCAGATATTCCTTATTATTGGTTTGAACTTCCAAATACTAATACTTTTCTCAACCGGTAAGTCGCTATTCATTTCTTCCTCCTTCTTTTCAATGCTCATACAAAGAGCATGGAACTTCTAAACCTTCACATTGCGGCAGGCGCTTTAAAATCTTTACCATCGCTTTACCTACTGTATCCTAAAACGAAACGTGTAAATGTGAATTAAAGGCTTGTCTGTATATACAACAAGTAGATACAATAATATTCTGTGGAAATAGTTCATAGCAGAGAGTAGAGAAGTCATGTAAATGCAACAGATCATACTTTTAAGAACATGCTCCATGTTGATTTTAGAGTTAGACGTACAATTGTCTCTTGGGGAACGAATGGTATAATACACAAATTTCTACCAAAATACACAGAACACATAATTGATGCTACTAACGGTGTGTTAGCTACATATCACAGTACCTCTCTAGAGAAAACTCTAGAAATGCGTAACCCCAACAGATTTTGTGCCTGGGTATCAAGCAATAAATGCTCCAAGTTTAATTGAAATTTAATTCAGGATGAAAGGGGTATCAATCTTGTGTTTCTTCCCTTTTAACATATTCACCGCTCAATCTTTCGTAACAACCACGTAGTATTTGGCCAAGTGCTAAGTAATAAGTATGCCAAGTTTGATTCGGATCAGTCCAGTTATTTGATAGATGTGGGACATACATACGCACTCTCGGTCTCTCTCCTTCATTCTCTTCCTCCAGCTCCATCTTTTCATGCCTCTCCCACTCTCTTCCCCTCCCTCTCTATGTAACTTTTAATCGTGTGAAGTTTTGAAAATCAGTAAACAAATCCTTTATTTGGAATGTAAATAAAATTAAAATGGTATCGTTACTTATGTTATGCTCATTTGGATAGAATTATTCTGGTATAACTGGTAGGAAATACTGTCCTTAAAACTATTTTTACTTAACAGTTTTTCAAACACCTGCATATAAAGCGGGCACACACGCGCACACACATACGTATATGTCTTTTTTTATTTTCTGCCCTAATTATAAGCCCCTCTTCTGAGAACAAAGTAATTAACATTCCGTATGGCCAACTTTCTAAATGTGACCTATGGTAGATTCCGAATTTCATTATAATCCACTGGGTTATTCTTGCGTGAGTTGGGCGTTACGTACACACACACACATACAATTAACAATTTTGAAAATGCCACTTCTAGCTTCAGGGTAGCCCATTACGTAGCGTACACAACGGAGGGGGACACCACGATCTACGGGAGATCTATTGTGGTAAAATCCCCAGGAGGAAGGGTCTATGTGAAGCAAATACAAGACACGACATGCCGCAGGCAGACAGGCCACAGAGACGTGTGGAAGTCCCTAACAGTTTCTGGTCGAAGACCCGTCCCGGAGCTGCCCATGAACGCACCGTGAACCAACCTCCCGAATGGGAGCCTCACACGTTACCGCGGATTTATCTGACTCGGCTAGTCTATTAATTACGCCAGCATTAGCTACATTTCGAAAATAAAAAATGGTATTTCAAAATCTGAGGTGTTGCACTCACAAGACTTTCTCTACTCTTGTACAAACTATTTTTACAAACTCTTATTCTCCATATGCTTCATGTTAATCGAGATATCGAGATGTTAATCTTATTGCTAATTTTCTTTTAGATGTAAGGGGAATTGGTAGGCTTTAAGCGATAGTAAAATGTTTTAAGAGCTGGCTGCTATGTGGAGCATTCAATTCTCTTTGCATGTCCAGGAGATAAAAAGAAAAGAAAAGAAAAAAAAGAATAACGAGTTCCCATTTGAGAAAAAGCATATGTATTGGAAAATTCAAACAAATAACAAGTAATATCTCGGAAATGGTTCACTCAACAAAAAAAATGTGTATGACATAAACTGTTCTACTGTTCTACATTCTGTATGTAGAAAACTTTTGTCTATCTCTTACGGTTTAGCGTTATGCAAAATCCATTCTGAATGAAGTGCACTTTTAGGGACATTTCCAGAAAATTCAAGAAATAAATTTCATATTTCACCAAAATATCTTAAATATATGAATGATCTTTTAATGAAAATCATTAGAGGCGTTTTTGAGGAAAATAACAATGTTCGAAAAATCTTCCCTGTAAAAGGTAGTCTGGGGTGGCGAATTTTTCTGAAAATCTTCGTGTCGCATCTTTGAAAGATATTGAACCTGAATACCAAATTTAGTATTTATCCACTTTTCCTTTTTTGAGTTATAGACACAGACACACACACAAGGACCTTTTTTTCTAAAACTGTTTTTTTGGATTCAGGGTGTCTCATAACATGTATTTCCAGTGAAGTCTCGATATCAAATTTTTGGGTGGAATGCAATATACATACTAGAGAAAGTAAAAAGTGATTACGTATTATTGTATATACAGAGGACGAATGAAGGGGCAAATTAATAATATAGTACGTATAGTATTAAGAGTATCCATTGATTGAATCTTTATTTTCCATAGTCGCGAAAAAAATAATTAAAATCTATTGGCTTTTGTTTACTTGTATTTCACCGAAAAAAAAATCTGATGTGATACATTAACATGACATTCTCTACCCTCTATCGTTATTAGTGCGTACGCAAACTATTCTTACCAAATCTTATTTTTATATCTATTACATTTAATCCAAACAAAACCATTCAAAATATCTACGTTACACATGTCGTTATAAATACAAAGAGAACAGCGATAGTCAAATATGTAAGAATTGTACGCTATATGATAGTCTTAAAATTCTATACTGTTTTCATGCAATCGCGAGAAACAACCGAAAATCGTTGGGACTAAAGGAATGATAAGTGTTGAATAATTCGAACACTTAATAACGGATATCTCAGAAACGGCTTATGTGATAAAAAACTTGTTTGAAGTAAATTGTGTGTTCTAAAGGGATCTACATTTTTGTGTCGTACATTTTCGTCTATCGCTTAACCTTTACAAGTTACACAAAACTCCTTCCAAATGAAGAGGACTTCCTAGTCTATTCCCAGAAAATTCAAGATATACATTTGCTTGTCGTGTAAATATATTTCATATATGGTATTTTAACCAAAATCGTTAGAGCCATTCTACAGAAAATTAAAATTTTTGAAAAATGGTAAAGAAAGGTTGTGGGTGGGGGATTTTCTTGAAAGTCCTCGTGAAACATCCTTGGAAGTTACGGAACTCAAATACCAAGTTTGGTATTTATTCGACTTTTCGGTTTTGAGTTATGCTGTTCACAGAGACACACACACACACACACGGATATGTTTCCAAATATGCTTTATTTGGATTCAGGGCGTCTCAAAACATGTATTTCCGGCGAAATCTCGGTGTCGAATTTTTGGGTTGAATGAAATGCTTCCCCCACTTACTATATGTTGTTAGAGAAAGTAAAAAAAGCTAATACGTTTCACTCATAAGACTTTCTCTACTCTTGTACAAACGATTACTCTGCATCTACTTCATCTTATTGCTTATTTTCTTGTAGATGCAAAGGGGAATATGATAGGCTTTAAGCTTTCCATTCTCTTTGTATGCCCAGGGCATTAAAAGGAAAAACTACAATAAACCGAATAATTCCCGTTTGAGAAGTTTAAGTATTGGAAAATTTAAACAAATAATAAGGAATATCTCGGAAATGGTTCACTGAAAAAAAGAAAAAAAGTATATGATATAAATTGTGGGTTTTAAGAGATATACATTTTTGTGTAGTAAACTTTTATTTATCTCTTACGGCTTACCAGTTATACAAAACTCATTCAGAATGAAGAGGACTTTTAGGCCATTCTAACAAAATTTAAGATTTATATTTCATTTACCATGAAAATGTCTTAAACTTATGACATTTTAATCCAAGTCGTTAGTCATTTTTTAGAAAATAAAAATTTTCGAAGAATTTTCCATGTGAAGGATAGTCTGGGAAAGGGGGATTTTCTTGAAAATGTTCGTGTCACATCCTTTGAGGCAGTATTTTATATCACAGCACTGTAAATGCCAGAGTGATTGTAGTGTAAATTAGCATTATTGCATGATAATGATTTGAGATGTTTGTTAACTATAAACATTGTTAGGAGATAAGTTTACACGGCCTCACTGAAACTGACAATAGGAGCGGGTAACAATGAGGGAGGGGTGAGTTGTTTATTAATTAGAAGAGACAAGCAAATGATGTCAGAGTAGCGCGCTTTTCTTTAGAAATGGAGAGAATATTTTCCCTAGAGCATATGTGTTCGTAATTTTGATTGGATATAAAAATACACGCTAATGTTGGCGCGTTTTATTAACCAATACCAGCTCGATTATAATCTTTAGCCATATCGGGGTGAGGGAGTCTAAATTCCGAGCCAGAGACGGGTAACACGCAGTTCTACATAATCATTCACAAGTTACACGTCGCGCAGTTCTACAGAATAATTCACAAGGCAAACGTCGCGCAGTTTTACAGAATCATTCACAAGGCAAACGTCGCGCAGTTCTACAGAATAATTCACAAGGCAAACGTCGCGCAGTTCAACAGAATCATCCACGGGTTACACGTCGCGCAGTTCTACAGAATCTCTCGCGTCGTAAAGTTAGTTAAAAGATGTGAAATACGCGAATTAATAATGTGCGGCAAATAAGTGATTATAGTTACATTCTAAAATGTTATATTCTAAAATATAACAGTTTCAGTCTGGCGTGTATCAAGAGTAACTATGTGAAATGAATAAAGTGTGACGGCAATAAAAGTGTAAAAACAAATTCTTTTATCAGTGTTATCTTTTAGTAACAACTCCTTTCCGTTTACACACCCTGTTTAAGAGATTTGCTCGACTGGGTAATAATAGCTAGCCGGAGGACAAAGAACTCAAAATTCAAAATAATAAAACAATAACAGGCGCTCAGCAAATAAGATAACACGAACGATACCGCGACACCTTTGTAGATATTAAATTCAAAGTTCAAGTTTAGTATTTATCCAACTTTTCGCTTTTGAGTTATGCTGTTACAGACACACAAACGGACACGTTTCCAAAAACGCTTTGTTTGGATTCAGAGCACCTCAAAACATGTATTTTCGGTGAAATCTTGGTATCGAATTTTTGGGGTGAATGCAATACTTCCCCTACTTGATACTGGTAGAGAAAGTAAAAATATGTGATTATGAACAATTAACACTTTGCTACCAATATAATGTAACCAGATACCCGTTTAGTTGGTTTCCTTAATTTTCTATTGCTTTTATGTCCAGGAGAAACCCTCTTTTTGAAGAGTCGCAAGTTTCAAATAATATACTTCTGATGAGTATAATTTTTAAGGTTAACTTTTTATACTAATTTATACTATTATATTAGTTTCCATAAATCACTTACAAATGGAATTCATATTTCCTCCTGGTGTTTATAGTTTACTTGGCATTGAAAACGTCTTCAAACGCGGCTGGGTCTCCTCAGGTGTGGTGGATTTTCCCGCAAAATCCACCGACAGTGATTAAAGAAATTCCTTTACTTTTTAATGACCACTGAAGACGGATAAATATTCCAGTATGTGTAATGTGGCGCTCCAGGAATTCACGCTTCTTACTTGTGATTTCCTATCTACTGCTTAAATTAATGAACAGATTTACGTTTGGAAACTCAATTATTTCTTTTTACTTTGCTTGGCTTTGCCCAAGAGTTATGAGACTCTTTCTTTCCTTTAATATTTCATTCCAAATGTGTTTTTTTTTACAGTTTTTAGTTTTACATAATTTTTTTTATTACAATTTTAATTTCCTATATCTTTAAATTGAATATTACCTAACCAAACCTCAATAATGATCCTGTATTATTACTACGTTCGGGATTCTGTTAACTGATTTATAGCATTGTGATATATTCCTTTGTGTGGCGCGAATTTTATATATTTAATTATCCTTAAATTAACTTCTTATGCTTTTGAGGGGAGCTAATTACAACATATATGTATAACGGAAAAACTAATTCCAGGTACTTCTATACGTGCGGATAATTTACTATTTCTGTGCGTGTCTCCTGAAGCTTATTACTGAAATACCTCGTCAAGGAGCTTTTCCCACTTAACTATATATACAGATACCATGAACTAGTGGTCACCTTACCACCCAATATCTTCTCGCTGTTTCTTCTCTCTTCTTTATCTTCAGCAATAATTTCTCTTCTGCACCGATCAGGCGACTGCCTCAAAAAAGACACAATAGCGTCCTTTTTTTTTAGCTTGTTGATTTATCTGCTTCTTTGACGAAGGATGATTTATTGTTGACCTCACTGGATGCTAGCGTTCGTCGTTTATTAAAACTGTTATTTCTCTACACATATTTGCATAATAACGTTTAAAAGTTTTCCTATAATTCTTTTATCCTTTCTTGAGATTTTATTTGGGTTTTAAATTATTACATATGCTATATAATAACATCTACATATTATTAATAATTTACATTCATTTATTTTCTGTTACCTACTCTTCTACTTCTCTTGACGTGAATTTAGTATAATCACTAGAAAACAAATAATTCCCATCTCACCACTATGAGGTTTTTACTAAATTAAAGTATTTATAATTAAAAGAATAAGTCATATTTTTTTAAACGTTATATATTATATTTGCACTTATCCACCTCAGAAGCTATTCAACCAATTTATACAGCCCTAAAAATTGGACCTTGCTTTAAACCACAAACATTTAATCACAGTCTTTTTTGTACATCTAAGTGCATTTGGATACAATACTTTATTTGTAACTCAAATTAATTATCAATATTAATTGTAATAAGAGCAGCATTGGCCACAAGCTGTAGGTGAATATTGTCAAAAATACTAAATATAACTTTTAGATAAATACATAAAATAATGTGCAGCAGTACAAATATGTAGAGCCACCTAGTCACTACATAGGGAGTAAATAGTGTTAGTATGTAGGGAGTCGGTATATAAGGGTGGCACGTCCCACTTTGCGGCGCCGAGTTCACCACCTTCCATACAAAGCGGATAGTGAACACGCTTTGCTCAAAATACCTGGCTGTAGTGCAGTGTATTGTTCCAATCGTTCGGAAATGTCATTTGCCTAAACGAGAAAAATGAACACCGGATAAATCTAGGATTAGAAATATTGGCAGAACAACTCCTACATGAAACCATTCATATGTGACATAACGCAAGTTTGCATGAATTCTATATACAGCATTTTATGTGCATTTAAATGCCGCCAGTGTAACGGCATATAGACGCTAAGGAAACTAGTGCGTCGTTTAAGACAGCTTGTGTTGTGATACATTGCCTACTCCTATTTCTACACACTAGGCTAGGTATCTATCTAAACGTTTTACTTGATATTTTAACAACATTTAAAGCTTGTGAACAGATACTGTTCTTATTAATACATTAATGATCATTAATGTGAATTGCAAATTAAATTCTGAAACCCCTTTTAAACATGATTGATACCGAGGACATGGCTTAGGCAGTTACGTCTGTGGCCCGTTATTCGGGAGGTCGTGGGCTCGATTCCCGTGGCCGACGTTCCTGACTCATGGAATTTTTCGGGGGTTTCCCCGGATCGCCAGGCGAATGCTGGGAAGGATCATTACATCCCCCAAATTTTCTGTCCCTCCATTTCATCTCCACTCTCATTTCACTTCACCTTTCATCTGTTTGGTCTTTTTCAGGGTTGCAAGTGTCGGCGGAAGGTCTCGGTGTGTGCATGGAAGTGGAAAAGGATGCTCTAAAGAAACCGTAGTCCTCCGGAATGCGAGCGGTCTCCGGGTCCCGGGCCCCCAAGGAATGTGTAAGCACACAGGGGGAGGGGCGCCGGCTGCACTAGCCAGGTACCGGGGAGTTTAAATCTGTAAATGGTAGGGGCCCTGCCCTCCACCTGTAGTGCCCCCTACCGCCCCCTGGCTCCTCTCACCCCATCGCTCTCTCCCGGGGGCGCCCCGTCAAGGGTCTAGGCACAATAGATTTGCGTAGGTCGAGGTGCAAAGTCCCCCTCGCTTCTAGCCCTATCCTATCCTAACATAATTGATTTGTACACGTAAAGGAAACTTTTTAGCCGTTTGTAGTGAGGTACGTTGAACCACAAATGTTTCATCTATAATTCAGTTTCACAAAATTTGGATTTGCATGCTTTTCGTTCTGACATTTGCACATTTGTAGTGCAAACCTAATTACTTTATAATAATGGTCATTCCTTTGACATAGGTATGGTTCCCTTAAGGGACTGCGCAAGTGAGATTTTAGCCAAAACTGGAAGGAGGCAAAATACCGAATTATTTCGTTGAAGGTACACTTTCTCTCCAATGTATCTGTTTCATGCGGTTTGTTCACCCTTTCGACGGAAGTGTGGCAGAGGGAAAAGGGGGAGTTTCCATAGACATCAAAAGAAAAAAAAATTTCTGATGTGATACATTCACATGACTTTCTCTACTCTTTATCTTTATTAATGGGTATACAAATTATTCTTACTAAAGCTTACTTTTCTGTATACTACCTTTAATCCAAACAAACCTTTGCAAAAATAGCTGCATTACACATTTCGTTATAAATACAAAGAAAATAGTGATAGTCAAATGTTTTAGAACTGGACGTTATATGCTGGCCTTATAATTCCATACTGTTTCCATGCAATCGCCAGAAACATCTGAAAATCGATGGGACTTTAAAGGAATAAGTATTGAACAACTCGAAACATTAATGACGATTTTTCAGAAACGGCTTATGCCACAATAACACTTATTTCAAATAAATTGCATGTTTTAAACATATATCTTTTTGTGTGGTACGTTTTCGTCTATCGCTTAACGTTCACCAGTTATACAAGATTATACAACGTTCCTTTCGAATGAAGTGGACTTCACAGGCTGTTGCCAGATTATTCATGATAAACATTTTATTTGTAATATAAATGTGTTTAATATATACAGCCATTTTTTAGAAAATAAAGAAAATTGAATAATGTTCCATGTAAAGAATACTTTGGGGTGGGGGATTCGCTTGAAAATATTCGTGTGCATACTTGGAAGATACTTAACTCATACACCAAGTTTGGTATTTATCCAAATTTTAATTTTTTAATTATGCTGTACACAGACGGACACACATACACACGGATAGACAAACACACACACGGACATGTTACCAAAATACTTTTATTTGGATTCAGGACGCCTCAAAATGTGTATTTCTGGTGAAATCTCGGTATCGAATTTTTTGAGGGAATGCAATACTTCCCCTTCTTGCTATACTTAGCAGAGAAAGTAATAATCACAGTTCTATCACTGCCTGCTTTGGTGTAAAGGTAAGCATTATGGCTTGGTATCACAGATATAGAGCACTGAAGTCCGGCCGTAATAGTTGGCTTTTTCTCGGCTTACTAAGCTGCCTTTTAGAAGCATATATTTGCTCATTTTACATTCTTTTGTTATATAAGTAATTTGACATATAAATTATTATTATTTTAATTATTATTATTATTATTGAATACGAAGACCAAATGAATATTCTATTTAGTGTTTGTTTGTTAATGATAATATAGGCTATAATAATAATAATAATAATAATAATAATAATAATAATAATGTCCTTCTTATACGAAAAACAACCTGACTGAAGTTATTTGGCTGATGGGGCGTGAGAGGCATAATACCAAGGGTCTTTGTAAAATTCTGCAAACGTTTCAAATGGAATACTGATTCTATTTATGTCACAGCAGTTGCTGCTGTCAAAGGTGCAATTGTCGTTTTCAGCTATTTGTATAAACGTATATAATAATTATAGTCCTAATGTATGTATTTATTTTACTTTGGTTTTTCACTCATCATTTCGTTTTATTTTTGTCAACTTAACTTTATCGTTTTATCACAACAGATTATAACATTTTCTCATTTGCATGGTGTATTAAACTTTAACACAGTTAGTTTAATATGCTTTGTCACATTTGACAGTTCCTTCTTGATAAAATGGAAGGAATTCTTTGGTGTGAAGACAAGGGTTAAAAGTAGAATCAGATGCATTAGATTCGGTTGTGCTGGCGGCAGGTGACCACGAGAGCTCAGTGACAAAACGTTGGCATGGAAAGCCAAAGTTCTGTGGATTATTATTATTATTATTATTATTATTATTATTATTATTATTATTACCATTATCATAACTGTGAAATAAATAAAAATTCAATTCTTTCCATTTATTTCGAGCGTTTAACGTTCCATTTCACTACACCAGCTTACAGAGATGGTAAACTGTGTCAAATACAAACGTTAACTTTGTGGATGGAACCTTAATAGCACTAGTAGCACAAAACTAAAATTGCATATATTTAAAAGAAAATCAAACATATTTTTACTTTCTCTACTACGTATAGTAAGTAGGGGAAGTATTGCATTCCACCCAAAAATTCGATACCGAGATTTCGCCGGAAATACATGTTTTGAGACCTCAAGAATCCAAAAAAAGCATTTTTGGAAACATGTCCGTGTGTGTGTCTGTGTGTGTGTGTGTGTGTGTGTGTTTGTGTCTGTGTGTGTGTCTGTGAACAGCATAACTCAAAAACGAACAGTCGGATAAACACCAAACTTGGTATTTAGGATCAGTATCTTTTAGAGATGCGACACGAAGGTTTTCAAGAAAATCCCCCCACCCCAGACTACCCTTTACATGGAACATTTTTCGAAAATTTTAATTTTCTCAAAAATGGCTCTAACGATTTTGATGAAAATATCATATGTTTAAGATAATGTCATGAGAAATGAAATGTATATCTCAAATTTTCTGGGAATGTCTCCAAAAGTATTCTTCATTGTGAACGACTTTTGCATAACTGGTAAACCATAAGAGATAGACAAAATTTTACTACACAAAAATGTAGATCGCGTTAAAATACTCAACTTATGTCATATACATGTTTTTTGTTGAGTGAACCGTTTTCGAGATATTGCTTGTTATTCCCTTAAATTTATACTTTTTCTCAAATGCGTTATTCATTTTTACTTTCTCTACTACGTATAGTAAGTAGGGGAAGTATTGCATTCCTGCCAAAATTCGATACCGAGATTTCACCGGAAATACATGTTTTGAGACCTCCTGAATCCAAAAAAAGCATTTTTGGAAACATGTCCGTGTGTGTGTCTGTGTGTGTGTCTGTGAACAGCATAACTCAAAAACGAACAGTCGGATAAACACCAAACTTGGTATTTAGGTTCAGTATCTTCCAGCGATGCGACACGAAGGTTTTCAAGAAAATCCCCCCACCCCAGACTACCCTTTACACGGAACATTTTTCGAAAATTTTAATTTTCTCAAAAATGGCTCTAACGATTTTGATGAAAATATCATATGTTTAAGATAATGTCATGAGAAATGAAATGTATATCTCAAATTTTCTGGGAATGTCTCCAAAAGTATTCTTCATTGTGAACGACTTTTGCATAACTGGTAAACCATAAGAGATAGACAAAATTTTACTACACAAAAATGTAGATCGCGTTAAAATACACAACTTATGTCATATACATGTTTTTTGTTGAGTGAACCGTTTTCGAGATATTGCTTGTTATTCCCTTAAATTTATACTTTTTCTCAAATGCGTTATTCATTTTTACTTTCTCTACTACGTATAGTAAGTAGGGGAAGTATTGCATTCCTGCCAAAAATTAGATACCGAGATTTCACCGGAAATACATGTTTTGAGACCTCCTGAATCCAAAAAAAGCATTTTTGGAAACATGTCCGTGTGCGTGTCTGTGTGTGTGTCTGTGAACAGCATAACTCAGAAACGAACAGTCGGATAAACACCAAACTTGGTATTTAGGTTCAGTATCTTCCAGCGATGCGACACGAAGGTTTTCAAGAAAATCCCCCCACCCCAGACTACCCTTTACACGGAACATTTTTCGAAAATTTTAATTTTCTCAAAAATGGCTCTAACGATTTTGATGAAAATATCATATGTTTAAGATAATGTCATGAGAAATGAAATGTATATCTCGAATTTTCTGGGAATGTCTCCAAAGTATTCTTCATTGTGAACGACTTTTGCATAACTGGTAAACCATAAGAGATAGACAAAATTTTACTACACAAGAAATGCAGATCACGTTAAAATACACAACTTATGTCATATACATTTCTTTTGTTGAGTGAACCGTTTTCGAGATATTGCTTGTTATTTCCTTAAATTTTCCAATACTTATACTTTTTCTCAAATGCGTTATTCATTTTTTTTATGTCCTGGACATGCAAAGAGAATGGAATGCGCCACATAGCAACCAGCGTTAAAATATTTGAATATCGCTTAAACCTACCATATTTCCCTTGCATCTACAAGAAAATTACCAATAAGATTGACATCTCGATATCTCGATTAACATGAAGCATATGGAGAATAGGCGTTTGTAAAATTAGATTGTACAAGAGTAGAGAGTCATGTGAGTGTAACACATCAGATTTTTTACTTTCTCTACTACGTATAGTAAGTAGGGGAAGTATTGCATTCCACTCAAAAATTCGATACCGAGATTTCACCGGAAATACATGTTTTGGGACCCCCTGAATCCAAAAAAGCATTTTTGGAAACATGTCCGTGTGTGTGTCTGTGTGTGTGTGTCTGTGTGTGTGTGTGTGTGTGTGTGTGTGTGTGTCTGTGAACAGCATACCTCAAAAACGAAGAGTCGGATAAACACCAAACTTGGTATTTAGGTTCAGTATCTTCCAGAGATGCGACACGAAGGTTTTCAAGAAACACCCCCACCCCAGACTACCCTTTACATGGAACATTTTTCGAAAATTTTAATTTTCTCAAAAATGGCTCTAACGATTTTGATGAAAATATCATATGTTTAAGATATTGTCATGAAAAATGAAATGTATATCTCGAATTTTCTGGGAATGTCTCCAAAAGTATTCTTCATTGTGAACGACTTTTGCATAACTGGTAAACCATAAGAGATAAACAAAATTTTACCACACAAAAATGTTGATCGCGTTAAAATACACAATTTATGTCATATACATTTCTTTTGTAGAGTGAACCATTTTCAAGATATTGCTTGTTATTCCCTTAAATTTTCCAATACTTATACTTTTTCTCAAATGCGTTATTCATTTTTACTTTCTCTACTACGTATAGTAAGTAGGGGAAGTATTGCATTCCACCCAAAAATTCGATACCGAGATTTCACCGGAAATACATGTTTTGAGACCTCCTGAATCCAAAAAAAGCATTTTTGGAAACATGTCCGTGTGTGTGTGTCTGTGTGTGTGTGTGTGTCTGTGTGTGTGTGCCTGTGAACAGCATAACTCAAAAACGAAGAGTCGGATAAACACCAAACTTGGTATTTAGGATCAGTATCTTTCAGAGATGCGACACGAAGGTTTTCAAGAAAATCCCCCCACCCCAGACTACCCTTTACACGGAACATTTTTCGAAAATTTTGATTTTCTCAAAAATGGCTCTAACGATTTTGATTAAAATATCATATGTTTAAGATAATGTCATGAGAAATGAAATGTATATCCCGAATTTTCTGGGAATGTCTCCAAAAGTATTCTTCATTGTGAACGACTCTTGCATAACTGGTAAACTATAAGAGATAGACAAAATTTTACTACACAAAAATGTAGATCTCGTTAAAATACACAATTTATGTCATATGCATTTCTTTTGTTGAGTGAAACGTTTTCGAGATATTGCTTGTTATTCCCTTAAATTTTCCAATACTTATACTTTTTCTCAAATTCGTTATTCATTTTTTATGTCCTGGACTTGCAAAGAGAATGGAATGCGCCGCATAGCAACCAGCGTTAAAATATTTGACCATCGCTTAAAAGCTACCATATTCCCCTTGCATCTACAAGAAAATTAGCAATAAGATTGACATCTCGATATCTCGATTAACATAAAGCATATGAAGAATAGGCGTTTGTAAAAATAGATTGTACAAGAGTAGAGAAAGTCATGTGAGTGTAACACATCAGATTTTTTACTTTCTCTACTACGTATAGTAAGTAGGGGAAGTATTGCACTCCACTCAAAAATTCGATACCGAGATTTCACCGGAAATACATGTTTTGAGACCCCCTGAATCCAAAAAAGCATTTTTGGTAACATGACCGTGTGTGTTTGTCTGTGTGTGTCTGTGAACAGCATAACTCAAAAACGAACAGTCGTATAAACACCAAACTTGGTATTTAGGTTCAGTATCTTCCAGAGATGCGACACGAAGGTTTTCAAGAAAATCCCCCCACCCCAGACTACCCTTTACATGGAAATTATTTCGAAAATTTTAATTTTCTCAAAAATGGCTCTAACGATTTTTATTAAAATATCATATGTTTAAGATATTGTCATGAGAAATGAAATGTATATCTCGAATTTTCTGGGAATGTCTCCAAAAGTATTCTTCATTGTGAACGACTTTTGCATAACCGGTAAACCATAAGAGATAAACAAAATTTTACCACACAAAAAATGTAGATCGCGTTAAAGTACACAATTTATGTCATATACATTTCTTTTGTAGAGTGAACCATTTTCGAGATATTGCTTGTTATTCCCTTAAATTTTCCAATACTTATACTTTTTCTCAAATTCGTTATTCATTTTTTTATGTCCTGGACTTGCAAAGAGAATGGAATGCGCCGCATAGCAACCAGCGTTAAAATATTTGACCATCGCTTAAAAGCTACCATATTCCCCTTGCATCTACAAGAAAATTAGCAATAAGATTGACATCTCGATATCTCGATTAACATAAAGCATATGGGGAATAGGCGTTTGTAAAAATAGATTGTACAAGAGTAGAGAAAGTCATGTGAGTGTAACACACCAGATTTTTTACTTTCTCTACTACGTATAGTAAGTAGGGGAAGTATTGCATTCACCCAAAAATTCGATACCGAGATTTCACCGGAAATACATGTTTTGAGACCTCCTGAATCCAAAAAAAGCATTTTTGGAAACATGTCCGTGTGTGTGTGTCTGTGTGTGTGTGTGTGTGTCTGTGTGTGTGTGTCTGTGAACAGCATAACTCAAAAACGAAGAGTCGGATAAACACCAAACTTGGTATTTAGGATCAGTATCTTTTAGAGATGCGACACGAAGGTTTTCAAGAAAATCCCCCCACCCCAGACTACCCTTTACATGGAACATTTTTCGAAAATTTTGATTTTCTCAAAAATGGCTCTAACGATTTTGATTAAAATATCATATGTTTAAGATAATGTCATGAGAAATGAAATGTATATCCCGAATTTTCTGGGAATGTCTCCAAAAGTATTCTTCATTGTGAACGACTCTTGCATAACTGGTAAACCATAAGAGATAGACAAAATTTTACTACACAAAAATGTAGATCTCGTTAAAATACACAACTTATGTCATATGCATTTCTTTTGTTGAGTGAACCGTTTTCGAGATATTGCTTGTTATTCCCTTAAATTTTCCAATACTTATACTTTTTCTCAAATTCGTTATTCATTTTTTATGTCCTGGACTTGCAAAGAGAATGGAATGCGCCGCATAGCAACCAGCGTTAAAATATTTGACCATCGCTTAAAAGCTACCATATTCCCCTTGCATCTACAAGAAAATTAGCAATAAGATTGACATCTCGATATCTCGATTAACATAAAGCATATGAAGAATAGGCGTTTGTAAAAATAGATTGTACAAGAGTAGAGAAAGTCATGTGAGTGTAACACATCAGATTTTTTACTTTCTCTACTACGTATAGTAAGTAGGGGAAGTATTGCACTCCACTCAAAAATTCGATACCGAGATTTCACCGGAAATACATGTTTTGAGACCCCCTGAATCCAAAAAAGCATTTTTGGTAACATGACCGTGTGTGTTTGTCTGTGTGTGTGTGTCTGTGAACAGCATAACTCAAAAACGAACAGTCGTATAAACACCAAACTTGGTATTTAGGTTCAGTATCTTCCAGAGATGCGCATCACCCTTTACATGGAAATTATTTCGAAAATTTTAATTTTCTCAAAAATGGCTCTAACGATTTTTATTAAAATATCATATGTTTAAGATATTGTCATGAGAAATGAAATGTATATCTCGAATTTTCTGGGAATGTCTCCAAAAGTATTCTTCATTGTGAACGACTTTTGCATAACCGGTAAACCATAAGAGATAAACAAAATTTTACCACACAAAAAATGTAGATCGCGTTAAAATACACAATTTATGTCATATACATTTCTTTTGTAGAGTGAACCATTTTCGAGATATTGCTTGTTATTCCCTTAAATTTTCCAATACTTATACTTTTTCTCAAATTCGTTATTCATTTTTTTTATGTCCTGCACATGCAAAGAGAATGGAATGCGCCACATAGCAACCAGCGTTAAAATATTTGACTATCGCTTAAAACCTACCATATTCCCCTTGCATCTACAAGAAAATTACCAATAAGATTGACATCTCGATATCTCGATTAACATGAAGCATATGGAGAATAGGCGTTTTTCCTTAAGTTTTACGTCCCACTATATCTAAACTCATATGTATGTCAATGCACACAACAATGTAGCAGCCGCTTGCTTTTTCAACAATGAGCAATACATTGTTGATAAAGTAAACGCAGGAGAATACAAATCAGTTACGTCTGATTGACTGTTGAAGGAGGATGTAATTTTACTTATCATAGTGAGTGGTGAAATACTTTTATCATGGCATACCGAATGTGAACTGGAAGCTGCAGGCAATATGTTTGATAGTTCGGAAAACGTTTCAGAAGAAGGAAACCATACTAGTTTTATGTCCTGGACATGCAAAGAGAATGGAATGCGCCACATAGCAACCAGCGATAAATTATTTGACTATCGCTTAAAAACTACCATATTCCCCTTGCATCTACAAGAAAATTACAAATAAGATTGACATCTCGATATCTCGATTAACATGAAGCATATGGAGAATAGGCGTTTGTAAAAGTAGATTGTACAAGAGTAGAGAAAGTCATGTGAGTGTAACACATCAGATTTTTCTTAATACAATACACCAAATGTGAAATGCAATAGCAATGTGTTTACAATAAACGCTGATGATGATGATAATAATAATAATAATAACAACAACAACAACAACAATAGTGTAAAGCCTTTGGATGACTTTGTTTTTTATTTATTTAATAGGAAGACCACCAGCCTTGATTTTCAATGACTTCATTAGTCTCCGATGCATTGCGGAAACTAAAGAGCTGCAGATTCGAGGTCATCCCTCATACCCTCCCAAAGTTCCCAGAAATATTTTCTCAGTGCCTCTTTCGTGCATTCTTGACGTTGTTCCCAGTCCCGAACCATTAATGCATAGATGTTCTCAATTGGATTAAGGTCTGGAGACTTTGCAGGCCATTCCAATACCGAATTTCTGTGTGCTGCTGAAGCCAAGCCTCTGTGGTTCGGGATGTGTGCACATTGTTGTTGTGCGTACAATGTATCATAGGTATTTCCTGTTCCGGGTAGAGAGATCGCACCGGCGGGAGCATGCATTCTTGCAGAACTGCAACATATTCCTGGGAGTCCATGTCAGAGGAGACTTCAACAATCTGGCCTGCTCCACCGGGGCTCATCCAGCCCCATACAGCTAACGATCCTGCCAATCCGTGCAGTTGCAACAACGTGATTAAGGCCCAAGCGAATGTTGTCAGGTCACCACTAAGACAGTCTCCCATCCTCGTCTAACGAAAACACTAACACTTTTTCGTCAGATATATTATCATCTCTCAGAAGTCTCGACTTGCTGGCAGGTGCTGGAGGCAGAAGGTCACGCGAGCTTCCCTGTATTCTTGTTTAAAGGCATACGATGTCGGATGCTAGAAGCATGGAGTTGTCGACGGACCATCTACGCCTACTAGGAGAGTTAGACTTGCTGTTATTCTTGTCGTTAGAAGGAAGGGATTCTCATTGAGGACCTCTAGAATAGTTCTGCCATTCTCTGCCGTGGTCTTCTTTGGGCTTTCTTGCTTTTGCTTCGTCTAAGACCTCATTACTTTCCTTCACTTAGCCATAACCGCAGTCTCTTCTGTATAACCAACTGATTGGATATTTAGGCTACTGTGTGGACACATTCCCACATACGAGGGGCAATCATTAAATTCCAGGACTGGACCCGTGAATAGAAATAAAATTACCTGATTTAAATTTGATTGTCATCATAGTAGTCCCTTTGGGAAGCTATACACCGGTCCCAGCGCCTCTACCATTTTTGGAATGCATCCGGGAAGTCTCGTTCTTTAAGCGTGCTAAGCACTTGCTGCGATTCGCTTTGGATCCTATCCACCGTGCCAAAACGGCAAAGCTTCAGCTTCAATTTCATCTTGGGGAACAAAAAGAAGTCGCAAGGGGCCAAATCCGGTGAATAAGGGGGGGGGGGTGAGGAACGACGACCATGTTGTTACGAGCACAAAACTGGCGTATTGCAAGAGCTCTGTCAACTAGTGCATTCTCGTCTTGGGGAATCCAATTTTTCTCTGTCCATATTAGTGGAAGTTTCCGACGAATGTCGGACGTCTCAAAACGTCACAGTAAAAAACAGCAGTCACTGTTTGACCTGCAGGAACAAATTCACGGTGCACAATTCCGTGAATGTCGAAAAAAACAAAACGATCATGCACGTGTGTGGTTGCTCTGGCTTCTCATTGTCCTCCAGCGGTGTCCTGCCATTTGTGAAACATGAATGCCACTCAAAACATCTCGTCCGATTCATTGCTTCATTTCCCTAACATTCTAATAGTTTCGGTTGCCAATTTCCCGAGTTTCACACAGTTTATGTTTGCTCTCCGTTTCAGTTTGGAGTCCATCGTGATTTTGCCATGGTGAGCATGCACATGCTAGTACAAACTTGTGTAACTCAGGTATCAATGATGCTCTCGCTTTGAAACCTTGTGTAGCTTCTTGTCAAGGTTATTACTAGCCTGTGCTGCGCACGCATGTCAATCGCGTGATCCGTTCGGTCACAACAGACACAATCCCGGAATTTAATGATTGCAACTCGTACCTACAATGAGGTCCCTGGTTACCTCACTTGTGTATGGTATAGTCTAAGGAGCTTTGGCAGAATGTGGGCTTCCAATACTGTTCCTGCACACCGCTTAACATATTCTATTCCTCATTTGGTGATTGTTAGCACATAGGCCAATACAAAGTGATGGCAATGTCACATGATATCAAGGTCAGTCTAAAAGAAACTACAAGGCATAATAGATAATGTGTTTACTCTTTTGGAGTAATAGTTTAGAGTTGGCATGTGAAATTAGGATTCCGGAGTTAGTTCTCGGCTAGAGGAGACTTTTCTATGACCTTTAATTATTTTATTTCGTGTTCCCCAAAGAGTAAGGAAGAATTAAAGACAAGTACGAATTGTTTCTGCCTGTACGAAAGATTAACGTATGTTGATTCCTTAATTTAACTGAGAACAAGCACTATAAAACATAATTTGGTGATATTGCTTCTAAGCTCTTACCGTACAATAAGTAAAGTAGAGGAGAAATTTGGGTACATCCCAAATATTCGATTTGTGGATCCCCTACCTTCCTTGTAGATGGATTTAGTTCTGGAAACGAGACACTCGAATGTTTCTAGCGCTCCTTATGAATTTTAAACACCTTAGAATAGTCTAAAGGCATGTCTCCCGAGCGTCAAATTTATTAGTGCGGAGTTTGGGAACTGCACCACAGGGCTCTTCGGTAGAGCGCCAACTTCTACAGCTGAAGTACGGAGGTTCAAATACCGAGGGATGTTCCGGTATGTTTCTTCTTTTCATTGTGGATTCTACCAAAATAAAGAAGCTAGTTTCAGATCTGCATTGTTTTATTATTTCGAAAAGTATACGATGGATGAAATTGTTTAGTTAACTGAAGATCTCTCATTTTCAGGCATAAACCAAATATTCATTTGAATTGAATAGCTAATTATAATCAAATGTAAGCAAAACACTTACGTCTTTTACGTCTGTCATATACGTCATGTTATTTTCCCTGATGCAAGCTTAAAAATTTAAAACTGCAGTTATTAACCTGCTAGGGTGCTATTAAACGCTGGAGTAGCGTCTTTTTAAACTACTTCCATTTTAATGCCACCACTGTCATAAGTTTTGTTGGTAGCATTTGTTTGTCAAGAACGGAAGATCAATATGACCAATATGTAATTTAATTTTATATGTATTTAAACACAATTTAGTTGTAGGGATTGCTAAAACAAGCATCCTAGCAACAAATATTATTCTTAATTAAATTAGCAAACGTATCGTCCTGTGCTAACAGTGCACAATTCTTTCTTCCTTGACCCCCCTTGAAACTATAAAAACAAGTAAGAGATTATTCATTCAATTTTCGATTTAATTTATTCAGTTTACAATCACTCCTTTTACATAGTAATTTACACTTATTTACTTAATAGTTACCCCAATAGAACATAACCCAAACATCTGTTTTTTCTATTTTACTATGTACTGATAAACACTACAATTTATAACTTCTTAGTTACTTACTGTAGCGGGGCTGTATGGGTAATGGGTGGTTCTTGGTGTTGGGTTTGTTATTCGGAAGGATTGAGTTGCTGCCGGCTACTCAGGTAGAGGAATGTTGGTTGTGGGACTCTTACCTCAGGGAGTGTGGATGGGAGATGAATGATGTTCACTGTTCTCCTCTCAAATGGCCCGTTTTATTGAAGATCCACACTGTTTTCCTCGTCCGAATAACCTTCACACAAGACGGGATTCTGCCTATCAGCCCCTGCTAGGCCGTCCTTTACCCTTTCTTATATACTTTTAGAAGTTGAACATATTACGGCGTTGACTTGACTTGTTATTTCCCAGCTACCCTTCACTCACTTTTACTTTACACTGATTCCCAAATACATAAAGACTTAATTTTAGACATCTACACTGTTTCCCTCTCTTATATGAAATGCTTTGAATTTCTACATCTATCTTGCTACCCTGAGCGACACGAAGTGATTTATGTTAACATCTCTACTGTTCCTTCTCTGATACGAAGTGACCTACTCTACCCAACGGCTCGACACGAAGTCATCTACTCTTCCTCAAGTCACGACACGAAGTGCTGCATTTAACACACGTCTGAAAATTGCTCTCCGTCATAGATAATTTTCGATTTCACGCCTCTTTTCTAGTTTCGATCTATCTTTTTATTATGCACGTGACTTTTATCATTTCTTATTGGTCATCTATCTAAATTTTTCTTCGTTTTCCATTGGCTCGTAATATCGTCGCTCTGATCTCGTCCGCGTCTGCCAATTACACCTTATGTTCGCTTGACTAAATTTTCTGTGCGCTTGACTGAATTCGATTTCCGTTGTGTGTTTGCTTCCTGTGAGTTCCACCAGATTTCTATAGGACTTAAGCGTTTGCTAATGTGTCTATTCCTGTCCGTTCCTAAGCCTTCCATTCTTTTTACAGTTTTCGCCAAGTCTCTTCATTCTAAAATACACGTTTTCTACATTTTATTTCACGTTCTGATTATTTATTCGTATCTGCTCTTTACTTTATTTCTCTCGTTATGATTTTATCGCCCCTTTTCTACTTCTTAATATTCTCTTTTATTCTTCCATCTTATTGGTATTCCCCTCCTTAATATTTTGATTAGATTCTTATTAATATTCTTATTATGGTTATTATTATTATTCATATTATTCAGGCGGATCTTATCACTTCATTACCTATATTAATTTATGGCCTCAATACACACAACCTCAAGTTATCTGCCTAATGAAGGCCCATTATCTCTTTACCTTACCCAAAATCTTTCCCATGGCTTTTATATTTTTCACCCTTTTACATTCAAAATCTTCCTTTTTACTACTTCCCCACCCAAATTTTCCCAATTCTTTTGCCAAACCTGATCTCTCCATATCTTAGTTTGCTTACAATATAATATACAATGATAGTCCGTATTCTCTTCATTATACATTGGAAATTTATTTGCCACATCTTGTCCTATACCCTTTAATTTACTAGCTCCTGTTCTTGCCAACGCAAATCCTTCCCGTCCTAATTTATTACATATGTCGCTATACTTTTCCCTCTCCCAAACTGTTTTTATTACTCTATATACTCTTAATGTACTTCTCTCACTTATGTTACCAAAAATATCCGGTGTATCGATATCTTCTAACTTTGTTTCCACATATTTCCAAAGCCCCTTCATAGAAACCCTATTAATCCAAACATCTCCCATACCTATCTGTTCCATCACTTCTTGAAGTTTTACTATCAATGGCCCTTTCCATTTCTTGCATAAGCAAACAATCTTTAATGATATAATTGTCTTTCAAATTCAAAATTCTATATACATTTTTTAAAACTCTTATAATAATTTTCGTCATGGTCGAATATATACCTAGTTCCAGCTGAGCTGCCCCTTTAGGTGAAGCTATTGGTAGACCTAAGATATATTTGTAAAAGGTCCTATTTACTTTAGCAATCCCTTTCCAAGCACCATCTACCCCCCCCCCATACCTCTACCACATACATCATCTTATTTTCTACTGTGGCAGTGTAAATTCTTTTCAGCCACGTCACATTTATGTCTGGTATTTTTTTACTTTCTCTACTGCGTATAGTAGGTAGGGGAAAAATTGTATTCCACCCAAAAATTCGATACCGAGATTTCACCGGAAATACATGTTTTGAGACCCCCTGAATCCAGAAAAAGCATTTTTGGAAACATGTTCGTGTGTGTCTGTGTGTTTATGTGTGTGTCTGTGTGTGTGTGTGTGTGTGTGTGTGTGTGTGTGTGTGTGTGTTTGTGTCTGTGAACAGCATAACTCAGAAACGAACAGTCGGATAAACACCAAACTTGATATTTAGGTTCAATATCTTCCAGAGATGCGTCACGAAGGTTTTCAAGAAAATCCCCCACCCAAGAGTACCCTTTACGTGGAACATTTTTCGAAAATTTTAATTTTCCCAAAAATGGCTCTAACGATTTTGATTAAAATACCATATGTTTAACATATTTTCATGACAAATAAAATGTATATATCGAATTTTCTGGGAATGTCTCCAAAAGTTTTCTTCATTGTGAACGACTTTTGCATAACTGGTAAACCATAAGAGATAGACAAAATTTTACTACACAAAAAATGTAGATCGCGTTAAAATACACAATTTATGTCATATACTTTTTTTGAGTGAACCATTTTCGAGATATTGCTTGTTATTCCCTTAAATTTTCCAATACTTATACTTTTTCTCAAATTCGTTATTCATTTTTTTTGTCCTGGTGATGCAAAGAAAATTGAATACTCCACATAACAACCAGCCTCTTAAAATATTTGACTATAGCTTAAAACCCTACCAATTCCCCCTGCATGTACAAGAAAATTAGCAATAAGATTAACAGCTCGATATCTCGATTCACATGAAGCATATGGAGAATAAGCGGTTATAAAATAGTTTGTACAAGAGTAGAGAAAGTGATGTGAGTGTAACACATCAGATTTTTTTAATACTGATCTGATAACACTATGGCCATTTTACCTTTTGCTACAGCCATCTTTATTTGTTCATTGCAACTGCCATTTGAGCTTATTCTTACTCCCAAATACTAAATTTTCCTTACCACCTACATTTCTTGTCCATTTATCTGCCATTTCTCATCTTTACGTAATTGATAACCTTTTTTAAAGACCACAATCTTAGTTTTTCTTTCATTTAGTTTTAGTCCCCATTTACTCCGCTTGATATACATCCTACTACTAGGTCATCTGTAAATAGTAAACCTGGAATTTATTTATTATTTATCGCTGGCGAGTGAACCTTGTATTTCATTATCTCCTCTAAGATATAATCTATATAAAGATTAAACAGCACAGGACTAAGCTTACATCCCTGTCTTATACCTGCCTTGCTCTGTATACTTTGTTTTACTTTGCTATTTGATAATTTTATACATAACTCATTCTCCTGATAAAGCTTCCGTAGTAATTTATAAAAGTGTCACTTACCCCTTTACTTTTTAATTTAACTTACAAGGCTTCTCCATTTACGGTATAAAATGCCTTCTCGAGGTCAATAAACAACATATATACCTGTCCCCTTTTGTTGCTCAAGTATTTATCAATTATTGTCTTAATTATGAGAATATTGTCAATGTTCTCCTACCAGCCCTAAAACCTGCTTGGAATTCTGAGATCTTCCTCTCCCTCTTCACCCACTTTTGCAACCTATCAGCTAAAATACCTGTAAAGATTATTCTCCTAGAGCAGAAAGTAAACTTATCCCCCTGTAATTAGCTGGATTGTTTTTCCCCCTTTCCCTTATATATTGGCACTATCATACTTATTCTCCATTCTTTAGGAACCTCCTTTACTTCCACTATCTTATTAAACAATGTTTTTAAATATCATCCTTCTATTATTATCCATCAACCAGGCCTTCCAAAATTCCCCTGGAATCCCGTCAATATCACTTGCTATATTAGCTTTTAATCTCTTAATTTTTTCCGATACTTCTACATCTGCAATTTGCCTAATTCATTAATTATTCGTTGGCCCCCATGTATAGGCTGCTCTATTCCTACTATATTTATCCTGACCTAACAATACTTTAAAATGTGTACACCACCTGTCTGGACTTACTTCCTCAACTCTGTTAACTTTTTTAAATAAGCCTTTTGTTACTGACCATATTTCCCTTGTGTCATATCTTTTAGCTGCTTCATTTAACCTCAGACTTATTCTTTCTCCCCATTCATGCTTTTTTTCTTCCATAGGGCATCTATATGCCCATATAAGGTCAAAAAAGTTTCTCTCTCCTCTTTATCTCCAGATTGTCTCCAATTACTCAACTCTTGTAGTACTCTTCTTTTTGCCATTTTGGCAATCTGTGTTTTAGATGACTACTCCATTTTGCCGTATAGAGCAAAAATTCGGATACTAACAGCACAACATAAAACAAGATAACCAACGGTAAGGACAATGCAACTGCTGACTTACACCTCCAAAAATGGAATACGAAAAGTCTTATAGCGCTTCAAACTGGTGTCTTATTTAATTTAATAGGTCCTTCTTGTAATGTTGTAACCGCCCTATTTGCGAATCAAAAACCGTTACAAAACTTATAAGATACACCTACGTAGATACGGAGAGACCAGGTGCGATGTTCCTGGGGCTGGGAATGGCCCAACTATCTAATCCATGCCGTACGTACTGTGTCCCTCTCACGAGAATGTGTCCGAAGGAATGTGTTGACATCAACAATTCTATCGCTATCTGAGAAAGACTACGGCTCTATTTTCAACATATTAAGACTTAAGGCCTCTTCTATTAGCAATGCTGAATGGCCAGTTGCTTTTGTTTGCTTTCCTCGTCAAAGATTTTAACAATGTTATCAGCTATTTCTCGAGTTTGAGTGTGTAGAGTTCTTCCTTTCTTATTAGGTATTGTATATAACTTTTAAATAACTAGAAAACACACTGCTCCAAGTGAAACACGTTGGGATACTAACGTTGAGCAATGTTTTTAATGTAAATAGTAGACATCGTGAGCTGTCACGTGGTAATATCCCCCTCACTCCTCCGGAGAGCAGAACACCCTAACAACGCTTTCTCGTCAAAGGTCTTCAGTAGTTGTGGTACTAGTGCTGATTGTGTCGATTATGACCGAAATAAATAAATTTGAAGACATTATTGAGGTTTTAAATTAAAAAAAGAAAGAGGAATACAAGGACCTAATTGTATAATCTATTCGCAGCTTCTGTGTTACTTTATGTTTTATGACAGTTAAATTTCGAATTCAGCAAACAAAGCAAAACTCTCGCATAAAACAACCAAAAAGAATCTTCAAGAGGCAGAAATGATCAGGTTAAGAAATTGACGGAGTCGTAAACCAATGGAAAAATAATTTTAAAGAATAGACTATGCAGTGTGAATTAAAGTATGGACCTTCGCGCACTTCGATAAAATACGCACAACAGTGGTGGATCATCAAATGGAATGAGAGAGATAGGTGTCCACTCATGTTCATACAGTATAAATCTCGAGAATATTGACAAATCGGACGCGCAAGGAAATACTGGTTATACATATTTTTTTTAAACTGCAACGGCTAAATATCTAATCGAATAAATTATGATGCTGATGATGAAGAAGAGGAGGAAGTTGAACGGGAAAAATGATGAAGCAAAATTTCTTAGAATTACAGAATTAATTCATAAATCTTCACTGAATTATTGAAACGGCAGCACTTGCTTCTTACAATAATCCTTCAATGACATGTTTTATTGTAATACTTTGCTGCTGCCATTGCTGTAGTATTATTTTAACGCAATTTTATAATATTTGAACCTAAAAATCCGTAATGGGCCAGAAGATTAATTACAACGGTTGAGGTGTACAAAAAGTGGAACAGGAGCTGGAGTTTCTCCTAGATCGACAAGGTGTTTTGCCCTCCGTAAGGTTTCCACATTGAGGTAACCAATTTTTTACTTCATTCAGTCGTTCTCCGTGGTGTAGTGGTACCATGCTAGCCTCTAGTTCCCGAGATCGCAGATTCAAACCCGGCTGAGGGCGATGAATTTTTTCGGGCGTAAAAATACCTAGTATGGCTTCCTTCGGAAGGATCGTAGATTTACGGCAAGCAAAAGAACTTCAAGCCTGATAAAGAGGCCTCTGAGTAACATTTCCGGTCTTTCATGCCCAATATAGAATGGGACGCTAAGAACCATAGCAGTTAAAGGGCTCCATAAACAATAATTAAAAAACCAGACTCCACCCAGCCGGTATCAGTTCTCTAGTTGACTGGCCTGAAAAACAATACAGGGACATACAAACTAACCGATGAACGAGGTTTGTAGTCTATGTGAATGAAGGGGTGGTTAGAATACCACCTCTATGAAAGATTTTCCTACGCTGGGTACACAAGGAGAGGATAAGCGAATTACAATATAATTCGGCCTTCTATAGGAAGGGGTGAGGAATTATTTGCGAAGTATCGTTAAACTGGACGACATCTGGGGCATTTACATACATGAGAGATTTCATCAGCGACATAGAGACGAAGGTTAAGTTGCTGCCGCTACTAAATAAACGATAATGTAACATGAAAATATAGGGTTTAATGGTAATGTTACCTTCGGAAATTTGGCGGAGGTAAAGTATCCTGCCAATCCAGGGCTACAATTATGCTCTAAAACAGAGGTGGTCTCTCTGATAGGGGTGCGGCTAGGTTTTGTCAGTATCAAGATAAACAGCTCCGTTCCATTATGGGCCACATTTTATGCACGGTATTATAGCCAGAATCGATTTTAAATAAATTATTTTCTTTTTGTTGCATGTTTGACCAATATTCATCGTCACCCTCTGTAAGAACGGAGGGGGTTTCTTTCAGAGCAGAAGTCGTTAAAAACGGAAATCCCAAATAATCCTATGCATGCTATCGAACCTGGGATTCACCTAGTCCTTTCGGAATCGTCCCGGAAAGGGGCTCCCCCTCTCTCTCTTTCCACTAAGCCCGACTCTTGGAAGAGCCTGGACAAACAGGAGTTCTGGACAGACATACACAGATGCGTTGAATCCCCACTGGTGACTACCACCACTACAGTTCATTTATTATAACGAACGAACGAACCAGCGAACCAAAGTGAGGTGGAGGTGGAGGTGGAGGTGGAGGAGAAGTATACTGCAGGGTGTACCAGTAGAGTCGCGGTCTCATTAGGCAGCTGAATCAAGAGCTAGCGGAGTTAATTAGAGCGAAATCATTGTGATCCTGGGAAAACGTTCATAGTCCACCCCCCTACCCTGTCATTTTCTCTGTCCCTTATCCTAGCTATGTCTCTTTTCCTCTTTGGCCTTCCTTTTTTATGGCTTGTCTGAATTCCCCTGACCTTCCGTCTCACTTTTATTTTCCTTTTCTTTGGACGCCGTTGTTTAGTTTTGTCCTTTGTTTCCTACCATATACACACTTGCATGGCGCATTTTTTTCGATCCACGTACGTACATCTTTTTTATTCCTTAACTTCTTGTGCAGTTTAAAATTTCTACACCTACTTTTGTCGTCAGATAAAGACCTCCTGCTCACAATGAATGCATTAACTTGTGTATAAAAACCGACTCCTTGCTGAAAGACAACAAAACAGATCCAACAACACTAATATGTGCTCCGTCTCAGGATGTACACTAAAGCCTGCATGTATTCTAGTACAGGAGATAATTCATTATAAAGTTGCAGTAGAATATAGGAATATTAAACCCATTATATACATACTATTATATGGTTGTTACAAAAACATTAATCACCCAGAGCAGGAACAACCATAGTATAGTTACAATAAACTGGCTAGAAGAAAGCTGCAACCGATATTTTCACAGTAATTTTCGATTTCGAAATAATCTTTTATACTCACGTGCAAAATGGGCTACACTGAAGTCAAAAGTAACAATTTTACAAGCATGTGTGTGTGTGTGTGTGTGTGTGTGTGTGTGTGTGTGAGCAACAACTCATAAACGTAAAGTCAGATGAATATGAAACTTGGTATTTAAGTTCAACGTTCTCAGATGATGCAACACGAAAAGGTTCAACCAAATCCACTTGCCCCATACTGTCCGTTAACTGCTAACTTTTTATATTATTTTTGCCTCTTTCAACTAGTTTAATAAACATTCCTTATGTTTAGCACATTTTTAAGATAAATAAAATGCATATCTAGAATTTTCAGCAATTGGGCATTGAATTACTTTTCATTCAGAATGAACTTTTTATTTTTTATACAACTGGAAAGCCTTAAGGAATAGAAGTTTATTGCATAAAAAATGTAGATTTCGTTAATATAGACAATTTTTGTGAAACAAATTATTGTAGCATTAACTATTTCCGAAATATCCATTGTTATTCGTTTGAATTTTCAAATGTGCTATGCTTTTTTGAAGTACTGAGGTCTTCATTCCTTTGTTTTTCCGTGAGCATTCAAAGAATACAATTTCAGAAGTATTACATAGCGACCTGCTTTTTGAAGATTTGACTAGCATAAGTCCTCTGTGTCCTCGATGTACCTGCAGCGAAAGGTGTAATAAAAGCATTTCTGGAATTGCTTATCTCGATTAACGTGAAGCAGATAAAAATAACCTTTTGTAAGAATATTTGGTAGAAGAGAGGGAAGAGCATGTTATGTGAATATAGCATATCGTATTTTTACTTTCTCTACTACCGAGATTTCACCGGAAATACCTGTTTTGAGGCTCCTGAATAAAAAAACACTTTTACAAAAAAGTCCATGTGTATGTGTGTGTCTGTGAAAACCATACTCAAAAACGAAAGGTCGGATAAACACCAAACTTGGTATTTAGGCTCAGTAACTTCCAAAGATGTCACACAAAGATTTTCAAGAAAATCCCCCCATACCAAACTAACCTTTACATGGAAGATTTTTTCGAAATCTTTGATTTTCTAAAACATTGTTCTAATGTTTTTGATTAAAATACCAATATTAAAGGTATTTAAATGACAAATAAAATGTATATCTTGAATTCTCTGAAAATAGCCTTTGAAGACCTCTTCATTCGGAAGGAGTTTTGTATAACGTAAACGTTAAGCAATAGACGAGTACTATACAAGGTCTCTTTAAGATACACAATTTATTTAAAAATTCAAATAGCGTTTTTATGGCATCAGTCATTTTCGAGATATTCATTATTAATGATTCGCAATGTTCAATAGTTTGCCATTCCTTTCAAATACTGTCGATTTTCAGTTGTTTCTTGCGATGTTATGGAAAGAATTTTAAGGCCAGCGTGTCCAGATTCAAACATTTGACTGCAGCTTTTCCCTTTGTGTCTGTAACAAAAAGCGTAATGCAGCTATTTCCAGAAACATTTATCTGGATTAAAACGTAGTACATAGGAAAATAAGCTTTTATGAGAATAATTTGTATGCCCTCTAATAAGGATAGAGGATATAAAAAGTTATGTGCATGTACACATCGGATGTTTAGAAAAATCTGATGAGATACATTCACACGACTTTCTCTACACTATATCTTTAATAGTAGACGTACAAACTATTCTTAGTAAAATTTATTTTTCTACCTAATACATTAAATCCAAGTAAACCTTTGCAAAATAGCTTGTTAGCTACATTACACATTTGCTTGCAAATAGAAAGAGAACAGCGATAGTCAAATGTTTAAGAACAGTACGTTATATGCTGACCTTAAAATTCCATACTGTTTCTATGCAATCGCTAGAAACAGCTCAATCGATGAGACTTAAGTATTCAACAATTTCAACCTGTAATAAAGGATATCTCAGAAACGGCTTATGCCACAAAAAAGAGTTTATTGTAAGTAAATTACATGTCTTAAAGAGATGCACATTTTCTTATGTGGTACGTTTTCGTCTATCGCTTAAAGCCCTGTCCACACTGATTAACATTTAACAAAACTTGTCAAGCGCAACATGTTAACAGTTTGCATGTTGGTCAAATTTTGATTGCAGAATTGACTTAACATGTTAATTGAAAGAGTTGTGCTTGACATTTTTAACATGTTGGATGTTTTCCACTTTTAATGGAAAACTTGTTAAGTCAATTTGCTCTCTGTGTATGTGATTGGATGAACTTCGGAAGTATCCAGACTGTAAACATGGTAGTTATTGTGTTCGGTAGTTCCGTGTTGACTCGTTCTGTGCTTATATCTTTGATTTGGTTTGCTTCATGTGAAGCTATGGAATGGACGAAAGAAAAGACACTTTCATTAATAAAATCTTTGTTAAGGCTATCATTATGGAACATTGTAATATATGTAATAAAAAGGATGGACAATCATACCAAGCTATGTGCAATTTATTGTTGTTCCAGAGGCAATATCAGAAAAAGAAAAATAATAACCTCACTTTGCTAGAGAATTGCAAAAAAGGCTCAAGTCTGGCAGCTGGAATGGCTTCTCTCAAATGTGTGTCCTTTTTGTGAATTACAGGTTAGAAACCTTGCTCAAAACAAAGTTGAAGTCACTTTGACTTGTTCTCAAGAAATTGAAGTCAAACCTGCTCCGAATTTTAAACTCATTCAAAATATTTTCACTACTGTGCCGATTAACAAGATAGAACCTCATCACCTTACATTTTTCTTTTTATTACATATCAAACACAGATACAAATAGCAATAGTCGAATCCTAATCACTGGAGTCCATTTTGCTTTTAGTTAAAAGTTTTTGTTGTCCCAACAGGTCAACTAGTGTGGATAGAATGTTAAACGTTCACAGTTACAACATGTTGAAGGCATTTAACATGTTGAATGAGACATTTTGTTAATTGTTGAATGTTAACTGTTGATATGTTGAACAGTGTGGACTCACCTTAACGTTTACAAGTGTACAAGATTATACAAACCTCCTTGCGAAAGAAGGGGACTTCCTTGGCTATTCCCAGAAAATTCAAGATACGCGTTTTATTTTTCATATAAATATCTTTCATATGTGGCATTTTATCTTAGCTAAACAAACTTTTCGAAACATGTTCCATGTAAAGGGTTGTTGGGGTGGAGTCAGTTTCTAGAAAATCTTCGTGTTGCATCCTTAGAAGACACTACTAAACTCAAATACTAAGTTTGGTATTTATCCGACTTTTCGTTTTTGAGTTATGCTGTTCACAGACACAGACACACACGGGCATGTTTCCAAACATATTTTATTTGGATTCAAGGCGCCTGGAAACATTTATTTCCGGTGAAATTTCGACAGCGGATTTTTGGGTAGATTGCGATACTTCCCCTACTTATGTAGGTACATAGTGGAGAAGGTCCGTATGTGTATCTGTTTGTGTTTGTGTGTGTGTGTGTGTGTCCTGTGAACAGCATAACTCAAAAACGAAAAGCTGGATAAATATCAAACTTGGTATTGTGGCGGTATTATGTGTTTGTTTGAAAGATGCTACTTTTTATTTGCCGCACGTATAAGAGACAATTTGTCGCGGTCACTTCGTGTTATCTTTTACTGAGCGCCTATTATTGTATTTAATTTTTTTGGGTTCACTGTCCTCCGGCTAGCTATGATCTTTTTGGTCGAGCACTTATCTTATACAGGTGTGTAAACGGAAAGGAGTCTTTTATCCAAAGATAACACTGATGAAAGAATTTGTTTTACACTTTTATTGTCGTAACATATTATGCACTTTCACATATTAATATTGACACTCGCCAAACTGAAACTGTTATAATAACTTATTTACTGCACATTATTAATTCGCGTACTTCAACTTTTTGTTTAATTAACTTTACGACACTTGAGATTTATTATAACTTTGCTACGCGTAACCTGCGAATGGATAAACTGTGCGATGTATTCAGCGACGTGTAATGCACAAATGTTTCCGATGGACTGAGCGAATTTGACTCTGACCTAGCCCTTTTTATACTCCTACACCCCGATATGCCTAAAGATTATAACCGAGCTGCTATTGGTTAATAAAACGCGCCAACATTAGCGTCTATTTTTATATCCAATGAAAATTACGAAAACATATGCTCTAGGGAAAAATGTTCCAGCAAATTCTAAGAAAAACGCGCCAATATTACGTCATTTGCTCGTCTCTAATAATGATAAACAGCTCACCCCCTCGCTACATTATTGCACGCTATTATTGTCAGTTTCAGTAAGGCCGTATAAACCCACTTCTCGACAATGCTTACAATCAACAAACATCTCAAATCAATGTCACACAATAATGCATATTCACACTATAATCACTCTTTACATTTACATAATTTGTGATACAAATTACTGCATCAGTATTTAAGTTCAGTGTCTTATAAGAACGCGACGAAGATTTTCAAGAAAATCCCCCACCCCAAACTACCCTTTACATGTAACCTTTCTCGAAATTTTTGGTTTCTATAAAGTGGCTCTAACGATTTTGATTAAAATATTATATATTAAGGATTATACATGACAAATATATGTATATAAAGTATATTTTGAGTTTTATGGGAACAACCTTTAAAACGTCTTCATTCGGAAGGAATTTTGCATTATCTTGTATAAGGGGAACGTAATAAGCATGATGAAAACGTACTACACAAGGAATGTAGATCTCTTTAAAAGAGATAATTTAGAAGGTCTATTTTTTTTCAACCTCCGATGGGTCATAATTAAAATAAATGAGTACATAGCCAAATAAGTTTATTACCAAATGTTAGGTTATGTTTACTTTTCAACATAATCGCCACTAAGGTTGAAGCATTTGTCATACCTGTGGACAAGCTTTTTGATCTCCTCTGCACAATACGTTGCTGCCAGTGAGTTAAGATAGATACGGACGTTGGTTTGAAGGACTTCATCATTCTCGAACGTCCACCCTCCCAACCACTTTTTCAGTCCAGGGAAGAGGTGAAAATCACTCGGCGCCAAATCAGGGCTGTACGGCGGGTGGTCGAAAACGTCCCATCGAAATTACTGACGAATTTGTTGGGTGACACGAGCACTGTGAGGGCGGGCATTGTCATGAATCAAGACAACCCCAGACGTCAGCTTGCCTCTTCGTTTGTTCTGTATGGCTCTCCGCAGTCGTCGTAATGTCTCTGCTTGAAGGAACCGAATCACACTACGCAACTCACATTTGGCGGCCATGTACCAAAAACTAGGCCCTCCACGCACAAATAGTTTCCACCGCTCGTGTGGTTGCGCTCCTGCGCGATCGAAGGTTGAAAAAAAATAGCCCTCGTATTTCCAATAACATTCTTGTTCCATCCGCCATTTCCGAGATATTGTTATTAATGGTGTTAATTATCAGGTGTTTCTCGCGATTGCATGGAAAGGTATGGAATTTTAAGGCCAGCTTTCACCGTCCAGTTCTTAAACAGTTTGCTATTGCTGTTATTTTTTTTTATCTATAACGAAATGCGTATAGCTCTTTCTGTACAGGTTTATTTGGATTAAAATGCACGAGATAGAAAAATAATCCTTAGTAGGAATAGTTTCTATACCCACTAATAAAGATATAGGCTAGAGAAGGTGATGCCACGTCAGATTTTTAATTGTTAGTTTCTGTGGTAGCAAGTATGGTTTCCACGATGACTGTATCGCGGACAGGCTGTTATAAAACATATCTTATGTTAGGTTTATATTATTTTCTCTACCCCCTCTTGTAC
The DNA here is from genome assembly GCA_030765065.1 of Deroplatys truncata. Taxonomy (NCBI): domain Eukaryota; kingdom Metazoa; phylum Arthropoda; class Insecta; order Mantodea; family Mantidae; genus Deroplatys; species Deroplatys truncata. Next base: position 28,980,187 of record CM060976.1, on the reverse strand, counting down.
AAAATTCTTACAAAGGTTTATTATTCTAAAGTTTTATTGTTCTAATTTATTTTAATCGATATGGATGTTGCGGGAAAGTTTTTATTACAGATTTGTTGTAGTTATAAGGAGAACAATTTAGATGAAGCGATAGATTATATAGAGGATCGCTATGTGAGGCTTTAAAGTTCCACCTCTTGGCATCAGCACGAGAGAAAAAAAACAAAACAAAGATAATGGTTACTTAGCAGTTTAAAGAGCACGAAGTATTTGAAAACTAAAACAAATAACACAAAATATCTCGAAAATGTTTTATGTCATTAAAAGCTTTTCTCACATAAATAGTGTATTTGAAATAGATGTACATTTTCTGTGGAGAAAGCCATTGTCTATCTTTTACGTTTAGCAGTTGTGCAAAAGTATACAACATTAATTCCGAATGAAGAGAACTTCAAAGGCTATTCACAGAATATTCAAGATACTTGTACTTGGTATGCAAAGACTTGAAGATAAGTTATATAATCAAAATGGAGCAAACTGGAGAAAATAAAATGTAACGGTTGTTAGAAGTAGTTTTAGAGTGGGGGATTTTCTTGACAATCTTCGTGTCGCATTCTTGGAGGATGCTAAACTTAAACACCAAGTTTGTTTTTTAACCGAATTTTCGTTTTGAGTTATGTAAGAGCAACTACCAATCATAGTTAGTTTTACTTTTGAAAATGTAAGCCTATTTAACAATTAAATAAGGTCATAGTTTTCTTTGATAAAACTAACCAAACACAATTTGTTATTTCCTATTGTAATCCCAGCTCACTAAGTGATACGATGAGATGGACAGAGTTTAGATTTTGTTTCGAGAGATGCTCTGCTTCACAGTCAATAGTTTTTAATCTGAATAAATCACGTCATTTCCTTGCAGATTTCCAGCACATTATCTAAGATATCTGAAAAGTCACTTGCATATATGCTATGTTGTTATGTACGTTTCTACAACCTAGTGTATTCAAAACTAATAATTGGACTCTTATAGAAACGGAAATAGAAATGTAGTTTTGTTGACTGCATTTCGAATAATACTGTCACTGTAACGAGTTCTTAAGCAAGAATGCGTTGGGAATAACAAGCATATGCATTTAGTAATGCCTGCTTTAAATCAACCTATAGCGTGTTCAGTTCTAGACAAAATCTCAACCAGACAACTGGTCCTTTCTGTGAATTGTAGGCGGAGCAGCTACCTCTTTAATTACAGAGGTAACAATATTTGTTACGTTTATTTAACTACGCTAACAACTGCTAGAGTATTATCAGCGTCGCCAGTATACCGAAATTTTGTCCCACAAGAGTTCCTTTACATACTAATAAATATACGGATATAAGCACGCAACCATCCTTTTTGTGCAGGAATTATTTATTGTATTCTTAATAGTCCAATTCTTTACATAGGGTATGGTAAAATATATGCATGGAAAGATATCATTTCTCTGTAACAAGGTACGACAATTGCAACAAAAATATTTTACATGACTTCAGTGTATTTTTACTTTGTTCTCAAATTAAAACAACCATGTTTTTGTATAAATTACACAGCTGCCTAAAGCAGTGCCATTACATGCGCTACACATGAGTGGTATGCAACTTGTCCTTGTTAATTATAATATATGTAACTCGTGAAACTCTAGGAGAAACGTTAAAGGCATTCGTTCTCATGGCCATTCATGTTAAAAAAATAACATGTAGGTTTGTTACAATTTAATAAAGAGAACGCAAATTTAAAGTTTGACCTTGTACAATATTTTAGATCATTCGTAAATAAAAATTCATAGTTTGACTTAATTTATAATACAAGAAAGCGGTCTAAAATATGTGATTTAATTTAGGAATTATTGCAGCTCATAAATAGTCGTTTAAAAGTATTAATTCATATTAATTCCTTATTTCTTTAACTTGTCAATCTATCATTACCTCCAAAACAGTAGTGTTAACTACAAGTGCTTCTCAGATGTTTTTTTTTTTTTTTTTGCAAAATTTTGCCTTACGGGGCCTTATAGACTACGAGCGTACACCCGAAAGTAGACTTTACAAATTCTAAAGAAAGCTCCAGCTTGCCACTTACAAAATGGAACCTTAGTATCTTATTATTTCAAGTGACCTGTAAGCAAAATCACTACCCGCCATGTATACTATTAGGAATAAAACTGTCAAAATCGGTCACCAGATGGATTCAGGACAACTTAAGAGTCAAGTGAAATTTACTGTGCATCGAGGAGGGTGGAGTGAAGTGGCACATTGGGATGCAGTTTACCTGTGGGGCGGTGCACAATCCGCTTCGTGACTAAGGTGCAATCACTTCTGTCTCTCATTCCGATGTATGTGTCCTGCTTCATTTTCCACCATTACTAGACTGTACTGTTTACAGTAGCAAACAAGAATGCGCATTGGCGTCTTTGTTTACAGTATTGTGTGTACAGAACTCTATAGTAAGGCTGCGCACACACTGGTTACTAACTTGTCCCGGATCCTTAGCCTGGTTACTTAGAATAAATAATTCCAAATACACACTCTTGGAAAAATAAGGATTCCCATTTATGCCCTAAATATCCTACTTCAAGAGACACTAGAATTTAACGGTTTTCACTATCTGCTCGCGTTAGTTAATGCCAGAGAAACAATCTCAAGTTTAAAAGGCGTCTGTTGGTTTGAATCACACTAAAAATCACTACAAAATGAGTCAGGTTGTTTTAGTATTTAAAATTCCTTATTTAAAACTATTTTCGAAAATATGCAAGCATGTTGTGTCTTATAGCATGAAAATGCCATATGCAAGGAGTCATCTTGTAATGTTCAAGTCACGAAGAAACATGCTAAACAAAGCAATGGCAGATAGTAGAGCAGTATTCTAACTGTGAATGTTTTGGACATATTGATATTCTAAATATTCCAGTATTCGTGCTCGCTTATGTGTATGCTCTTATTATTAACCAAATCCTTCCTCCTGTTAATTTTCTTTTTTCTTCAGTTCCTAAATCAATTACCACCTTTGTCACTTTGTGTGTGTGTTTTAATTCAAAAAAGGTTAACAAGTGAATAATAACAAATTTCTTCTCATGTCTGAGTATTTTGGAAATCGTATGGTACTTGAAAAGCTAAGAAAGACAGAAAACTTATCCTTAGTCAGTTAATCTAATACTAATGTTGCAAAAGATTTTCCATTAAACTGAATTTTATAGAATGCATTAATATAATATTTTCTATGGATTGTGTAGGCACTAGCCCTCTTGCTTTGGACCCCGTTGTCATCAGGCGGTAACTATGTTAAAAAACTCCTAACTCCTGCCTGAAAGCCCCAATTAATACGGTCTTTGGAATATTTTTCCAATTGAATGCATCCTAGTATCAATTTACATTAGCAAGGCAATTTTTCAACACTCAGATATCCCAAAAGTTTAGTCTTACTTATGTATACATATAGGAATTATACATATAACAAAAATAAATATTTTTGAAAATATATCACCGTACTAAAATGTATAATAAACGTTTGTGAATTGTTTTATAAAATCACAGAATTAAAAATGGATAAAATCTTATTTAATACATTCACATGACTTTTTCTATCTTCCAGCGCGTATTAGTGGATACCTATACAAATTATTCTTACGAAAGTTTACTTTCCTATCTTCTTCATTTTAATTTAGATAAAACTTTTAGGAAACAGCTGCATTACCCATTTCGTTATATATAATGTGTGTGTGGAATAGCGGTAGTCAAATTTTTAAACACTGGACGCTATGTACTGGCCTTAAATTCCATGCTCTTTGCGTGCAATTCGAGAAACAACTGAAAATCAAAAGGACTTGAAAAGAATGACAAAACTGTTGAACATTTCGAACTATTAATAGCGGATACCTCGGAAGTGGCTTATGCTCGAAAAAGGTTATTTTAAATAAATTGTTTGTTTTAAAGAAATCTACATTTTTTGTGCAGTGCGTTTTCGTCTATCCCTTAACGTTTACCAGTTATACAAGATTGTATAAAATTTCTTCTGAATGAAGTGGACTTCATGGGCTATTCCCAGAAAATATAAAATATACATTTTATTTGTAACGTAAATATCTTTAATATATAGTATTTTAACCAAATCGTTACAGCCATTTTTAGAAAATAAAAAATTTCGAAAAATCTTTCATGAAATGAGTATTTTGTGTTGAGTGATTTTCACGAAAGCCGTCGTGTGCCATCTTTAAGATACTGAACCTAAATACCAAGGTATTTATCCGACTTTTCGTTTTTGAATTATGCTGCTCATACACACATACACATACGGACCTTTTTATAAAAACGCTGTTATTGGATTCAGGGGCTTCAAAGCATATATTTCCGATGAAATCTTGTTATAGAATTTTTGGGTGGAATGCAGTAGGTACCTTTTTCTACCTACTATGCACTATGTACCGAAAGAAAGAAGAAAATAAATAATCTGGTGTGTTACATTCACAGACAATCTCTACCCTCTATCGTTTATTAGTGGTTAAACGAGGTATTCTTACTAAAGCTTATTTTTCTATCTACTTCATTTGAATCCAAATAAGCTTTTCAAAAATAGCTAGGACATTACACATTTGTTACAGAGCAAGGGAACAGCGATAGTCAAATGCTTAAGAACTGGACGCTATACCATAAAATCCCATACTGTTTCCATGCAATCGCGAGAAACAGCTGAATGTTGAACGGACTTGAACGAATGGCCAAGTAATGAACAATTCGAACCATTAATAAGGGATTTTTCGGAAATGGCTGATGCCACAAAAAGGGATTTCAGATAAACCATGTGTATTAAAGAGATCCACATTTCTTGTTTAGTACGTTTTCTTCTATCGCTAACGTTTACTAGTTGTACAAGATTATACAAAATTCCTTGCGAAGGATGAGAACTTAAAGGCTATTCCTAGAAAATTCAGGAAATATATTTTATTTTTCATGCAAATATCAGTAATAGATGGTGTTTTAATCAAATTCATTACTAATTTTTTATAAAATAAAAAATATCAAAAAATGTTCTGTGTAAAGCATAGTTTAAGGTAGGCGGAATTTCTTGAAAATCTTTTTGTCGCATTTTCGGAAGGTACTGAACCTGAATACCAAGTTTGGTGTTTATGCGACTTTTCGTTTTTGAGTTTTGGTGTTCACATACACACACGGACCTTTTTGCTAAAAATGCTTCTTTTGCATTCAGGAGGCTCAAAACATGTATTTCTGATGAAATTTCGCTACCGAATTTTGGGTGGATTCCAATACCTTCTCTGCCTACTATGTGCGTGGTAGGGAAGGTAAAAATATCCTTCCTGCCCTTTTCTTAAAAACGTACTTCCACCGTGCATTATACAGATGACTCCAAGGTGGGGAGGCTAGTCTTGCCTGTCTCCGTAAAGTCATTCCCGGTGTCGTCGCAACGGTTACACTTACCTTTGCGTATGATCATAACCGGGTGTCAAATGGGAGACGGGAACAAGGTAGCCGCTGACGAGGAAAGACGAACAAACTACTTTTATCATTATCATTCAAACGAATGAGATTGGAATTTTCTTTATGTACAATATTACACTAGAAGTAGGATGGGGATCGCGCACTTTAAATTACAAGATCTTTTGTACCTGAAGCCCCTGACGGGGTGCCCCTAGAGGAGGAGTGGGGTGAGAGGAGACAGAAGGCGGCCGCACCAAGAGGCACAACATGGCAGAGGACAGGGTCTCTCCTTTTGCAGATTGAAACTCCCCGGACGGCAGCTGGTGGAACCGGCTCCCCTTCCTCTGTTTGTTTGTTTTGTTTCGCAAGGGTGGTCAACTACTAGGCCATTAGCGTCCTTGTAAAACAGATCATGGCAAAGCCTAATGATAAAAATCAGTACAATATTATGGCAAAGGCCAGAAATGAAGATGAATATAGAAAATTATAGCAAAGGCCAGATATAAAGGTCAATATAAAAATCACAGTAAAAGTCAGAAATAAACATGAATATGTAAAAATAAACCGAGAAGTACGAAACATCTGTACATCAATACGGCAAAATCCACATTTGAAAATGTACTCCTACACAAACCTAAACACCATCTCAACCGCTTGGTTAATATCCGCTAAGACCTCTGCAAGTCATGGCAGTTGCAGAGAGTCCCGAAAATGTGCTAAAGAAATACTCTCTAGGAACACATGACGGACCGACAGATCTTCGCTACAAAGCGGAAAAAGAGGCGCAGGGCCCCATTAAAAAGGTAACCGTGCGTAAAAGTGCAGTGGCCAATACGCAACCCAGCCAAAATCACCTCCTCACGATACACTAGAGGAAGTTACCCAGTATATCGGAATGTCCCTTACTACTCTAAACTTATTTCTGCGGAGAGCTAGATATTCTTCACGCCAGCAAGATAACACTGCTCTACGCATAATAAGACTAAAGTGTCCTGACGTCATATGAGATCTTGCCACACTGGGTTCTATGGTCGCCGCTTCCAAATCCTTCAGTGCATTCCCCGGCAAGCCAATGTGACCTGGTATCCAAGCACACTCCACATTAACACCAGAAGCGTATAAAACACGGAGAGTATCCTGGATTCGCTGAACAATGAATGGTAGTTGTAAAGCTCATGAGAGCTCTGAAGTGCACTAACGGAATCACTCAAAATGAGACAGACTCCCAATTGTCGACGGTGCACATAGAAAACATCTCGATATATGGCATACAGGTGTGCACAGTAAATGGAAGTGCTTTCATGAAAATCGAATTTTGTGATTTGGTTCCAGGAACATAAGCACATCAAACTGCTTTGGAACACTTAGATCCGTCGGTGTAGATAATCATTCGGCCACTATAACCTGACAAAACTTCTAAAAAAACAAGTGCGGATATTAACTCAGGCACAGTAATCTTCCGGAATGCCGCCATCTTAAGATCTACGTAAGATGTAGTACGTAATCTTCCGCTTAGGAAACATGCTAGGCATTTCAATATCGTGCTTTCTAAGAAGCTCCCGGAAACAGACACCTGCATGCCTTGGATTAATGGAAACGTTTGTCCAGCGTGGTGTGGAAAGCAGAGGAGAACGTTAATGTGTTATTGTACATTTAAGCGCACTGCCATAATTTACTAACAGGACACTTCGCAGAGGAGGTTCTCCGACTCGACGTAAATGCTCATAACTGGGCTAATTGGAAAAACACCGATTGCCACTCGAATGGCCCGATTATGCACTCTGTCTAATCTTATCAGCACAGATGGACGTGCTGAGGAATAAGCGGAACCCCTTAGTCTTCTTGGATCGGATCAGTACGCGATAAGTCGCAGCAAAGCTGTCCGATCTTCTGCTCAAGATTTGTCATTTAACACCCGCAAGATATTCAGAGAACGGTCACATCCTCTTTCAACTGTGCTATGTGCTATAGGGCCAGCTAATTTTCCTACTAAATGTCAACCTCAGGAATCTCGTCTCAAATGCGAATGACACTAAATCTGGACCGAATCGGGGCGAAGGTGGTAATCGTCTCCTACGGCACCAGAGGTTAACGCAGTTTGACTTCTCAGTTGAGAAACGAAACTCGTTTTTAGAACTCCATTCTTGAGGGTTGTCCAAACATTGCTGCACACGGTGTTCCAAAAACGACGTACGTTGAGGAGTACAATAGGAGTACAATAGCCGTCTACGAATATACATGACAATACGCCTGGAGGAACACATTTCGAGATTGAGCTAATTGCTATAGGAAACAGTGTAACGCTTACTACCGCATTCCGTTCTCCTGAACAAAAAGGTTAGAAAAAAAGGAGCCAACCCTTACTTCGAAAACGTAGTCCTTCATAAACTCCTGAACGAACAGTGGTAAGAGTCCACTTATGTTCCAGGTGTGTAAGGAACGTAGTATCCTTGCTCGCCAACACGTATCATAAGCCTTCTCGCGGTCAAAGATTTTGCAACTGTTAACGATTCTTTATGAATCCGTTCATAATGTGCGTCGATGACACAAGGTGGTCCATTGTTGAATGGCGTCGTCGAAAACCACACTGGGTGTTGGTCAGCAAGTTGTTAGTTTCCAACCAACTTACCAACCGTCCATTGATCATACGTTCCATCACCTTGCAAACGAAACTGGTAAGGGTTATAGGACGGTAGCTGGACGGAAGATGACGGTCCGTTCCAGCTTTCAAAATGGGGATGTCGTTGGCCTCTCAACCAAACACCATTATAGACCTCGAGCAGGAAGACCTTTCCTTCAGGAGAGAGAGAGCTGTTGCAACATTTGTTCGTGGATACCATCTGGTCCTGGCGTTGGTAGTCGCGAAGATGAGAGTATTCTAATTCCGCTATGGTGAAAAGATAATTGTATTCTTCAAGGTTTCCAGAACTAAACGAGAAAGCTTTGTTATTACACATGAGTCGTGGAAGGGTCTAGGGCGAATAGTTATCTGAGCTAGATACTTGTGCGAAAGCACGGTCAAATGTGTTAGCCACGTCAAATGTATCAACAACAGTTTCTGCAGCCGTTTTAAGACCTACGATTTGCATGTGGGTCGATTTTCCGGCCACACGCTTAACTTATCTCACACGACAGTGGAAGACATATGTGGAATAAATAAAGCTATAAACTTGCCCCATGATATCTTTTTGCTGTACTTAATAATTTGTCTAGACTTGGCACACATTTTCTTGTAATAGATCAAGTTATCCAATGTAGGTCGCCGCTGGAAAATTTTAAGATTACGCCTGCGAACACGAATGGCCTTTCGACATTCACCAGTCCACCAAGGAACTAGAAATCGACGGAGGTGGGTAGTCGACAGAGGAATAGCTTGCTCACAGGCAGAAAGAATTGTTTCTGTGAGATGTTCGCCTAAAACATTCACAGAGTCATGCTCATTGTAATTAAACACAGTCAAGTGGGAATAAAGGTTCCATCTCGGCAAACTTATGGAACATATATCTTGTGTTAAGAGACCAATAAGACATGGAAGGTGGTCACTAGAGTGTAAACCACAGATGAAATCCCATTGTAAGGAAACTGATTACTGTAGTGGACAAACTGCCATATCAAGATGTGAAAAAGTGTTGAAGGAGACAGAAAGAAATGTAGGGTATCCGGTGTTCAGAAGAGCTAAATTATAAATGTCCAAGAAATGGGCGACTTGTTTCCCACTCGCAAAAGCTCGAGGTGGGTCCCAAATAGGGTGTTAGTCATTGAGTCTTCAACCAAGAGAAAAGGTGTTGGTAACTGGGAAACCAGATCCTCAAAATCACTAGGCGGGAGGTCGTTCGAGGAGGCAGATAAATGTTACAAATTGTAAATCGGATGGAAGGCAGTTTAATCCTTACAGCGACTGATTGGATGTCAGATTGTTGAGTAAACTTCCACGAATGTATCCCCTGTGATGAGAATCATAGTGCCCCCGTACGCAGGAATACCCTCTTCCGGTGTAACATTACATCGTGCCGGGGTACACCATATAATTTGAAAACTGTTTTGCGGTCGGAGTTTAGACTCTTGCAAAACATACGACCAAAGAATCATACTTGTTGATAAAAAGTTCAAGCTTTTATGTGTTCTAACTCCACCTATGTTCCATTGTAGGATAGCCATAGTAATTATAATGCATAAATTATCAATCGTAAGCATCTACTAAGTTAGGGATACCTGTGGTCGAATCGACTTATCATTTTTTTTGGTGTCGGGCTAACACCTTTAAATGAGGGTTCACTATGCCTCTTTTCTTCCGTTGTTCTAACAGTGTGGGCAGAATCCTAACGCCCCATCTTCTCCACGGGGGGGACCCTTTTCCAATAGAAAACCTCGATTCGAGAACCTGGAACCGATTCGAAGTTGTGATCAGCTATGATATAGATCGCCGATCTGAGTCCTTCCCGAAAGTTTCCTCAGAGGAATACTTGTTTCCTCTTAGATGATCTGTGTGCAGACTGATCACTTTCCTTCAGGAAGTCGTTACTGTCATACTTGGTCCTGAATCTTATTGATGGTGCAGTATACACTACGGGCTTGCCAGTCGTATTATTTGAGGTCGATTTTCGCTGGTGTGTTTTGCTGGTGATTTGATTATGTGCTTTTTCCAGTAAATGACTTGTCAAAACTTGATGCTGTTGTCGGTGTTGATTTTTAAGGCTTTGGCTGCGTTCTAGCTACGAGAAATCATTTTGAAATAGTGACCCCGTTAATGTCGCTGATCTGAATTGCGATTTTCCGACTCGGTACCAGTTTAGCTGGAACTGAGCTATAGGTGCCGAACTTCGGGACAGAGGGTTAGCAGATATGCAGACGTTTCCGGGTTTCGGAGGACACCTGCTCCCTAACCTGGATCTCCTGGATCACTCTTTCCTCTGCAAAACGGGGGCATCTTCAGGAACTTGATGGGTGTTCACCGCTGCAATTAACGCACGTTGTAGCGCATGCACATGTTCCATCGTGAGCGATATCTCCACAGTTAAAGCACGATGATTCGCCGTTTCAAAATTCGCTAGTGTGCCCAAAGCGCTGACACTTATAGCATCTCAGCGGCCTCAATATTGTGGACTAACTTCAATGACTTCAAACCCCGTCTTATTAATGCCAACCTTATAATGCCCACTTATACAAAAACGGTGGAAGAAAAAATTTATCAGCCGAAACTAAAACAAAAAATCCGTTCCGTCCTAACGATTACCAACCCATCAGTATCCTATCTGCCCTATTGAAAGTATTGGAGCGTAGTATACTTAAATGGCTTATGAACTACTTATCGGGAAATGACTTACTTGATGTGCAGCAGGCTGCAATAAAAATGGACACTCTTCTACAATTAAACCAGGATATACGAGATGCTAGAGATGAAAGAAAACCGACATCTGGTAGCTTTACTTTACTTAAGTAAGGTACTGCAAAGCACGCTTATTCTATTACATAAACTAAGACAACTGGATATTTCTGAGACTACCAGTACCACCTTCGCGACCGCAAGCAATGCGTGAAAGCAGGTGGTCGTTATTTCCGATTGCCGCATCGTGAAGTTTGGAGTTCCCCAAGGTTCGGTACTTGGACTTCTGATATTCATGATTTATCTAAATGTCATTGCTAAAGCCAGAAATCACTGGAGTTATCATTTGTAAGCTGACGACCTATAAATGCACCGACTTTTCCATCCAACTGATATAAATGACGCTGTGAACCAAATAAACCAACACTTGAACGTTATCACAGAGTGGGTTCATAAGTTTAGCTTAAGGTTGCACCCAGAGAAATCGCAGGCAATCGTAATGGGACACTTCCAACTGCTTTGTACCATATATTGTCTAAAGCCGCAGATAGGTATACTTAAATAAGAATGTCATACAGTGAAACAGTAAGAAATCTTGGCATATTCATGAATAGTGATTTAAACTGGAACTCTCAAATAACCTAAACATGTAACAAATAAATAAATTTAAAGCTAACAATCTCCCAGCTCCATTATATAAATCCCACGAAATAATTTCTATCTTTAATCTGAAAAAATAATGTTATTCAAACTCTACAGTTGTATTGTTTCCATTGCAGTGACGTTTTGTTTACCAAAGCAAGCTCAAAACCAGCAAAAAGATTGCGGAATGTAAATTTCACAATGCAAGCTCAATCTTTAAGCTGCTTTTATGGGTTCGTCTGAAGGAACGCAGAGTTATACGTGTCCCTCCCTTTTGTTTAAAGTATTGTACACTTCAACCCCATGTTATCTTGCATCCTCCTTCCAGTTCATCACCACTGCTCGAAATCAAAATCAGTTTTCGTCTTTATTACAGCTCCACGTCGTTGTTGGAATTATTTACCTAGCTATGCCAGAGATTGTTACAGATCGTCACTGTTCAAAAGAAGATTGGAATAATTTGTTTATCCTATCGGATGAAATGAGATATTAGCATCCATATTCTATAACATAATGTTTTAATACTTACTAGCTGGCATACCAGACGTTGCAGGAGTAATCCTTTAAACTCGAAAGACGGTTTAATTAATTTAGTTACCTTCCCACGATCTTTATCAAATTAATGTACAAATGATTTAGAAGATTACCAAGCTGAATCCTCTCCCTTACTGCTAATAATTGTAATTTTATATGCCGTGAGTGTTCATAAAAATAAATGAAAAATCCCATTATATTCAGCAAAATGATATGAAAATCGGAGGAAGGTCTGACTTCCTTGAGGACACATGGTAGAGATCACAGGGTATTTTTACACTTTTTCTAAATTAAAAGAGAGCCAGGTATCTTTAATTACACCATCTTGGACAATTGACGTTTTACTGCTTATTATTAAAGAAGGTTTTCTGAGTATATTGGTATCATGGTTATTAAATAGCTTTTAAGTTTTTAATTATACAAATATTTAAATATCGTAAAATAATTTCTAAAAAAAATTTACTCTCATACATAGGTAAGAACCCCACCATTCTTTTTATTATGAGTTTCTGTAATTATTTTAAGATACCCAGTTACCTATTTGCCCATTTGCGGGATTAACTTAATTTAAAAGAAATAGTCACAAGAAAAAAAAATTGGTGGAATGTTTTATATTTATAATTTTTTTCTCGAAACTATATAATTTAGGATCAAAATCTTTAACCTAATAAATGCACTTAAACATGCTGTACAACCACATAAAATTTCAAACTTCTAAATTAAAAGCTTTTGAGAAAAGAGTAGCTGAAGTTTAAAAAATAAAACTTACGGGAAATGGGAAAACCAAGGTAAACACATTGTTACATACCAATGCACGATAATATCTCTGGACCAGAACCCTTTAAAGGTTTAAATAACACAACAATTACATGAATATGTTCCTTATGCCATTTATAATCAAGTACAACAAAAAGATATACTCAATGATTCGAACCCAGTTATCTACTAGGTGTCCTTAAACTCCCCAACAGGCTTCCAAATTCTGGAAATGCTGTTTAGTCTATAAGTACCCTTTGGCGATGAGGGAAGCATCCGTCAGAATGATCGAATAAGTATGTAGTGCGACAGTCATTGTTTTAAGGAGCCTGTCACTATGTGAAATGCCATACTTTTTGCATGATCACGAGAAAACAAAACAAACCAATAGCGACTTCACATTTTGAATAAAGTATAGGTATTTGAAAATTCAAACCAATAGCAAGGAATATATTGGAAATGGTTATCTCCGCAAAAAATTATTTGAAATAAATTATGTATCATAACGATATATATATTGTGTAATAAGTTTGTCTCTCTTATGGTTTACCACTTACGCAAAAGTTGTTTAAGCACGAAGGCCATTCTCAGAAAATTCAAGATATGCATTTCATTTACCACAAAAGTAGCTCAAACGTATGGCATTTTATTTCAAATTTTTAACGCCATTTACAAAATTTCAGAAAATGTTGATATAAGCAGTAGATTGGATTGAGGGATTTTCAAGAACATCTTTGTGTCGCATCCTTGGAAGATAGTGACTTAAAAGTGAAGTTTGGCACTTATACAACTTTTCGTTTTTGAATTAGACTGTTCACAGACAAGCACATTGAGGCAGGAATATGTGTGCCTCAGGTAATGTTGGCCAGCTGAAGCTCCGCTCACCTGTTTGTGTTAATCAGCTCCTCTGTGTCTGCTGGTATGCCTCGGCTAGCTATATTTGCATGATTATGGGTTTTAGGAGAGCCATGGACTCGAGGTTTCCTTGCAATGGCGTTGGTCATCAGGTCATGTGAAGAACAGAGGAATGATGTAGATAATCACTTTACTCACTTTTCTCAAAATATTCTGACACTGGAAGTCGTAATTAAGAAAGCTGTCACCTGAACACGCATTTCGCTTCCTTGGCGCACCTGATTACGGGCGGTTCGCGTTCCAAATTAGGGGGCGGAATATTTTAGATTTTACGCTTAAAAATTAAATTAGAAAACACAATCTTTACCACATTAATATCTCACTTCACTCACTAAGTTTTATAACATTGAATTACTTTTCTCTTGACTACGATATATTAAGAATTCCCAGGCATAGTTTTAGCACATGAGTTACATCTTTATCTAACGATGGTAAATCCAGAATGCTCCGAAACCGTTCTGCTTGCTATTTATAGAATTTTTTTCCCAAAGAATTTCTGTTCCCATATTGAACGAAAATTTCGCGTCTCTGATGATGTCCTTATCTTGCGTCATTTTAGCTCACATTTTGATGTTCATAACACTACGCCACCTGACATTATTACAACGTGACAACGAGATTTCCCCGAAATAAAAACCGATCTTTTTCATAAAAAGCTTTTCTTTATTCAGGGAGTCTCAAAATGTGCATTTTCCATGAAATGTCGATATCGAGTTCCTGGATGGAGTACTTTCTCTACTTACTATTGGTAAGCATTGGAGAAAGTGAACATATAGCAACTGTTGTAGGATTGGTGGTGTCGCTTGGTTATGGGTGGATGCGTGGGCGTGTGTTTTGGTTGTAGATTCTTAGTTCCTCATGAGTTCGTTCCCCTTTTCGGTGGTGACACGATGTTGGACCGGGGAAGGATTCTTATCTCAGGGTTTTCGAATAAAGAATATGCAGGTAGCAATGACTTAAGCTGCTGTCCCACCAACGAGTTGTCGCTCCTAGCTATGAAACACCGATTCCTGTGATTTTTGCTTTCTCACTTGCACTGCGCTATATGTGAACTTGGATAATGTAGACTTAATAATTTTGCCGACCACTACGTCGGAGGTGTAACATATAGCGTCTTAACATAGTGATGATCGGAGCGACAGTGTCACCTCGCCTTCACAGCTCCTACTTCGATATGTCTAGGATCTTTTCCTGTTTCACGCCCATTTTCTAGGCGACTTGGTTTGGTCCCCTAATCACGTGAGTTATCACGTCGGTTATTCGCTGCTTTCTTTTCCTCCTTTAATTTTTATTGGCGGCTTTCCTACCAAGACTAGTGCAAAATTATATTTTATATTTCGAACGTTTTATTGCCTGTCATTCATTTCTAGCGTTGGTTTTTACGCTAGAGTGGTTTTAGAGACATATTAAGCACGTACGTCCTGGTGCCTCTGAGTCGCATTGGAATGTTCTGTCTTTGTTTTGCAAGCCACATGTTCGGCAGAATTCTTAAAGGGCAGAAAACCCTTTCGGTGTGTGCCGTTATAGCCTCCGGCTCTCTTAACAAATACTTGTTTCTTGTCTACCCTTCCGCAAGGTATAGCTCTTGTGAAATTCTTTCCTCATACTACGTGTATAAAGAATTCTGTTATTTATTATATTCATTTATTATATTTATTACATATGTATATATACGTAATTATCCGGCGCGTGTTTCTGCTTCACAAGCCAAGAAGCCAAAGCTGAAAATAACCCTTAATGATACTTCAGGCATAAAAGCACATTCTGTTCCCTACTATAAAAGAAGAAGAAAACTGAAGTCCTTAGAAATGTTAGTGTAACATTGTCAGGTGTGAACCAGAGGATAGCCACATCTGAAAACAATAAATGTAAAAAAGAAAAAGAAATGATATAGGATGCGTTACATTCACATCACTCTCTCTTCCCATTCTTCAACAAACCATTATTACCAAAGCTTATTCTTATATCTACTTGTTAATCAAGATAAACTTTTGCAGATATAGTTTTATTACATATTTCCTGGTAGGTACACTGGAAATAGGGGAATACAGTAGGCTTAAACAATACTCAAATCTTTTCAGAGCTGGTCACTGTGATAGCTTTGCAATTCTGTTCAATTTGCATGACTAGCAGAAAAAAAATCTGATGTGTTACATTCACATGTCTTTCTCAATCACCTTTCGCTTATTAGTGGATAAACAAATTATTCTTCTGAAAGTTATTTTCTATCTTAAATCTTCCCAGAAATAGTTGCATTACACATTGGTTATAGATACAAAGAGCATAGCGATAGTCAAATGTTTTATAACTAAACGCTTTACTCTGGCCTTGAAATTTCATGCAATCGCGAGAAATAACTGAATGTCGACAGGATTTTTAGTGACAAAGTACTGGAAAATCGGAACCATTAATAACGGATATTTCGGAAATGGCTATTCCACAAAAAAGTTATTTCAAATAAATTCTGTGGTTTAAGTATATCTACAGTTTTTGTATAGTAGGTTTTCATCTATCACTTAACGTTTATGTTGTCCAAGACATAAAATTTCTTCCGAATGAGGAGTACGTCACAGGCTATTCCCAGAAAATTCAATATGTACCTTCAACTTGTCATGCAAGTAGTTTTCACATACAGTGTGCATAGAAAAAACATCGACAACTCTTAGTACGTTTGCTGGACATTAAAGTGAACATTTATCAAACAGGAACCCATGTCCGGAAATGCATGGCTTGGACGCTGCGGAGCGTTTCGGAATGTTGATAGTAGTTATACAATCCTTTAGCCCTCAGCGTAAGTTGCTTGGACGAACTGTGCCTTTACTTTCCTGCGTACGCACTACATCCGCCCAAAGTCCAAGGTTCGCATTCTAATGTTTGTGTTGTGTACCAGTGTGGTAACGTTGTTGACAGCATTACGACATGTGCCATAAACAAATATCGAAAAGACCGATAATGCTACTTCCATACGTCAGAGTTGATGGCAACGGCAGTTTCTGCACGATTGTAGGCGGAAAGGTTTCCCGAACAGACATGGATTAGTAGACGGGAGACTGCGTCATGGCCACTGATCCCACACCTCTTGACTATTTTCTATGGGATACCATGAAGACTATGGTGTATGCTATTCCTGTAACATTAGAAGAGGACCTTATCGCACGAATCCACACTGCGACTGAAGTATTGAGCACAGCCGTGCTTATTTAATCGTGTGTCTTCGCATTCAAGCAGGTGGTCAACGGTTTGAACCCCTTTTGTAACTTTTACAACACCGTGTGATGTTATTATTGGGTTTCTTCATAAAATGTGGAACGCACACTCACCAACATATCCGAACCGTTCACAAACTTCGACACCGTACAGCGTGTAATTCTGGACATGGGTTCCCTCTTGAAAAATGTTCAGTTTAATGTCCCGCCCAAAATACTAAGCGATGTCGTTGTCTTTCTATATATACCCTGTATGGTATTTTAATGAAAATGGTTTGAGCTATCTTTTATAAAATAAAAAACTTGGAAACATTTCCCATGTAAAGGTTAATTTGGGGTTGAGGTATTGAAAATCTTCGTGTTCCATCTTTGGAAGATATTGGACTTAAGTATCCAGTTTGGTGTTCACAGGACTTTTCCTTTTTGAATTATGCTGTTCATAGACACATTTGCCATTCCACCTACTAATTTTTATGGAATTAGCTGCAATACACATTTCGTTATAGATACTAAGGGAACAGTATATTCAAATCTTTAAGAACTTGACTCGATAACTTGCCTTAAAATTCAATACTCTTTCCATGCAATCGCGAGAAACAAGTGAATATCGAAATGACTACAAAGCAATGACAAAGTATTGAGCCATTTGAACCATTAATAAAGGATATCTTGGGAATGGCTGATGGTACGAAAAAGGTCATTGGGAATAAATTGTGGGTTTTAAAGGGATCTACATTTTTGTGTAGTACGTTTTCGTCTATCCCTTAACATTCATCAGTTATTCAAGATTATACAAAATTCCTTCTGAGCGAAGAGGACTTCAAAGCCTGTTCCCATAAAATTCGAGATATACATTTTATTTCTCATGTGAATATCTTTAATACATGGCATTCTAATCAAAATCGTAAGTAGTATTTTTGAGAAGATCGAAAATTTCGAAAAATCTTCCCTGTAAAGGGTAATTTAGGCTGGGAGAATTTTCTTGATAATGCTGGTGTCGCAGCTTTGGAAGATACTGATCTTAAATACCAATTTAACCGACTTTTCGTTTTTGAGTAATGCGGTTCAAAAACACGCACACACACATGGGCGTTTCTTTAAAAATGTTTTTCTTTATTATTATTATTCAGGGAACCATAAATCGCGTATTTTCAGTAAAATCTTGACAGTGAATTTGCGTATGGAATGCTTTATCTTCTCTACCTCCTATGTATGTGATAGTAAAAGTAAAAAATTCGATGTTTTACATTCATATGACTTTTCAACCATTTTTCAACGAACTGTCAAAAGTCTGTTCTACCATCGACCTCATGTTAATCGAAATAAACTTTTGCAGAAATTGTCTTATTATATATTTCCTTGTAGGTGTAAGGGGAGCAGGAGAACGCAGTAAGCTTTAAGCGCTAGTTAAATCTTTTAAGAACTAGTCCCTATATGATGGCTTTGAAATTCCGTTATTTTTACATGACCAAGAGAGAGAGACAGAGAGAGAAAGAAATGTAGAGTGAATTTCCTCTTGGGAAAAGAATAAGTATTTGAAAATTCTAACCAATAACAAAGAATGTCTCGGAAATGGTTAACTCCACAAGCAACATTATTTGACATAAGTGCTCCTTTAACGAGATCCACATTCTTATTTTATCTATTACGTATAGTAAGTAGGGGAAGTATTGTATTCCACCCAAAAATTCGATACCAAGATTTCGCCGGAAATACATGTTTTGAGCCTCCTGAATCCAAAAAAAATTATTTTTGGAAACATGTCCGTGTGTGTGTGTCTGTGAACAGCATAAGTCAGGAACGAACCATCGGATAAACACCAAACTTGGTATTTAGGTTCAGTATCTTCCAGAGATGCGACACGAAGGTTTTCAAGAAAAGCCCCCGACCCCAGATTACCCTTTACATGGAATATTTTTTGAAAATTTTTATTTTCTCAAAAACGGCTCTAACGATTTTGATTACAATATCATATCTTTAAGACATTTTTATGGCAAATAAAATGTATATCTTGAATTTTCTGGAAATGTCTCCAAAAGTATTCTTCATTGTGAACGATTTTTTCATAACTGGTAAACCATAAGAGATAGACAAAATTTTACTACACAAACAATGTAGATCGCGTTAAAATGCACAATTCATGTCATATAAATTTTGTTTTTGAGTGAACCATTTTCGAGATATTGCTTGTTATTCCCATAGTTTTTTCAATAATTATTTTCTCAAATGGGAATTCGTTATTCATTTTTTTCTCTTGGATATGCAAAGAGTGTTAATCTGTGGCAAACAGAATGGTGCTGCACATACCAACCAGCTATTCAGAGATATGTCTCTGCTTATAGGCTACCGTATTTCTAAATTGCCCTTGCAATACAAAACAAGGGGAACATAGTACGCCTTAAGCGATAGTCAAATAATTTTAGAACTGGTCGCTATGTGTGAAATCTAATTCTATTTGCATGTCAAGAACATAAAAAAAGAACAACGAATTCTCAGTTGAGAAAAAGTGTATTGGAAAATTCAAATAAATAACAAGGAATATCTCGAAAATGTTTCACTTTACGAAAAAAATGTATATGACATAGATTGTGTGTTGTAACGGGATTTACATTCTTTATGTTGTAAAACTTTGTCTATCTCTTGCGGTTTACCAGTTATGCAAAAGTCGTTGAGAATGAAGAGGACTTTTGGGGACATCCGCAGAAAATTCAAGACATACATTTTATTTGCAATAAAAATGTCTTAAACATATGATACTTTAATCAAAATCTTTAGAGCCGTTTTGAGAAAATAAAAATTTTCGAAAAATGTTCCATGTAAGGGTTGGTTTGGGTTGGGGGGTTTCTCTTGAAAACTTTCATTCGCATCCCTGGAACATATTGAACCTAAATACCAAGTTTGATGTTTATCCGACTTTTCGTTTTTGAGTTATACTGTTCACAGGCTGACAGACGCACACACAGACACACCAGACATACACACGGACATGTTTCCAAAAATGCTTTACTTTTTTATGTCCTGGACATGCAAAGAGAATGGAATGCGCACATAGCAACCAGCGTTAAAATATTTGACTATCTCTTAAAACCTACCATATTCCCCTTGTACCTATAAGAAACTTAGCAATAAGATTAACATTTCGATTAACATGAAGTAGATGGAGAATAAGCGTTTGTAAAAATAGTTTGTACAAGAGTAGAGAAAGTCATGTGAGTGTAACACATCAGATTTTTATATATTAGGATCTCATTTATCTCTTTCGGTTTACCAGCTAAGCTAAGGTCATTCAGAATGAAGAGAGACCTTCAGAGGCAATTCCCAGAAAATTCAAGATGTACATTCATTTGTCATCAGTAGGTCTTGAACATGTGGTATTTTAAGAAAAGTCGTTACAGTCATTTTTGATTGAATCGAAAATTTCGAAAAATCTTCAGTTTAAAGGGTAGTTTGGGATGGGAGATTTTCTTGAAAATCTTCGCGTCGCATCCTTAGAAAATATTGAATTTAAATACCAAGTTTGGTAGTTCACTGACTCTTTGTTTTTGAGTTAAGCGGTTCAAACTCGCGCACACAGACACACATGGACCTTTTTCTAAAAATGCTCTTTTTTGGGGCTAAGGGGCCTCAAAACCTGAATTTATAGTGAAAATTTTGTATTGAATTTATGGGTGAAATACAATTCTTTTACTTATGTAAGTACATAGTAGAGAAACCAAAAAGGAATGACTTCCCATTTGAGTAAAGTGTAAGTATTTGAAAATTCATACCATTAAAAAGGAATATCTCGAAAATAGTTAGTTCTAGAAAAAGAATATATTTTACATAAATTGTCTGCTTTAAGAATATCTAAATTTTTCGTGCAGTAGGATTTTGTATATCTCTTACGGTGTATAAATTATGCAAAAGTTAATCGGATAATAGGAATGAAGAGGATTTCAGAGGATATTCACCAGAAATTCAAGGTATAAATTTAATTTGTCATGAGAATATGTTAAACATACGCCATTTTTATCAAATTAGTTACAATTATTTTTGAGAAAGTTAACATTTTCAAAAAGGAGTCCATCTAGAGGGTAGATTGGTGTGGAGGGTTTTCTTAGGAAATCTTTGTGTCGCATCCTTGGGATATGAACTTAAATAAGAAGTTTAGTATTTAACCGAATTTTTGTTCTTGTATTATTATGTTCACACACACACACACACACACACACACACACACACACACACACGGGCGTTTATCTAAAACGTCTTTTTCGATTCATGGAGTCTCAAAAGGTGTATTTTCGGTGAAATCTCGGTATCGAATTTTTGGGTCGATTGCAGTACTTCCTCTCCACACTATAATTAGGTGATAGAGAAGGTAAAAATGATAAAATTACCTCATGAATGTCAAATTATATACATTTGTACTGACGGGCCTTCTTAGCTACACTTTTTAAGAATCAGGACTATAATTTTGGAAAATGATATGGTTGATGAAATTGAGTTATACAATAGCTGAATGTTTATGCAATATGACTGTTGCTGACTGCGGCCTTGGTTGTGTACTAGTCCTAATCGGTTAGCTTTGTGATAGAAATACAGTGTCCCATATGCTGTAAGACATAACCGGTGTAGATATGAAGGGAACATTAATGTTTCTTATTTAATCAGAAATTCGTACAGAAAAGCATGTGGAAACTAAAGCCACGTTTATTACACGCAGTAATGGTATGCTTTCAATTGTACAATTTCTCCCTAGTGTTGGTAATAAGACGAAATGAAAGTTTCTTGGCGGCCTGCATTGGAAAAAAAAATATTCCACTCTCTTTCTGAAACAATTGTACTACAGTTTGCTTTATAACCTAAATACTATTAGATTGAATTAAAGCTAAAATGTTCAATATTCTTGAAAAATAAATACAAAACTAAATATTTATTGATTATTTAGAATTTAAAATAGCACAGTATGGGATAAATTGTAGGATAACACCGTACTTTTGAAACAAACAGCCTTGTGATTGTTATTACTATTATATATTTTACATTTTAGTACTTTTAATTGTTTATGCCTGACTGTAATTTAAATAAGAGCTCCAATACGTCAATACGTCTTCTTCACACAAGCAGAAAAATTACAATAAATTCATGGTTTTGTGGATCTTTAATTTTACCTCAATATTATTGCTCAACAATGACCCACAATACAAAGCATGTGAACAATATCATCAGTGCAATAACAATTTCGTCGGCACTTTATGAAGGATGTTAAAAACTTTAAGTTTCGAATTTAAGGCTCAACATGAATCTCATACTGGCAATTTTGTAATTATCGTCTGCTTAATCTGCACATAAATTGCCATAATTCATAAATGGGGTATTACTAATACCGCATTATTTCCTTCCGTGCTACATTTTATTCTCAGAAAACCCTTGTCTAGGATGATTAGATGTCCTTGTACTATTGACCTCAATAACGCAATGTCATTAGTTATAAAATCATTACTTCCTCTTCACGATATCACTTTGAAGCAACAGTTGCCATTAGATTAAACTACAATAAACAATTACATGGATTTATAATTGGAGTACATATGACCACGCTGAGCAAACTCAGGAGGGCGTTCAGTCGTTATTTCAGTGTAATCAAATATTGCTCTACAATTAGGAATTTTTCTATGAAACAATGGGATATAGTGGCAATAACTGTTTCTTTGGTTGGCCAGGGTACCAAACTTGTAGTGGATGCTACAAGAACATTTAATATACTCTGAAGCATTCTTCAAATAATCTTACGATGAACATTATGTAGCGAACGTTAGACCCAGTTTCGTCTTCATTAAAAATATTAGAAGTATATTTTTACTTTCTCTACTACGTATAGTAAATAGGGGAAGTATTGTATTCCACCCAAACATTTGATAACGAGATTTCACCGGAAATATCTGTTTAGATGCTTCCTGAATCAAAAAAAAACATTTTTAGAAACATGTCCGTGTGTGTGTCTGTCTGTGAACAGCATAACTCAGAAACGAACAGTCGGATAAACACCAAACTTGGTATTTAGGTTCAGTATCTGCCAGAGATGCGACACGATGGTTTTTAAGAAAATCCCCCACCCTAGATTACCCTTTACATGGAACATTTTTCGAAAATTCTAATTTTCTCAAAAATGGTTCTACCGATTTTGATTAAAATATCATATATTTAAGATACTTCACGACAAATAAAGTGTATATCTTGAATTTTTTGGGAATGTCTCCAAAAGTATTCTTCATTGTGAACGACTTTCGCATAACTGGTAAACCATAAGAAATAGACAAACTTTTACCACACAAAAAATGTAGATCGCTTTAAAGTACACAATTTATGTCATATACATTTTTTTTGTTGAGTGAACCATTTTCGAGATATTGCTTGTTATTCCCTTAAACTTTCCAAAATACACTTTTTCTCAAATGGGAATTCGTTATTCATTTTTTGTCCTGGTAATGCAAAGAGAGTGGAATACTCCACATAGCAAACAGCTCTTAAAATATTTGACTATCGCTTAAAGCCTACCAATTCCCCTTGCATCTACAAGAAAATTAGTAATAAGATTAACATCTCGATTAACATGAAGCATATGAAAAATAAAACGACACCACCTTGGAACTGTTAGTTAAGTTTTCATTGGGATTACTTGAACCATTACCTTGAACAACCCTTTTACAACATTTTTAAAATAGCTGGAGATATGGCAAACGTTTTCAGCTTTGCACAAGTTTATACATACGAGTATATATAATTACTGACAGCTTTACATCCTTGTGCTAACAACTGATCAAAATGTTTGCTTTTAACAAAACGCACAAACGTGTTTTTTATTATCTCAGTTACTTATTCAGCCCACCATTCTGGTGTAGATGTGTCTGCCTCACATTCAAGAGGTCCCGAACTCGAATTTCGGTTAGGGTGAGCTACCTGGATAAGTCTTCTTTCCGCGGTTTTCTTATCCTGAGAAAGTGAATGTAGGGTAACTTTAAGCTCTATATATACCGGGCTCATTTGAGCGTCATTTCAATCGTTTTTTCATTCATCGTCCAATATGAACCTACCGGGTTAAAGGAAGTTTAATTTAAAAAGAAAAACAAAAAATTATTGATTCGCCAATTTTTTCTGCTTTTGACTGTGGCACTGAAGACCATGCGCTCTCGGATTAACAATGCGCGCTTCCATAGAAGGTGATTTGCGAACGCAAAGGCATTCTTTTAAACTGGATGAAATTGAATAAAGAGATCGAAAACGCGAAAGAGTGCCAATGTTGTAAAACATCCAAACTTTTTATTAAAGCAAAGCTAAAACATCTAAGAATGTCGAGTGTGTATAAATATGTCAGAAAATGCACAATAATGTGGAAACCAGGAACAAAATTTGGTAACGTTAAATGTTGTAAAAATTGTAGAAAATTATTTTTAAAAAATAACAAAAATGCTCTATAAAGGTATTTAAAAAGTAATAATTTTTACTACTAAAGAGTTTCCAAAAAATAGCGCGCGTATATTAATCTAGGAAGGTAATATAATAAGACTGTTTTAGCTTCACTAACTCCTAATGTATCTCCAAAGCAAACATTGTTTTATTCGACGAGCAACGTCAGTTACTATTTGCTCCAGCAAGTTTCAAGGTCCTGCAAGGGATACCTCCCCTGACACCAGAACAAAGTGTCGTTCGTGTTGCCTAAGCAAGCAGGCTTAGGTAGGAGTAGATTGAAAACTATACACCTTTAGTACCCACACAACTTTGCGTGTTATCTTGCACGTAATGCAATGAAATAACCTAGTTTCGCCGCATTTCATCGGACAAAACATTATCTCTCGTTGCTGCGAGATAAAAACTACTTTGCAAGTCCAATGACAATACAGCTAAAAGTAGAACATCCATACTAAACAATGCGATAAAACTTACAAGGCTACCAAAAGTTAACCTCGGACTACATTCATAGTTGAAGGATATTGTAAGTTTTGCTTTAACTTTTAATTCTAAGGTGTTTGACTGTAATATACAAATTTTGTGCAGTTTTGAGAAAAGTGTCTTTTGTAACTGAAAGAATACTCCATGTTCTTTTTTCTCATACATCTCTTATTTAAAAATCACGTTGTTGTTAACTAATATAAATGGACTGATTGCCGAGGTTGACGATACAAGAATTAGCCACAATCTCACCTTCTGTACTAATATTTCACTCCACTATTCGTTACTTACTGAGATTCTGTGACGGTGTATAGTGGTCCAAAGTACAGAAAAATGAAATGCACTCTCCACGAAAATTCATTTTGAGGAAAAAGACAAGAATGCCTTGGTTCAGCTATAGCCAAATTGGTCATATACAATTTCGTTAACTATAGAACCAAGCCTGAACCAGTCTCCGTTATTTCGTTCTGACTTCCTTTCTATCTTGACTCTCTAGACCTACATTCTCAGAGACCTTGTACAGTATGGTGTCGTGGAGGCACAGTCTGTTGCCCCAGGCTTAGACAGCGTTTTAATAGTCTTTAACGCCCATTCTTACTACATGCGGCAACAGAGGTGGTGGGCACTGATGTATGTAAAATAAAATAACGAAAAAGGTCTGATGTGTTGCATTCAAGTCACCTTCTCTGGTCTGTCTCGCATATTAGTGGATGTATAAATTATTCTAATGAACGTTTATTTTTCCACCTACTTCATTTTGACATAAATCTTTGGAGAAATAGCTACACTGCACATTTCGTTATAGACACAAAGGGAATAGCACTAGTCAATATATGTTGTAGAACTATACTCCATATTATGCTGGCCGTGGAAGTCCATACTGTTGCCATGAAATCGTAACAAACAACTGAATATCAATTGTATTTAGCAATTTCACCATTAATAACGCATATCTTATAAATGGCTTATGGCACAAAAAGAAATTATTTTGAACAAATTGTGTGTTTTAAAAAGATCCACTTTTTGTGTTGTACGTTTTCGTCTATCACTTAACGTTTACCGGTTACAAAGATTATATGAAATTCCTTTCTAATGAATTGGACTTGATAGTTTATTCTGTTCCTAAAATATTGAAGATGTACATTTTATTTGTCAAATAAATATATTTAATATATTTAATATCGTTATATGTATTTTTGAGAACATCGAAAATTTCCAAAGGTTTTCCATGGTAAGTGTAGTTTGGCGTGGAAGATATTCTTGAAAATTTTGGAACCGTATCTTTGAAACATACTTGATTTAAATACCAAGTTTGGTATTTAATCGACTTTTGTTTTTGAGTTGTGTTGTTCACGAACACACACAGACTGATGCACAGATGTACACATACATACAGGCGCGCGCGGGCTTTTCTCTATTTCTTTTGTTTTTATTCAGAAGTCTCAAAAAATGTATTTCCAGTAAAATCTCGGCATTGAATTTTTGTGTGAAATACAATACTTCCTCCATTTGTTATAGGAAAGAAGTAGAGAAAGTAAAAATGAATCAGTAAGAGAGGGCGATCGTGGAGAGATAACAGCAGATCTCCCGTTCAGGAGTACATGCCTTTACGACTTCGGTCACCCGTGCTTATGCCATGGAGCATACAGCCATACCATGTGATAAATCTGTAGTATACAGAACTACTATTTATTAACAACAAACTCACACTAAACTTTTTTCAGTGTGTAAAAGCCCCTAGAGAATACAAAACACAGTGTAAGAATATGTTCAATTTCTAAATCATGTTTGTAATTTCAGCTTCCTATTTATCCATTACTACAGAGACACTACTATCTTAGTATTTTAGTTTTTGAAGTTCCTCAAGAAAGTGCAGAATTAAACATTTATTTTCTTTCCCTTTTTTCATAAAAGTAACCAACATGTATCTTTTATATATTATAGTACATTTAGGTAAATTAAAAGTCTTAGATTCATGTTTTGTTAAGGTATTTTATAAGCATATTCAACCGAATTGTTTCTAAGCCAATTTATGGAACTTTTACAGCATGAAAATATCTCGTAAATTAGCAAAGTCACCACGTGTATGGATTTCGAAATAATGAAATCAGCATCTACTACATGTACGTAGTTTTTCATTGCCAACCAAACATCTTGTTGGTAATTTTTAGCAACGCTGTTTTACCGACCTCGTATCACAAACAACCGGAACAAACGACGATATACATGTTACCAACACTTGTCATCACAAAGCGTGTTCATTTTCCTCCCAAGAACGCAGTATAATAATTAGTACACAGATTTCCAACTATCTGCCGTGTACTACACTGCCTCGATTGATGTTTCATGTTTAACTTTTTTTTTCCCTACTGGGGTGCTAAATGTTCTATCCCTTCTCCATCGCTCTCTCTTTCTCTTTTACATTTTGTGAATGACGTTAATAAATACGAACCAGAAAAGATCAAAGGTTATATCTGCCTGTATTTCTGCCATTCAGAGCAGCTCCAAACGATCTACAAAACGTCTGTCAAAGTAGGCGGGCTATGCATGTTTGCGGAAACCAGCCGGGTTGTAATTTGCATCGTTTACATAATCCACTTTTATCGACAGGTTACCGGTACTTCACAGAATTTTAATTAACGCAGGTGTGCTTTTTCATGTAAGGTATAGCTGTTCTACTTCCACAAGGAAAAGAAAATCTTGTGCATATTTTGATTGCATACTGTATGTATTTGTAAGCCTTATACATGCGTTAGGGTTACCTAGTAAAGTCCTAGTTATAACTGCCGGTGAAAATATATTTTCAATTTTGTATATGTGAAGTTTCAATACTCTTTAGCAGTCTCTAAAGCAACTGCAACGGATTGGTGGTAAACATCTGCAGAATAGTAAATACATATAAGAAAAATAGATAAACAGCTGCTTAAATGGAATCTCTATTCATATGTTTCCTAGGCATTAAGTACTGAAGTATTTGGAGAAGTCAGTATTTCCTTTGTAAAATAACGTATACAAATGAATAACGGTGTTACTGCAGCATCAGTGATAACCAGAAGTTTCTGAAATGAGACACTCGTATCTACAAATCAGAAAGAAGCTTTAAGTAACGATATCCCTAAAAAAGTGTAAGAATATCAAGCATACAGAGCTAACATATTAAATCATCCATTTAGTGATTAAAGAGAAAGGAATGAACTCTAATATGGAATTAATGGTGCAGCTACTTGACAGTTTCCTAAAAAAAGGTTTTTTGGTTCCTCATTTCTGAAATTACTACAAATAACAAAACATAGGTACAAAGGGTAAACAATACAAAGAAAATATATTGCAAAAAAATGCTAAAAATAAAAAAAGGTATGTGGTGAAACAACTTTCTTTATCCATTACAAAGTTACATCCACACTATATATACTATATTATTTTTCAGAAGGCAATTCTTGTTATCCAAGTTATGTTATATATGGTAGGTTCTTGGTAAGAAATGATTTTGAATTTATATAGCGCTTAGTTGTATACAACATACGAAAACAGCATTCGGATGCTCAACCAGAAGTAAGCAGGAATAAACTCAGCATTTCCTACAGAAAACGAAAAATACGTATCACAAGGTTACAGTCATGGACCAATTGGAGGTACTTATATTCAAAACCTACAGTTGTAGTATTTCAAAGAGGGCTAACGCTATGAAACAAATTATTTTGCATAAATTATACATTTCAATAACCTCTACATTTTTTCGGAAGTACGTTTTCGTTTATCTCCAATGGTTTCCTATTTATACAAAATTCAATCAGAATGAAGAATACTTCACAGGCTATACACAAAAAGGTAGAATCAGACTGAAAAATGCAATTTCATTACCGGGATTTGAACCACGGATCTTGCGGTTTTCGAATGTCATGTCGATGTTGCTCAGTTGGTTATCGCAACCAGACGAAAACTTAAAGATCCGTAGTTCAAATCCCGGATTAGTTTTGCATTTTTTGTCTGATTGTACTTTCCAAACCTTTTCCTACACACAGCTGGTGTGAAAGAACAATTATTGTTATTATTCACAAAACGTTTAATATACACATTTTATTCATGTGATGTCAAACGTAATAATCCTTTTAGATTTTTTTCAGAAAATACAAAATTAATGTACAATTTTCCATACAAAGGGTAGTTTGGGGTGGGGACCTTCTTGAAATTCTTCTGTCGCATCTTTGGAAGGTGCAGGAGTTCTGAGTTATGCTGTTCGCGACACGTAGACACATACTAGTCGGCCACGATATGAATGCGTGCGTGGGAAGAGAAACTAAACAATTACGAACAAGTGGACAGGGCATCAGAAGAATATTCCGGTAAAGAAATCATTTACAGTCCCGAGGTGCATTTACTAGTAAGACTTGCAAATGTGGTACTGTTTTCATTGTGCGACTGTACATTCCCATTTCGCCTTGCTCCTCACTCTCCTCTGATCCGCAGCCTTGCATTTTCAACAAAACAGTGACGCCCTCCTCCAAGGGCACTCACTTCGTGGCCGACTATTATATTATCAAACCTTTCTTTCTTCTTTTATTTACAAAAGTTCAAAGGATGGTACCTCAGAAGTATTTTCTCTGAAATCTCGATGCAGAACTTTTGATCGAAACAAAATACTTCCTACTCGTACTTTGATAAGCGGTAAAAAAGGATAAAAAGGTTGCAGCAACGATGACAAACATCAAACCTATAATGAGATTGAAATAAATCAACTAAAATAAAAGAATAATAACACAAATAATAATAGCAATGATAACAATAACATGATAATGGTGGTTACTAACAAGAAAGGGAAGGAGAAGAAGAAAGGTTAAGAGAATCATATTGGTATAGCATACAAGTGACTTTTTAAAGTTGCTAACGACCTTCAAGTGAAATGACATAAATTTACAGAATGGTGTTTCAGTTATAGGAGTGAATGTTCCTTTTACTCCGTATCTTTCTTTGACTCGCACTTTCAGAGTAATGGAATTGTAAAATATTTGCTTTCCCTAGGAATAATCTATATCATAAGTCCCTAGCGATGTTAGTTTTTAGATAAGTAATAAATAATATATAATTTTAAGTTGACTTGCTTAATGGTATACATTGATGAAATTCCTAAAAGTTACAATTATCTAAAGTTCAAATTATATTCCTAGACTGCGGTAGCAGCAAAATACACAATGTCAAAGTTGCGTTTTGATATGTTTTATTAGTTATAAGAAGAAAATGATTTACTTGTAGTTTTATAGTAGTTACTTAAAACGCTTACGAAAATGGGCTGTGTAACAGAACATGACTTACAAAACTTCACAAATTACTTAATCGTTTACAATATTTTGAATACAACAAATTGATTTAGGAAAAATCAAATGCCTATGACAGGAGTTTGTAAATCCTATTCTTGCAATGTTAAATTTAAGAAGTCTAATTGCACTTTTCAAAGTATTTGCTCTAGAGGCGTGAAATATGTAACAATGCATTAAATCAATGCCTTCTGATTACACTGACATTTTTTTAATTATATAAATATGATTTCATGGTTTGTTTTAAATTTTATAATAAATATACTATTCCTTCACCCATTTTATTAAAATATTCGAGCATCCTCATTTTAATACTACGATTGTAAAAAACGTTCAGTACCATCATTACAAAATCAAAAATGAATGCAAGATTGCATCATTGTAGAATAAGTGGTTCTTGGGAAAATGGCAAAAATGCATGTAAAAAAATAATTTGGAAGAAAACCTAAAATAAAGATTACAATTACCTTAGAACAACCCACTTTCACACTCTGGGTCCTCATAGTCAAATTTTTTAATTCTACCTTTCCCAACATATTACCCCTGTGTTGTATTAGCATCCTTTTAGTATTTTCTCTATCTAAATCAAATCTTTTCACTCTTAAAATGGCATGATCCTTGAATATGTTCAAAGTGTTTCTTCCAGTTTAAATTACTTATTGCACTAACTCCTTCACACGAACCATATTTCCTTCACTAAAGGCTAATACAGCAACAATAGTACATAAAGCCAATGCATTATGCACAACAAACACAGCTTTTGGTATAATAGTCCATATTGTTGAAACTTTCATTAGAGTTTTGTTTTGTGTTTTTCCATGTTAACAATTATGCGATAGTTCTCTATCTGCAGGACTGAACAAGGGTTTTATCACCTCACCTACTGCTACTGGTAGTTATGAGAATAATTTTCTCAAGTGGTTTGTTGTATTTACACCAAGCTGATGCACCCTTAGGGCAGAGTAAATGCTGGGGATGTTCTCCGTTGCTATTTTATGAAAAAAGATATCCCAAATATCTTGTTTCATTTTTTCAACATTGTCGGCATTTTTTCTCATACCCATTCCACAATATGTTTGAAGAGGATCCATTTCTCTATCTGCAAGCCAACCCTTTCTCGACAAAAACTTACCATCCGACAATGCCTTACGTTTATAATCTTTACATAGCTTGAGAGAACGTGTACCCATTCGTTTTTTTTACATGGCCTACACATTCTTGCTTTTCGATGGTCACTTCACCATATGGCCTACTAACTATACTTTAAAGAATCATTTACTGTTACCATCACCTAAATATTTAGTATATCGAACACTATGCAATAGCAGTGAACGTTGGAAAAATTACTACTTCACCAGATAGTTCCGCGCCACCACTAGAACCATTATAGTTTTAGCAACAACTTTCACCTTCTTTGTGGATCTTCAGCTTTTCTTCACAGTTTTTTAACCTTCCACATACTTGACAATGGTGACTGCTTTCTAAGCCTAGGTTTATAGCTAACTAGCGGTTAAGTGCTGTAGCTACAGTTACAGGCTGCACCTTATAATGGCATTCGGTATGAAATCATAACGGCTCTGCAAAAGTTAAGTTGGAATATAGACTCCAATATTTGGTCATTACTTCTGCATCCACAACGTTTCCTGTATCTATATTTGTAGCAGATACAACTCCGTTCAAACTTGTGTGCCTCTTTTCTGCCATGTTCCATCCGATATTACTGAAACGTCAATTAATCCATCATTTAATTCTACTGCCTCTTACACGGCCTCACTCACAGGTTCTTTGCACACACTTGCACTGCATTGTTAAAAAATTATAGGGAGGA
Organism: Deroplatys truncata; assembly: GCA_030765065.1. Taxonomy (NCBI): domain Eukaryota; kingdom Metazoa; phylum Arthropoda; class Insecta; order Mantodea; family Mantidae; genus Deroplatys; species Deroplatys truncata. The sequence continues at coordinate 28,948,297 of CM060976.1, read as the reverse complement.
AGGAGGTTTGGGTAAATTCATGACCCCCACATAGTGTCTTACCAGCAGTCTGATTGTTACAAATAGCCCTGAGGCTACGTACAAATCTGATATTACTTTCCAAACCATTATCAGTATATTTTGAAGTGTTACATGCGTGCTGTGCATTGCAATTAGTACATTTAAATACTAAACTAGAGGCCAGACTTACTATTTTTGTTGATTCCCCATTGCACTGAATAGTTGTGCTTAATGATAATATTTACATTTTGCAAAATCGCTCAGTGCACTATTGAGTAGGCTAAACTCTACAATAAAATTACCACTGTTCTCAGAATTGGAATCAGTATCGCAAGCACTATTATTAGTTACAAGCTGGGGAGCACCATGTATCTTTCTGGATACACTAGAGTTACACAATTCACCAGACTACTCCAACCCTTTAATCAGCACCTTAATAATGTGGATATGGCTTCCTTCAGAAGGGAAATAAAGCCGGTGGTCCCGTGTCGCAGATTTACGGCACGTAAAAGAACCTCAAACCTAATAAAGAGACCTCTGAGCAAAATTTCCTGTCTTTGACGCACAGTATAGAATGGGACGCTAAGCACCACAGTATTTAAAGAGCATCCATAAATAAATTTCAAAAAACCTTAATACCGTAGCTTTTTGTTTTAAAAAGGGATTCGATACTATTTAATGTATGTTTTGTAACATGAGTATGAACATTTTGCTAAAGCATTACTGTTGTCCAAAATAGAGGACATTCCTAAAACGTAAAGGTTGGTCATTAACATGTAAAAAAACTCCAGCCACACATTCTACTGAAACAAATGCAAACTTCTATTTCAGATATAAAAAATATTATTCAAAAAGGAAAACAAACACTTATATTACTTTCATATAGACCAGATGTTCAAGAAATTCACTTCCTATGAAAATTATCTTGACAATATTTTCTATGCAGTCTCTTCTCACACTTTAAACACACACACACACACACACACACACACACACACACACACACACACACACACATAATTTGTTTTTCTTGCACAACACACTCCTCCATTACAACGTTTCTGCCAATATATGGTTTATATCATCATACCTTAGGTTCATTATAAAAGTAGTTATTGGTCCTCCTCTATGGCTTCTATCAATGTTAGCATACTTTAGCAACACCATCACAATTGTTCTTCGGAACTCCAGGTATGTTACTTTGTCCTCTAAATTCAAATATCTGAAGAATTGGTGTAAGTAGGTATAACAGTTAAATTAGTCCATTGGAAAAAAATTCCATTATCATTTTTTCGATTTTCGTCTTGGTGAATAACTCGGTAATAGACAGTAGGTCTGGTTTACTCCTAGATTTCACTCATGGATCAAATAAGGCTGTTTTATTTTCTTTCCGTTTTAGCTTTTCCTTTTCTATGTGCTCATTGCATTGGAACTGAAGTGAAATAGCTGCTGGCTACAGTTATTCTACATGACATAAGTAATGTTCCCAGGTTTGTAATCAAAAGCACCACGTTCCCTCTTCTTTATTTCATTTGAGGCATCAAGGTACACTTATAGTTCCGGTTTCCCTGTATTGTCCTACAGGCTCTGAAACTTTTTCTGTCAGTTCCATCATAAGAGAAAGCCTGATGAAAAGGCTATCAAAAACACTGTGTGCTGGTTAGGTTTGTCGACAATCGATAAATCGCCTGATTTCCGAAATGCCACTCATCATTGGCAGTAATAGATTTCTATATTGCATGGATATCCATCCGTACTACAAAGGGTTCATATTTTAAATCCAAAGCCAGTTGGCTTGTTGTTTGCAAATATCTTTGGGATATGATGACAATAATTAGGCACCATAGATTCATCAATATCGAGGTTTTAGTGGAACCTCCAAACTGAGGAAACTGTTTATTTAATCCTTATAAAACGGTAGCACTTAACGAATAGCTTCTCAAACTGTATTTGAGTTTCTAGCAAAGTTCATCTGCCACAAGTTATATTATTCTGAGGTATCACAGTAAGGTGATTCTTAGGGAGTAAATGCATATTCAAAGTGCTAAAAAGTTGAAAACAGGACCATAAAATCTTATTCATACAACGAGACTTCCATAATGAAGAAGCAGGTATGCTAGTACAGGATATAGCAAAATGTGTTTACTATATTATCTAATGGAGCCACACCAAACAAGAATTTGGTGCACCTACCATTTCAACGTTCCCAAAATGCGGCATCCAAATTAAATTACCTGATTTAGTGATAAATAGCTGTTACTGCTATTTACTCTTGCACTTCCTATTAAGGTGGAATTTATACCATAAAATCATATAGGAATCCCGAATATAGGAATTACGACAAATTTACCATACTTTATGAAATCGTGGGAGCTGCTAACTAATAAAATTACGCAATATCAGCTAGCCAATTTATAGTTCTTATTTCTGCTGTTATATAAATATAAAATTAACTTTTTGTCTTACATTTTATTATAGCATTGTTTAAAAATAACAAAGTTATGTTCCTAAAAAAGAAACGTTAGACAATACGCAGCTACCTCTACCATGACCTCCTTCCTTCTTCTTGAAAAACCTTTGTATTCTCAACATTATTATAAACATATTTGAAATACATAGTCACAACAGCAGGTTTACAAACATGTGATCTACAGAACAAAGCGCGAACTCACAAAAAAACAAGTAAATACGCTTGGCGTGGTTTTTGCAGGGTAGCCAACACAGAAGAAACCTCCCATAGATAACTTTAAAACAAAATGGAACTGGTTGTAATAAAATAAAGAAAACTGGGTTTTATGTGATAAGAATTAGAGAGTATAAAATTGGAGCGTGTCCGATGTCATTGGACATTTAAATTTAAGAGCTCTCCTGATATGCTTTTATGGGTTAAGACACTGGATTAGATAAAACAATGTTTAAGCTTGATAACTCAAGAAAAACCAAAAATCAAAATCGGTATTTGTGACCTTAACCAGGTTACAATCTCTCCTTGAATGAGTTTGATAGTCACTATCATTTTTAAACGGAAGATTATAAATTCGTGTGGCGATATGTATGAATCTTGCAGAAAATAAAAAACAAATTATTGAAATAGAAAGCTCAATGAATGTTTATATTGTAAAATTAAGAACGCAACTTATCAAATATATTTTTGAAATATTACGAAATATAACTTACCATATAATTATATAGATGTTCACAAAATCATCCCTTTAACACTTAAGCTGCCCAAAATTGAAAAGCTAAGCTGTACTTATTCTTCCCAAGTATGATTAGCTATTTACTAGATTTCAAAATTCTTTATTTTCTACACTTTTTTCTATTTTAAACTCATAATTGCCACTTCAGGAAGGAAGCGGAGTTCTTTTACATGCTAGTAAATCTACTGACAAGGGGCTGTCGCTTTTAAGCACACTTAAAAACCAACGGTCTGGGCTGGGTTTGAGCCGCCATCTTGAGATCAGAAGGCCAGCGCTTAACCACCTGAGCCACCCAGGTCGACGGGGGTACCAAGAAAGAGCCCAAGTACACTAATACTTTTTCTACGTGTGTGTCTTCTTCATGTTAATCGAGAAAAAACATTTGCAACGTTTGTGTGATTACACATTTAATCGTAAATACAAGGGGGACATAGGACACCGGCCTTATAAATACACTTCTTGCATGTTTAGAGAAACAAAAGAAATGCCGAATTAACACGTAAAAAGTCTATGAAATGTTAGAAAATTCAAAGCAATAACGAAGAAACAATATGTAATAACCGAGCGGGATGGCTCCGGCGGTGAAGTCTGTGGCCCGCATTCGACAGGTCCCGAGTTCAAATCCCGTGGGCCGACCAATCTGTCTGAGGTTTTTCCGTGGTTTTCCTCAGTCGTCAAGGTAAATATCGGATTGGATATTTAATACCACGATCCAAAGTTCCATCTTAAGTCTGAAACAATAGTAAAATGAAAAATAAGTGGTAATAGGGAATGCTATGCCATCTATCTACAGACAATGTAAGCAGTTAGACTGGACGGCACCGTAACGCCATCTGCACGGCATGAAGCAAGGGTTACAGGGATGAGACCTTGAAGGCTGACTGTCCACCTTTCTGTGTGAGGGCGGCGGTTAGACTGGACGGCACCCTAATGCCATCTGCACAGCATGAAGCAGGGGTTACAGGGATGAGACGTAGAAGGCTAACTGTCCATCACATATCGTTCTAAGAGATATCCACCAACACATCCGTCGCGATATGACCAAGGAGTTAAAGTGACGTAAAATAAAATATAATAATAATAATAATAATAATAATAATAAAATGTCGTAATGTTTATGACACAAAATGTTTTATTTAGAGCAGATTGTGGGTTTTAAAGAGATCTACATTTTTGTGCAGTACGTTTTGGTATACCTTATGGCTTATCAGTTACATAAAAGTATACAAGATTAATTCAGAACGAAGAAGGTTCCACAAGCTATTCGCAGAAGATTTAAGATATGCATTTCAATTGTCCAGCCATGGTATTTTAACCTACATAATTTTAATCAATGAAAATATAATCTACAGAGAACATGAGAAATTTTGTATTAATAACGGCGAGAGACCCCTCAAAAAATCCCAGATTAAGCTTGAACGATAAGAATGTAACTAAGTACGATAGGGTGGATGGCTGTGTCGAAATAGAAAATTTGTTGAAAAATAAGGTGAACCAAGCTAGTAGACTGAATGAGAAAGAAAAGAAGGAATTATGGGAAATTTTAATGGATAATAAGGAAGTTTTTTCAGAAAAGCCGGGAAGATGCATAAATTGCACTCATTCAGTTGAAATGACTGACATTAAACCATATGCTCATAAGGCTAGACAAATTCCATGTGCTATTAGAGAAGAAGTAGACAAAGTTATACAATCAAATGCTATTACACATCGCAGTAAGATTTTCATGGAGACCTTAAAGAATCAGAACATAAAACTCTATCATTGTTCCTCTTATTTTCCATCTGGGAATCCCGCACAACGCATATTGAAGGACATTGGAATCTATTTTCGTGTACTGACTCATAATAATCACAGAAATTGCGTAAGGTATTATAATGTGATAGAAAAGATAATAAATAACACCATCAGTACGACGACAGGATTCGCACCAATACAATTAATGCAAGGAATTGAACCTGAACCGATTTTTAAAGGAATACCAAAAACGATTAAAGGAAACCAATCACCATTATCCGAAGAACAAAGGGCTAAAACTGTTGTTGACAGGTTGAAAGAAAAAGCAGAAAAAAGGAAATCTAAAGTGAAGAAGCGAAAGCATAAATGGGAACCGAAAATAGGAGACCTTGTGCTTACCAGAGATCACAAATTATCCACCGTATTTAAAGGAAGAAATCATAGGTTAGAGCTCTTATATAAAGGTCCAGTAATTATTACTGGTAAATTTGGGGAACATACTTTTGAGTTAGTAGATGTAAAAACTAATAAATCTATTGGTAAATGGCACAAATAATTTATGAGACCTTATTGAAAAATCATTGGATATTCCTGATAAAATACAAACGGAGTGAATTTTCTGAGAAACATTAACATGAATATAAAAATGTCATTAGGTTATGAAAATTGTAAAATAAATATAAGAGAAACAGTGATGTGAAAGTGATCAGTGAACAATGTGAAAGTGAAGTGAGAAAGAGAATAATATTCTCATTGAAACAAAAACAAAAACAAAACAAAAATAGATACTCCAATCAGAATAGCAGAGAACAAAATATAATTGTTTAAATTCGAATACTGTAAGTTATTGAGTGTAAAGTTTGTATAACAATGTTTGATTTAAATGATGATGTTAGTGAATGTAAATTTTGTATAATAATGGTTAAGGTGAATCACGTGAAGGGTAAGTCATATGTATGACCAACATAATTGTAGAAGGAACACAATTGTAAACAGTGTAAAGAAATTTATATGTTGACGAATTGTAAAAGAATCTTGTAATCAATTCAAGGTTTGCCGATTGATCACGAAATTACTGAGAGGAAATTGTTTCGGGCAAGACATACACATCGTAATATTATTGTGTAATATGAAATGTATATGGGGGCATTTGAAGCCGGACTTATAAAGGCAATAATAATATAATATTCTGAGAAGGATAGCGATATAAAATAAGTAATAATATATTTATAATCAGTGTATGTATAAAAAGGAGAAGCATTGTGAAAATTGTTGACTGTTAAAAGCGACAGAAAATCAGACAGGCATAGTTTAGCTAATTAGGGACCAGCCCCAGGTATAAAGGGTAAAATAGCTGAGCCAGTTTCTCTTGGAATTATTGGGTGCAGTTGCACTGGCCGGGATGTGAAGGCCACTCTAGGCTTCAGGACGCCGAGTTGTGACGAGCGTTGAGGGGAGAGTAGGGGAAGTGTGTAGCTTGCTGTTCCTTGTGCAGCGTGGGTAAAGGCAGTCTGTCCTGAACGATTGGTGAGAACGGGACGACATTCTCGTCGTGTGGAGAAAAATGGGGGCGAACATACTAGAGGGTAGAACGCTTAGCTGTAGTTAATATTCTTCGGTCTTGGTAAAGATAAAGTAACTTCGTATGCATTTAATAGTGATCGGCAAACCTAATGTATCATTTTAAATAGTGAATAAAAGTGTTCCAAGAAAGCGTTCGTGTTTCTCTGTACATACACTCACGCATACCCAGTGATTAGGATCTCATGCTCGAGCAGCCGTGGAAAAATAAAAAGAACCAACTAGGAGGAGAAAAGCAGCAACCGTGAGGCAAAGGTAGTGCTTCATTGTTGGAGGACGTAACGTGGCTGCGTCAAGACTTTTAACATTCTCTACCGCAGAGTTATTAAGTAGAACAGGTAGAGGTAATTCAACGGAGGGGGGCACCTCAGTACTGCGACCAACTAGATCTATTGTGAACTACACCTCCCCCGGGAAGCAGGGATGAAGTGAAGGAGCTGCAGGAGGTGTCAGAACCGCAGGCATACAAATCCACAGAGACGTACAGAAGTTCCTAATATTTCCAGTTTGAAACACCCGCCTTCACCAGCAGAGGCGAAGTATGCCGCGAGACGGCGACGAAACGACGCTAAGAAGCGACTAACGCATCCCGGCGTTTTACGGGGTGAAATACTTCACAAAGTGCAGCAACCATGTGACCTACCCGACACTAGCCCAACCACGGAATCTGAAGACACTTCCTGAAAAATGAAAGGGATGAGAGGAAATAGGGAAATCGTGGTGGAATACACGACCACAACATTCGCTTAGCAACCGGGGGAAACCATGTAAAACGCCACGGTCAGGGTGGATGGCCACCGGGAATCGAACCCGGGGCCTCAAGAAAGCACCCGGTTTATAAATACTTGACTATACTTTCCCTTTGCCCCCTCCCTTGTACCTGCAACGAAATATGTAATAAAACTAATTCGGCAAACGTTTATCTCGATTAGCATGAAGTATATTTAAAAATAAGGCTTCGTGAGAATACTTAATATATGCTCTATAACAATAAGTGATATTTGCTAGAAAAAGTCAAGTGAATGTAAAACATCAGATTTTTATAAAAAGGTCCACGTGTGCGCGAGTGGTGGCTGTGAACAGCACAACTCAAAGACGAAATATCGTATAAATACCAACCATGGTATTTAAATTCATTATCTTCCAAAGATGCGACACGAAGATTTTCAGAATAATCACTCTACCCAACCTACCCCTTATATCTAAAACTTCAGAATATTCTTTATTTTCTCAAAATTGACTCTAATATTACTTTCTCTACCATGTACGTGGAATAATCACTCTACCCAACCTACCCCTTATATCTAAAACTTCACGATATTCTTTATTTTCTCAAAATTGACTCTAATATTACTTTCTCTACCATGTACGTGGTAGTTAGATAAAGTATTGCATTCCACCCAAAAGTTCGATAACGAGTGATTTCACCGGAAATACATGTTTTGAGTATTTGAATCCAAAAATGTTCATATGTGTGTCAATGAACTGCATACATAGCTCAAAAGCGAATAGTCGGAACAAAACCAAACTTGGCATTTAATTTCAATATCTTCCAGAGATGGGACACGAAGATTTTCAAGAAAACCTCCTACCCCAATTTACCCCTTAGATGGAGCATTTTTGGAAAATTTTGATTTTCTAAAAAATGTCTAACGGTTTTGATTAAAATACCATATACGAGTATTAAAGATATTTACATGACAAATAAAACGCATATCTTGAATATTCTGGGAATAGCCTGTAAAGTACTCTTCATTCGGAAAGAATTTTGTATAATCTTGTACAATGGAAAACGTTAGAGATAGACGAAAACGTCTTTAAAACATGTAGATCTGTTTAAAACACACAATTCATTTCAAAGACGTCTTTTGTTGCATAACCCATTTCTGAGAGCTCGGTTATTAATCTTTAGAATTGTTTATTTTTTGGCATTCTCTTAAAGTCTCTTCAGATTCAGTTGATTCTCGCGATGACATAGTAACAGTATGGAATTTTAAGGCCAACATATAGTTTCCAGTTCTTAAACATTTGACTATCGCTGTTCTCTTTTTGCCCTAATCAAATGTGTAATGTAGCTATTTTTGCAAAGTTTTATTTGGATAGAACGGTAATAGATGAAAAAATCAGCTTTGTTGAGAATATTTTGTATACCCACTAATAAATGATAGAGGGAAAATAAGATCATGTGAAGGTATCACATCAGATTTTTTTAATTAAAATGCCATATATTTAAGATATTTACATGATAAATAAAATACGCATGCTTAATCTTTGGAAAAGTCCTCTTCAAGTCCTCTTCATTCTGGATGACCTTTATATAACAATAAATACAGTGTACAGCAGGAAAAATCGGTTTGATATCTGCATATGGTCAAAATTAGGGTACAAAAGGACATTCTACAAATGCATTATTGCTATAAAATGGATTATCACCAGGCAGAGGGATTTTAGTAAGTCACGTCAGGTACTGTGCCGGACTCACTCCTCCCCTTCCCTTCACAACATCCGTTTTGTTGCAATGTTCCATTTGTTCGCTGTATACACCATCGTTTGCGGCGGAATTTGGCAGGGAAAACTTCAGTATAAATGGCGAAACCATCAGATGTAATGTATGTCATATAGAGCTCAAACGACTTTAAAATATCACGTTAAACATTACGCCACATTAAGACATTAAACATGTCTAGCATGGTCGTTACCGAATTGTGGAAAAACTTAGAGCCTGTTTTCCGGATGTTGATACTTTTGTAGCCAACGGGAGAAAGATGTTTCGCCATTTAAGGGTATGGAACCTGCAATTCCTTGGCTCCACAACCAATAATAATTGTAACTAGGTGAGGGACGTAGCTGCCGGCTGTAGTACACTAAGCTCAATATTATGACAAAGTTGTTAATGCAATTTATGTCTGACGAGAGAAAAATGCTGCTATACGTCCAGTAAAGGAAACAATTTCACCAGCTTTGTTTTAAGATTTTTCATATATTCAGAATTATGTCAGTAATATTGCAACTACAATAACGTAGGTATTTGCAAGCATAGGCACTAAAAATACCAGAAGCTCTTGAGGCAGCAGAAAAGGTTTCAGAAACACTGAGTAAGGTATCTAGCTGGAATTTTAAAGAAAGGGTAAGAAAGAAACTAAAAGTATTCTAGAGAAGAATTCAGGGTACCTAGAAATGTGTAAAACCAGTGACGTGTTACTGAGGCAGGGAATCTCAAGCAAGTCTGATATTTTTTTATTTGCTCCTATTACATCGGGTATTGTGAAACGTGATTTTTGAAAATATATCAACTTTCTAAGCACTAATTGCATGCAATTTATGTTGAATGTGTTTAGAAAATGTATACTGTGCTTTGTATAACTCACGATGTAACAGAAAATCTGTTGTGATTCAGATGTCTGTACGTAAATAATTTAAATAATAAAGTAAGTTTGTTGTATAATATCAATAGCTAGACATGTTTTCATCTGATACTCCGTAATCCAGATCGACTTGCTTTCGAAGCAGGTTGTAGTGCCTTCAACTGTTCATATTTATTTACAGAGAACACTGCAATGCCGCAATCGCTTGCACCTTACATAGCCAAACAACCCTCGGTGCGTTCCTAACTTAATGGTTTACTCACTAAAACCCCTGTGCTTGATTATCATACAACCATGATTTCACTTCATATTTGAAGTCATTTTCATTCAGCTCTTTTACATAAGATGGCAATCCATTATAAAATCTGATGCTGCGAATTAAATAATCATTCTTAACTTTCTGTAATCTTGAATATGGTACATTAAATTTGCATGCCTTCCTAGTATTGCAATTATGAAGATCACTATTCGGTGAATAATTGTTAATATTCTTGGTTACATAAAACAGAAGTTCAAGCATATAGCATCTTAAAAGTCTCTCTTGTTTAAACGGAGGTTTAAAAGATGTTCTTGAAGATACATTCACAATAGTACGAATAGCATACTTTTGCAAAACTAAAATGTCCTTTAATCTTCTACTATAACCATATAACAATAAAGCACCCTATACCGTTTCGATTCAGCTTTCACACTTATCGCCCCTATGTACCCCAATATGACACCCGCTGTTTTTTGTTTTCCGTCACAGCGCTGTTGCAGCTTTCTCCGGTTGCCTTCCCGACTCTCGAGTTGGACAAAGAGACTGCAGCTGTTGGCGAGGATCGTTCTAAATTTGGTCGGTCACAAGTCTTTGTTGAGTGATATGTAGACGCCAACAGATTCAGAGGTAAGTAGACCGTCTCTTGCGCGCCTTTTTCGTCTGTTTTAGCGCAATTAATATTAAATGAATAATTTCTACTCATCGGCTTGTCCTACAGTTCTAGTTGTATTAAGTTAAAATTCCAGCCATTCTTATATCTCTTTGCTCTGATTAATTCTATTTCCTTTTGCCTCAAGTGGTTTACTACCTCCCCATTTTATCCTTTGCGTGTTCCCATTTGTTATCGTGAATGCGTCACGCAGTCCATCGTGGTTGGCTCAAAACACAACATTATGGCATTAGGTAATATATTCCCTTATTAAATTTGGGGTAGTAAGTTTAATCTCTTATTCTGCGGGAAGTGGTAGTTTATGCTCACATGAAAGACTTTGCTCGGAGGTACGATATTTGATTGTGGCTTCTTCCCTCTGTGAAACGTGTGTATGGAGTATACATTCATCGTGCCTTCTCTGACGATATACCGTCGTGAGGGTTATTTTCTAAATTCCATTTAGGATATGTTTATTCATGTCATTCCTGCTTTCCACAGAATTCGGGATTGAATTTTCTACATATATTTACTTTTCATGGGGCCATTTATTATGTTTTATAGGCTTCTCAGGTAGTTAGCTTTTGGCACTGGATTCTCGTCAGTTTTACTTGTGATTTAATTATTCAAGGGTTAAAGTATAACTGCTCTATACTATTGTTAATGTGTATCATGCGCTGCGTGAGCAGTGTTACCGAGTTGTCCAGTTGTCACATCACGTGATATGGCCTATGGTGGGGTATAGTTACTCAAACATAAGATTATAGTCATTGATCATTATTGCGCGTGCTGTTTGCGGAATTATATTTGATTATTACTCGCAACTCTCTTTTTAGTAACTAATTTCGGAGATGAACTTGGCTGTATATTTATGGATAATGTTATACCTTATTTTACGCCACCATGTTTCAATGCCTGTCCTTAAGATGTTTTAGTCACAATGTTAGTTTTCATTTCACCCTTTATCGTATTACGAGCGACTAGTCTAGTGGTAGGGTAAAACATTCACCCTCACAGGAATATATGAACTGTGTTAGTCATGTGCGTATAGTCGGCGTGAATTCGTCAGAGGTTGACTTTGGACTATAAAGCATGGTAGTGATTATGCTAATGATTGCTATTCACTGTAAATACTGATAATTTGGGCATAGTTATGTTGATGTCGCTTTGACTAAAATTTAGCGTGTATGTGCGCTAGCATCGAAACTCTTGTATACTGATAGTAGGATTTCATTATCATGCCAGTGTGGGTCATGAGCACGGACCCTTGGAATTCATGGACACTACATTAGCAGAAGGTTTTAAATGTTAACATTATTATTATGCCATAAGGGAGTTGATTTATAATCGTTAAATATTGGAAAGCAATTTATTATTTCTATTCACTGCAAAATAATATTGTTATTATTGGGCTTATTCAGTTCCTTGATATTTCCGTTTACAGTTTTAATTGTGTAGATGTTATAATACTTATTGTTATAAAACTTCCAATAATACTTGGCTATTCCAATTTTGTGAAGCGTAACGTTTCTGTTATTATGTTTACTTAACCTTTGCAAGAGTTAAGTTTGGCACAACAGTTTACTATTTCAATTTTGTAAATCTTAGCAGTTGTTACTACGCTTAGTCAACTCATTTACGGTGTTAAAGTATGGCGAACATTGTATAATTTTATTCCTGCCTGAGAGTACACATGAACCATTGGTTTGCCTGAAAAGTTATTGCTGTGCAATGTCCCAGGTTTATTGCTATTGTTCCTCCAATTGCAGATTATTGAGAATAACATTTATTTTAAGGCAGCGGGATTGGCCAGTCCTTGACTTTCATTTTGCGGGCTTATGCTATTAACATTAAGACCGCTGTGGTTAACTTCATTTTGGAACTCTTTTGGGTAACCCATTATTTAAAAAATATTAAATTAAGCTGAGTTTATTTATGGACGTCTTTTAACTGCGGTGGCCATAGTGTCCTATTCTATATTGGGCGTGAAAAGACCTTTAATTTTGCTCAAAGACGTCTTTATCAGGTTTGAGGTTCTTTTACGTGCCACAAATCTACGATATGGGAATCTACGAAGGAAGCCATGTTAAGGATTATTTACGGAGCTTTCTATAGTAGATTTGATAGTAGTTTTTCAATCGTGATTTGTTTCAACAAATAGCTCGTTTGCTGTGTTTTTATATGGCTTAGGCTTTATTTAACCTTCCTTGCTTTTGCGTGCAAGCAGCAATAATATTCTCCATTTGTTATATGTAATGCCCCTTGCCGGGTAGCTCGTTTGTTTGGACCAGTGCGCGCGCGTCAACGTGTGCGTGAGCCGCGCGGGAAAGGCACCCAGGATGTAGATTGTTGGCACGTACGTGCTTCTTTAGTATTGCGTATTGCATTTAAAGGAAAAATTTACTTGTCTGGGGTTTTATGTGGTCTATTCTGTATGTTAGTATTTTGTTGGCCTCTATTCTAGTGGATGCTCCCCGCGGCGTAGATTCGCGTTCTTTATATCGTATTCCATGTTATGTGTTTTGGTTTGTGATATTCTATGGGGACTGGATTGACACTTTGACAGAATATTAGGTGGCCACTGAGGTTGTTGTTTGAACGGGAGCTTTACTGTTGATGAAACTAAAATTAAATTATGCTTTATTTATGGACGCTCTTTAACTATTATGGTTCTTAGCGTCCCATTCTATATTGGGAGTGAAAGTACTGAAATTTTGCTCAGAGGTCTTTTCATTAAACCTTGAAGTTCTTTTACGTACCATAAATCTACAACAAGGGATTACCGGCTTTCCTTCCCTTCCAAAGGAAGTCATGCTAACGATTTTACGTCCGAAAAAATTCACCGTCCTCTGCCATTACTATTATAGATTAGTTGTAGTTGTTTACATGTGTTATAGTGTGTAGCACAGCTGTATTTCTGTATGTTATTTCAGGTGTCTTAGCTTGCTTGGACATTTTGCGCCTTTATTTTTCTTTTCTTTTCGTGCTGTAGATTTAGTGATTCTGTATAAATACTATTATTATGACCGCTGCGTAAGGGTCAGATTTGATGCTCTTCGAAAGGATCAGTTGCAGTTTGAGTTGTCGGCGAGAAGTCCCTTTGCCTGAATGTGCAGTTTGGACTGGGCTTCTAACAGCGGTGAAAGTAGCTAAGGATATTCCTCTGTTAGGTTCCCTCCGGACATGCTTTGGCTAAGAACATAGAAAGTGTTACTGATTGCCCCTCAAAGAATTTTCTAAAGTTTTGGCGAATCTCGAGAGGGTGCTAGTTGTAACCCTAGGCAGCGGACGAGGCTGGCTTCTAGGTTACAACGTTATATTCAACGTCTGCGGATTTGTGGGAAAAGTGTGCCTGTAGCTACTCGTCCTGCTATCGATGCACTGAGTGTTAGATTTGCGGACTTGTTGGTGAAACTGGCTTTTGCTGTATTACAATATCAGAATAGTATTTCGGAGCAGGGCGCGACTCTGGCCGAAGATGGAAGGTCGCGATGTAAGCTTCGGCCTATAAAGAACAAGGGGTTGATCATCCGTTACTGACTTTGTTTCATGCCACACCTCAATTTCAGGTTCGAGAGATTGAAAGTGCATTTGGCTTTTGCGTTTCTTTGATAAAGCCTGCCGTCTGGCCTTTCGGTATTCTGTGCCGAATGGTCAGCTTAAGCAGTTGCATGCCACCAAATTGAAGGATCTCCCTCTCGATTCGTTGTTTCAGGTCCGGAGTGAGGGAAATGCATTATCAGTCTTTCATTATCGCATGCTAAAGTATTTTGCCCCCTGTAGGGTGGTGGCCCGTTTGTCTGCTAAGTCTTTTATGCCCGAAAGGCATGGAGAAACCTCTTATTGAATATTCAGTAAGCGTTAGGGATTGCTGGCTGATATTGCAGTTGCCTGACTTGAATCAGAGGTTTGTCAGCTAATAATATCAGGGTCTTAACCCGCGGCTCAAGGCTATCCTCGTTTTTGTTTATCCTCCGATTGCTTAGGCGGACTTGTATGACTCTGTGCCCCGCCTCAACCAATTGGTTGAGAAAATGTCTGAATAAGGTACGATATAGTTCGAACCATTTTAATTCTTATTGGATTCCGGCAGTTCATTGTCTTTGTTTAGCAGTATTTTCTCAACAAATATTTGCGTCGTTTTGCGACAAAGCCCCGGCAGTGTGTCATGGATCCTGTAACTGTTAATAGGAATATATTTTCCATTTCCGAGGGTTGGTTAATGGGTCTTAAATTGCAAAATTTTACTTGGAAGCACCGCTGTTTAATTGTTGCTGCTCTACGGTGCGATTGTATCTTAAGTCAGATTTTTTCAGCATACGTTTATAGTCCTGGATTTGGCGCAGTAGTATAAGTATTTTGCATTTGCTCCTATTTATAAGTTTCATTTCCAGCAGGAACTCTCGGCACCTCCATCTGACCTTCAGTTAGGTCAGATTCCGTTTATTAAGAAATCTGAGAGCATTGGTGATTTGTTGCATTTGCAACTGATCAGGCCAGATTAATAGAGGAACTGTTGACGCAGTCTGCCTCGTTATTTGCTGAGCGCACTCGTTTAACATATTTAATAACTTATGATATTAATTTCAGCGATTGTCAAACGGTTAAGTTACCACCTTACATTATGACTCCACCAAAGATCGCGAAACTGTAAAGAAAAAATATAACATTTGTTAGACGAAGGTACTAATCGGCCTTCCAGTTCGAGCTATAGTAGCCCCAAGTTCCTGGTCCCCAAGGGCGAGGACGATTTTCGAACAGTTGTCGGTTATCCTCAGCTGAATAAAAAGACGATTTGCATATATCGGCTCAACATTTTGCTCGCACTCGTCAGTTAATATTTGGATTTTAATAGCGCCTATCATCGGATACCCCTAAACCGTAAACCCTTTACAGCTCTTGCTACCCTTTGGAGGTTATACCAGTTTAATCGTATTCTTTTCGGTATTGCTACGGGTTATGAGGTATTTTCGGGTCTCTTGAATAATTTATTTGGCGCTATCAAATTCCATTATTTATATAATTACTTAGATGACATTGTGATTCACTCATCAGATTTTGAGTTGCATGTTAAGCCCCTGCGCGAGATTTTCCTGCGACTCCAGGCTGCTGGCTCGACGTTCAAGGGAAGCAACGTTCAAATATGCTATTGCGCAAAAAATATTAACTTGATTTTTATCTCTTTAACTGCTGTGGTTCTTAGCGTCCCATTATACATTGGGCGTGAAAGACCGGAAGGTTTCCTCAGAGGCCTCTTTATCAGGCCTCAGATTATTTTACGTGACGTAAATCTACGTCATGGGATCACTGGCTTCGCTTCCCTTCAGAAGGAAGCCATGCTAAGGATTTTTACACCCGAAAAAATCCATCGCCCTCCGCCGTTTTGAGCTTGCGACCTCGGAAACTAGAGGCAGCATGGTAACCACTACACCACAGAGGACGACATCTTAAGAGGGTGATAATGACCTCTCCGGTCTTAGCGTTTTCCTATTTTGATCGACAATTTATTCTTCAAACCGGCGCTGGCAACTTTGCTTGGATTCATAGCATTTTATGAAGTTCCTTCGCTTTGTAGTGGGATATTCATTACTGGATAATAATACTGCTATTAAACAGGAACTGATGTATAATATACACAACTTAAACGGAAAAATATAGACTAAACTGGAGAGATCATGTTCAACGTATACCCAATAATAGAATAGAAAAGCTGCAGTGGGATAAAATACAAAATGAAAGAGTAGCATTGGACGTCCTTAAAAGAGATGGCATGAAGAATTCTGATGCGGAACAGGCCGAAAGGCGTAATCCTCGAAGGTGACGACGATGATGATAATCAATCTAGTTCACATGCCACAGCGGCAATTTTGTTGTAAGAATTTCCGGACGGGAGACGTCCCATTTATTAAACCTCCATGGCCTTGTTCTGATGCAGAAGCCAAATTCTCTATCCATGAACTTGAAACTTTCGCTGTTCTCCTGAACCTAAGGAAGTATCACCAACACCTCGAACATATCCATTTTATCCGAGAATGTGATAATGAAACGTTCACTTGGGCTCATGCAGTACCGCGCAAGACAGGAAGATTGGCACGTTAGTGTTGCCGGATAGGAGCGTTTAAGTTTACCCGCATCATATTTACGGATCAGAAAATGTTGTCGCAGATGCCTTAACTCGTCCGTTTGATGGTCTTCTAGTTGTTATGTTTTGCCTAAGCAGCATTCTGCCTTTTATGCTAACGTATCTTTCCCTGAAAAGTATTCTTCCATCGTCTATTATCAGGAGTCGGATCCTACACTTGCACCTATCATAACCAACCTTAGCAACGCCATACCATCCCCTGCGTAATCCTTAGTCAAGGATCCCTTATGATCAAAGTAAATTTGTTCACAAATTGAGGTCACAAGCCTTGATTCTTATAACCTTTCCCTAGCATCATGGGTTGCAGTGGGGAGGACATTAGGGAAATGCTAAGACGCAGAAAAAGATCGAAAGTACTTTATTTGAAAGGGTGTGACCGCGAGATAACCGTCAGGATAAGCGCTTGTCATAGTTGTATGATGGCTAGCCCACGCAGAGAACCATGCGGAGTGAACTAATTTCTGAGGTTATTAGTAAGACATTTCAGAAATTATTTGTAGAGTTTTTCGGACATTTTGTTACGTTGGTTCTGGGTAATACATTTTAGTCGTTGTTGACGCCTTTTCGAAAAATGTTTGTTTATTCCCCGTCCCGGTTGCCAATTCATTTCAGGTTACGAAGGCACTTACCGCCATCTATTCTGCGTTCAGTTTCCCCTACTTATTTGTTTTAGTTTCCCGTTTTTTCAGTAATTAACGGGCGTTTTGCTTTGACTGGAGGATTAAGTGTATCACTATGGGTCCTTATTATACGAGGCCGTCCCATGCGGAGCTTAAAAGTCTCTTATAGCATATGATTTTCATCGGCACAATCAGTGGTATACACTTTTTGCATAAGCTATAATTTAACTCAGCCCATCATGAGTCACACGATGCTACTCTATTTGGTTTAATGTTTTCAATTAAACATTCCTTGCCGTTGGCCAATTTATGGTCGATTAATGACTTACTGCCTGAAAGTTTTACTGCTAAGCAGTTTAGAAACAGTTGGTCTCGTGCGTTGAAGAATTTAAGAAAGGCTCACGCTAGTGCTGAGCGCCTAAGTGATAAGAAATGTCTTCCATCGCTTTTAAATTTAGTGATAGGTGATGTGTAGGATGTATCACCTATCAGATAAAATAAATGCTTTGCAGCTAAATTGGGGCCCGTTTCTAGGACCCATCTGTTATACAGGCGTTGCTTATAGGTGTATCATGGCAGCTTGCTCAGCCGGTGACGGGGCAGATTCGTTGCGCGCACATTTCACAGCCGAAACCTTATTTTTCTTAAAAGCCTGGGTTAGTTTTTAAATTTTGTTTTCTGTTCTTGATTTATTATGAGGTGGATTGTTTATTTTGTTGTTGTTGTGGTCATAGGTTACGTGTGTGCGAGACTTGTCGCCCTGCTTGCTGCAGTTTAATTAATTTATTTTTATCTATTGAGCTGTATTTGTAAATTTTGGCCGTTTTTTTCTTTCCTTTATTGCATTTAATTGTAGCTGAACCTTTGTAAGTTCATATTTAATGAATTGTTTGAGATGTTAAATTCTGGCACTTTATGATCCTTTCAGTCTATCTGTTATCTTATTATTGCTGTCACTTTTTAGTAATTTTTATAGGCCTTTTTACCTAATATTATATTAAATTGTGTCATTCAGCGCCTATTATATGTTTATATGTCTTCTGGCTTATCCATTTTCACCCGTTCGGAATTATGATGTGTTTGTGTTGCATTATTATTTCCTGTTCTGTTGTCTTCTTTTTCGTTTGTAGTGTGCCTTCTGCTCCCTTTTTAATTGTCCTTTTCGCACTCTTTTCAGAGTGCAGCTCCCGGTTGCAGCGGAGATGGAGTTATTGTTGCTCCGCTGTGAAGGTGTATAGATCCTGTTACCTGTTTCCGAGCTGCGGCTTGATATGGGGCTGTCTTCTCTTGACTCTTGGATCTGGCCCTGCCTATTGGACTCCTCCATCTCATAAGTTTTGTTGGCTCGACCTTGTGCAAGGAGCGGCGAAGGTCCGCCCTATGTGGCAATTGCCGTTCTAAGCTTCTTTATGATGATTATTTTCGAACTGGTTCCTTTCCTCATAAGTGAATGTGCGCATTCACTGCTGGTAAAGTGTGTGTTGGTGCTCAAGGATTTATTGAGCGTGTGCATTCTTTTTCCCGATGTTCCTTTCCTATTCCTAATTTTCCTTTCTTCGCATAACTGCAATTCTTTTTGGGGGAGGGTTGTACCGTTTGATTATCGTTTCCACATTTACCGCGCCTATGTACGCCAATTTGACCGCACTTTTTTCGCCATACCCCTGTTGTCTTCCCGACCCTCGGGTGCGAGGGAAGGGTTATCAATTTGCTCGTTCACAAGTTTTTTTTTCTTTTTTGACTGATATGTGGACGCAAACTGATTCAGAGGTAATAAGCTTTCCCTTGCACTCCTTTTCATCCGGTTTTGTCGTAATTCAAGTTAAATTCATAATTTCTACTGATTGGCCTGTTCCACAGTTCTAGTTACATTAAGCCAAATTCGAGCTATTCTTATGTCTCTTTGCTCTGATTCTGTGTAAGCAACAGGCTAGCAGCCAAATCGCTTCGGGTATGTTACTAATTCCCTATTTTATCTTTCGCGTGTTCCCATTTGTTATCGGGCACGCGTCACGCGGTGCATCGTAATTGGCCAGAAACACAAAATTTGGTATAAGATCTAATTTTATGATAAACCAGAAGTATTATTTTTAGTGATGTTATGTAACATTTAAAATTTTTTGAGTTGGAAAATGTAAATTCCCATTACATATATGCGCTAGATGTTATCGTCAGTTGGATTCTCAGCTGAAGATGGGAGAAACATCTCTCGAAAGCGCTCCTGCGATAACAACTAGCGCATATATGTGATGGGAATTTACATTTTCCAACTCAAAAATTTTTAAATAAGATCTAATGTATTTCGTACTTAATTTTTGGCTGGTGTGTTTTATATCCTTTTCTGCGGGAGTGGTAGTGCTCACCTGAGAGATGTTGCTCGGAGGTGGGGTATTTGATTGCAGTTTCTTCCCTCTGTGGTGCGTGTGGATGGAGTATGCATTAATCGTCCCTTCTCTTACGACATACTGTCGTGAAGGCTAGTTTCTAAATTCCATTTACAATATCTTTACCTTATTCCTACTTCCCGCAGAATTCGAGATCGAAACTGCTACAGGTATGTATTTTTCATGGGCCCATTATATTATGGCTTATAGGCCTCTCAAGTAGTTAGCATTTGCACAGAGGTTTCCCCAGTTTTACTTGTTTAATTATTCAAGGCTTAAAACATTGTTGTATACTATTGTTAATGTGTATCATGCCCTGCTTGAGCAGTGTTGCCGAATTGGCCAGTTGTGATATGGCCTATGATAGGGTATAGTTACTCAAGCATAGAATTATGGATCTTGACAATTGTTACGTGTTCTGTTTGCAGAGTTATATTTGATTATTACTTGCAATTTCTCTTTTTGGTAATCAATTTCGGGAATGAATTTGGCTGCATATGTTAGTGGGTAACATTTTACCTTCAGGTAGGCAACCATGTTTCAATGCCGGTCTTTAAGGTGTTTTAGTCACAGTGCTAATTTTCATTTCACTCTTTATCATACTACGAGTGATTAGTCTAGTGAAGGTGTGTGGCATTGTATGGGTTTTACTCTCACACGAATATATGAGCTGTGTTAGTCATGTGCGTATAGTCTGGCGTGAAGTCGTCAGAAACTGCCTTTGGGCTATAAAGCATAGTGATGATTATGCTAATGATTGCTCTTCACTGAATAGACTGATAATTTGGGCATGAATATGTTAATGTCGCTGTGACTAAACTTTAGCGTGTGTTTACCCTAGCATATAAATCCTTCTATACTGATAGTAAGATTTCATTATCATGTTGGCGTGGGTCATGATCAAATTTAGTAATTTCAAGGATACTGCAGTACTGCAATTCTGTAAATGTTAACATTTCTTTTCTGCTGCCCAGCGATTTGATTTATAATCGTTAAATATTCGAGAGCAATTTATTATTTCTATTCCTTGCATCGCAATACTACTATTATTAGCCTTATTCAACTCCTTTATATTTGTTTAAAGTTTCGAGAAGCCTTACAATTCTAATTCTGTAGGTATTAAGAATCTTATCTTTATTTTCATGTAGCGTTTTTCCAATTGTAAAACGTTCAATAATTTTTCGCAACTCCAATGTTTTGAAACTAGTTTTTTTGCTATTATGTTTACTAAGGCTTTGCAGCTGTTAAGTTTGGGAGAATAGTTGACTGTTTCAATTTTGTAAATCTTAGCGTTTGTTATTACGCTTATTTAGCTCATTTAAAGGTGTTAAATTTTGGCGAATAGTTTATGCTTTTAATCTGGCTCTGTGTTATTTGTATGGTATTTATTCCTCCTGAGAATACACATGAATCACTGGTTTTCCTGAAGGTTTATTCTTGGCAATGTCCCAGGTTTATTGTTATTGCTCCTCCAATTGATTGTTGAAGTGATTGATTATTCAGAATAAAATTTATTTTAAGTCAGCGGCATTGGTGAGTACTTTACTTTCCTTTTCCTGGCTTACAGTTTTGACAGTAAGACATTTGTAGTTTCCTAAAATTTGGTTATTCCATTGTTTACTAAGATATCTATATTAGACTTGATAAGAGTTTTAGAGACCTCATAGTTTGGTGTGCTTTGTACATGGCTTAATCTTTGTTTGCGCTGCCGTTTTCACATGCAAGTGAAAATATTTAACGTTTCTTATATCTAATGCTCCTTGCTGGACCACTCGTCTCTTTGGAGCCAGTGTGCGTGCGCGAACATTTGGGAGAGGCGGGCGGGGACAAGCAACCAGGGTGCAATATTTATAGTTGCTTTCAAATAATGCATTTCTTTTAAATACTTCACCGAAATTGTATTATAAATGCCTCTTAACAGATATACTACTTGTTGTAATCTTATAAAGTAATCTTTGTGATCACTCCAAATTAATTCTGAGCCTAAAGCATACCAAATATCTTTACATTCTGATTAGCCAAACTTCCTGGATCTTCTCTAAAACTAAAAGCAAATTTTTGTAGTTTTCTGTGTTTCCCAAGAACCCATTGCTGTAAAACCATCTATTTATATCATGCGTGTCGTTACTATAATCATTAAGAATATCAATAACATGTGTGGTGATCAAGGTTAAATAATATGCATATAGCACTGTTTGAAGAATTACATTATTATGTAAATCACTCATCATAATAGGAAACAGAAATGGTCCCATAATGGATAACTGGAAACAATGGGTGTTTTTAAGCTATTCTTAAAATTTACATAAACCACATTATTAGTCCAATTAGCAAGATAAAAACATTTATACTCCGTGTTTATCATTCCGTAATAATTCAATTTTTGAGAAGTAGGATATAAGATATATAATCAAAGACTTTACTTAAATTAAATAAAAAAACAGGTTATGATCTTTATCTTCGTATGCTTCATAAATTACCTTAAGAGATCATCAATTGCATCCATTATACTTTTTCCGAGTAAAATATAAACTGACACTGCGTAAGGATATTTTTGCTTATAAAATATTGTCATAGTTGTTGTAAGACAATCCTTTCAAGAACCTTACCGAGTATGGGTACAATTGCAATTGGTCCGTAATTTCTTGGATTTTCTGTGACAACATTTTTATAAATAGGAACTAGATGTAAGGGCGGCTTAAAATTACCTTTTGTTTAACCTTTGGGCTCGGGCTTTTGGTTTGGAGTTGGTCAGTCTCCATAGCCTCCTCGAAGGGAGGGCCCACGCGCTCAGAGCCAGAAACCGATTCAAGCGCCGAGAATCGGTTATGGATGCCGATGGGTGAGGGGTGCCGCTGAGCGCGACTTGTCCCAAGAGCTTTCTGGGATTGCGACCTCCGAGGAGGAGAAGGTGAGCTCTGCTTGCTGTGAACACGCGGAGGGTCTTTTAAAAAATCTTCTCTTCGAAGTTTCTGCTTCGGCTTTTTCTCAGTGGCTGGTGACTTCATAGACTTTGGACCAGGTTTATAGGGCTTGATAACAGTAGCAGACTTGGACGGCCGGACGGTAGTGGCGGTCAAGGCAGTCATGGTCCAAGTTTGAGTCCCAGCATCCTTCCGGGGTACTGGCGAGGCAACAACAGAACTGAATGTTCCCGATCGCAGGAACGAAGGTTGGCGCGCATGGTAACGCTTCCGGGCTTCGGCGAAGGAGAGTTTCTCCTTTACCCGGATCTCCTGGATCGCCTTCTCGTCCAAATACCACGGACAGTCGCCAAATGAAGCAGAATGTGACCCTTTGCAATTGACGCAGACGGGGGCTGTTGAACAGGCACTTTCGTGTGAGGGCTGGCTACATGTTGCACAGATGTTAACGGCACTCTTACATGAGACTTGCGTATGCCCAAAAAATTGGCATTTAAAACAACGCAGAGGTCTAGGAATATAAGGCCTCACAGAAATCCGTTCGTACCTTGCGGAGATGCTCGTGGGCAGATCGACTCCATCAAATGTTAGAAACAGGGTACGAGTGGGTACCAATACGCCGTCGCGTTTGGCCTGCACTCGATGAACCGCTGTCACCTTCTGGTCTGCAAGATATTCTACCAGGTCCTCGTCCGATATGCCATCGAGGCTATGCGTGGTGACAACGCCTCGACAAGAATTCAAGGTGCGGTGCTTCTCAACACGGACAGGATAACCGTGGAAAAGCGTAGCGCGCAACAGGGTCTTACTTTGCTGTTCGGATTTGGTTTGAACCAACAGGGAACCAATCCGAAGACGAGTGCAGGACTGAACCGCACATGAAGTAGCGTCAATGCCCTTCTGGATAATAAAAGGGTTCACCTTCTCAAACGTTTGATCTTCCTCAGTTCGCGAAATCACTAAGTAACAACCACTTGTTTGTGGTGCTACTTGTGTTGCAATCACTTTACGGCGCTTGTTATTTATAATGGAGAAAGGGTGCTCCATAGCGAAACGAATCATCCACCATTGCAACCGTCTCCGACCTCGGGCTCTGACTTCCCGGGCGTTACCCCGGCTTGGGTGAGTGGCCTATCTATACCTATCTCACCCCAGGGTCACACGTCCCAGAACATAGACAGAGGGACCCAATCGCCGTCAGAAGTCAGCAGCTCATGCAATGGCCCCCCCGCGGGACTGCAGTTGAACAGCGGATACGAACACATACCCTACATGACGACCCGGGTGGTGGGGATGACGCCATTACCCACTCACCCAGCTGCGCACCCAGTGCGCGGGTATCCGTCAGGCTGTTTCCACGGAGAATTTAAATAAAAAGATAAAAGAAACTAAAAGTGTGTGGGCGTTTCGCACGCAAGGTAGGCCGGCGAAGAAGTAAAAGAGACGTGTAAATGAATGGGCGTGGGCGAAATGTGCAGAAGGAGAAGAGAAGAAAGAAACGATGGCGAGGCGCGACATGGAATGAAATGCACAGAACGCACGAGAGACTACCTTGAGTCCCCCGGTCACAAGAACGAACATACCTCGACCGGACGGGGATGAACGGATGAAAATAGCGATGAGTGGCTCGGGAACCCCCGGGTACGCCAAACCCGTACTCACATAAGGTGAGCCCCTGGGGGTTCCAATAATGTGCCCTTCGTGATCTACAGATCTCAATCCGACCGACTTTTGAATGTGGAGTTACCAAAAAGAAGCAGTTTTCCTGACACATAAAACATCTCCAATGCAACTGAAATCTCCAAGAAATTGCCAATACTACAAGACATTATCTGAAAACTGCTGTGCATGGTGTCGTAGAAAGAATGTGTACGTTGAAAAGAGAACGGCGAACATATTTCCAATGTTTCGAAAAACTCCATTCTTTGGCAAATATGCGACGATCTCAATTATCATAATATTTATAGCGGTTTAGTGTTTTAAGTGACTGTTGAAATACACTATAACTTAAAGGATCATATATTCAACACCTAGATGCGGGAAGAATAAACATATATACATAAATTAGAGGAGAAGAATATATCAAATGACAGTAGTTTCACGGTTAGAAAGCATGAACAAAGACGAATTACAAAACAAGCATTCAGATATAAACCAGAAGGCCGACGTTCAATGAGACGACCCAGAGCCAGATGGGAAGATGTCTTTGCGTCGGAATGGACTTCATGGCCTAACCTTGAAAAGGAAGTAGAAAAGCTGTACACTCTCACGCAAAATATGCCACTACTAAAATTAATCTGGTTTAACTGGAATCGCTGATTACAAAAAGATCCTTGACGACTGTACATTGCTAGCACGAAGGATTAAGGTATTGAATTCTTCGGGAGACTGACAGTAACTAGGCTATGTAGAGACAGCGATCTTACTTACAGAGCAGAATAAATCTTTCAATCTGACCATTCTAGGCATTTTTAAAATATAATTCCTATTTGTGTATGCTGTAAGATGAAAAACATTATCTTGGCCTAGAAATTTCTTTTCTTGCCCGTTTGTATGCCGTCACGACCATATAGGTGGCGTCTAACTTCGGAAATTTGCTCATCAGCAGTGTTGTTGCTTTATTTATACACAGTTCTAAAATTTAATTTCCAATATAATTAAACTAAAAACATTCCTTCTTATAGCTGAAAATCGTAACTGGAGAAAATATAAGACAAGGCGCTAAGAATTACACAGCAGAAACTGTCCCATAGTTTACATTTTTCTATGAATTGTTTTATTTGTTATTTTATAAATGAGTATGCACTTAAATTTGGAAAGATGTTATTTCAGGAAACGCCGATTTAAATATAGACCTATAGACTGTTTCAGATGTAGTTAATATTTGGATAAAATCTGAGTGGAAAAACACACACGTTTCAGCAAAACGGGCTTTAATAACTCTATAGTTATTACTCTTTATGAAATTAAGTCCATTCTGCCATAATGTAAGGAAATACTTCCAAGCTTCACCTTTTCCTGCCGAAACTAGTGAAAAAAAGACTCTTGCCAGCAGGGTCTGGATTCATTGTTTATTATAATATGAGAAGCTCCAAGTAAATTTAATTTTGTACTATATATACAAGATAAGAATCAAAATAATATTGATCTTGTAGAGAAATACGTTAGTCTAGTTCCACAGGTAATCTACAGAGGCTAGTCGTGTAGCTTCAGATTTATTTACTAATTGCGGAGTCCACTGAGCACGGTAGCTTTCTCAACCAAGAAGCAACACATCCAAAGAACACAGTTGAATATCATAATATATATGGCATCCCCCTTTGAGATATCGGAGTAAAGTAAAATCACTGATACTTCCAATATCCATTTCGATTCACGCACATCAAACTAAGAATATCTCGCTAATGCAAAAATTGCGGGAACAGTAACCTCAAACAACCAGAGAGTATGGGTCAACAATGTTGATTTCCCACTTATACCACGTCTGGAACAAAATAAAAGATTTTCTATATCAAATCTTTGCACCATAATAGCTAATAACATGTTAGGGAATACGGTGTGAAACCGCCTTAACCTATAACATACCTCCTTGAAGTATCTCCTAGCCAGAAGTTACGATGTGTTAATCTTTCGTACAAGAGTACAATTCCGTGCAGGAACTTGACAAACAACCACTAAGTATGCAGGTAAGTTTCGAAGGAAGCAATTATTGAATTTACTTCTCTCTGATACACGCCTTTGCTTTACCTATAAACAGAAAGGTGGCACTTTCAAGTACTGCAAGGAAGTGCAACCAATAAGAACATGAAAGACACGTTTCCCTCTTCCTTATAACAATCACGGTAGTTTAACAATGAACACAAACCTAACTTCACTCAGCAATAACATCAAAGCTAGAAGTTTCTGTAAGAAAAGACTAAGGGCCGGTTTCGCCAACCGAAGTTAAAAAAAAATCTGATCTGTAACACTCACATGACTTTCTCTACTCTTGTACAAACTATTTTTACAAACTCTTATTCTCCATCTATTTCATATTAATCGAGATAAACATTTGCAGAAACGACCTTTTGACATGCAAAGTGAATTACATTTTACACATAGCGACCAGCTCTAAAAATATTTGACTCGCTAAAGGCCTACTATGTTCCCCTTGTTTTGTATTTGCAAGTGCAATATAGAAATGCAGTAGCCTTTAAGCATAGACGTATCTCTTAGTTGCTGGATGCTATGTGCAGCACCATTCTCTTTGCCAATACTTTTGGAGACATTCCCAGAAAATTCAAGATATACATTTTATTTGTCATGAAAATATCTTAAACATATGATTTTATAATCAAAATCGTTAGAGCCATGTTTCAGAAAATTAACATTTTCGAAAAATGTTGCATATAAAGGGTAATCTGGGGTGGGAAAAGTTTCTTGAAAATCTTTGTGTCGCATCTCTGGAAGATACTGAACCTAAATAACAAGTTTGGTGTTTATCCGACTGTTCGTTTCTGAGTTATGCTGTTCACAGACACACACACACACACGAACATGTTTCCAAAATTGCTTTTTTTGGATTCAGGGGGTCTCAAAACATATATTTCCTGTGAAATCTCGGTATCGAATTTTTGGGTGGAATACAATACTTCCCCTACTTACTATCATAATAGAGAACGTAATACTCTAACATCTTGTTTGTTAACAATGTGTCCAAAACATTTCGTTAACGTAAAAGATAACTGCGAACGCTAGATTTCAGGAAGGCGGTGGCCGAACTACACTGCTTCTGACATGGATGTATATAACAACTGGATTTCCTACGTATGTACTGAGATTGCGAGCCGTCGTAGGCAGCTCCGCCGCCGTACTGGACGGACCATCAACGAGTGTGATAATGAATCTCACAGTTACTTAAGCTCTATAACATCACAATCAGCAGCGTCATTTACTTTCTGCTTGGGGAGGGGTGGTGCAAGATTGCCTGAAGCAGTTTCCCGAATTTTTATGTGAGTTTTAAAGGCAGGTTTAGCCAAAAACATAAGTTTTCACTGCTCAAATATGAAATATTTTTATTAAAAGTGCAATTGTAATTTTTCTTTTGTTGGAGTAATGATAACCAGTATCATAATCATTTGTTGTGACCTAGGGGGGAATTTAACCCCCTGCCCCCCCTAAATGACGGGCCTGATCACAATCTAACGTTTTTTTGTAATCCTTTAATAAATAGATGTACACATTTAACATCAGTATAGTTGCGGCTTCGGAGATATTAAAACTCGTCTACCCTTTCTTTCTTGTATTTACAACAATAACATTAACTTAACGAAATTACATGTGTATTTTACAGCTTGCAACAATTCCTCCGATTTGAGTTCACTGACAACACCAGTGCAAGTGTGTAGAAAAAAGCCACAAGAATCTTGCAACTGAACTGAACTATACCCTCAATAGCTTTTGGGCAAAAACAACTCAACTATGTCCTTAACAGGTAACATTAATATGGCAAACGCAAGTTAGCTAAAGCTTATACCTACAGAAGATCACAGAATCGATCAAGTGGTCAAGCTAATAGTGTAAGATTCTCCAAGAAAACAAATTTTCTTACCAAGAATATGTGCCCATACCTTTTCATAAGTAAGGACAACCATATGGTATGATCTTTCAGTAACACAGCTACACATATGCCTATGCAACCCTTAGAGATGAACAGAAAATTGAAACTCCATATTTTTTAAGTTTTAGGGCTTCCTAAAATGAAATAGATACTTCAAAATTAATTTATAAATTCTTTCCCAACAAGTTGCAAATAATACTGGAATTCTAAACAAACTTACTGCTATCATTGCTCATACTAACTTATTGCTATTAGAAAAATAATTTATCAATTATCATAAACTGTTAAGAGTGTGTAATTAATGCTTCAGCCCTCCAAAACACTATATAATCATTAGATAAAGCATTTATCTAATTGTAGATTAAGGGCAAAGTCTGATTTAACTATGAAGTAAAGTTACTATAATCTGCTTACATGAGTAGGTATATATAGAGAGAGGGAGGCCACTTTTTTGCGTTTATATGGGAAAGGATAGGGAAAACGAGGCTAGATGCGACGGTTCAAGGAGGAAAATGCGTTTATATGGGCGAGATAGGGAATACGAGGACTGACGCTAGGCTAGTCAGATGCTAAAGGAGGGAGGGATATGCTTTATACGAGAGAGATAGGGAATACAAGGAAAGATGCTAGGCTAGACAGAGGCTGAGTAAAGTATGGTTTATATGAGCGGTATAGGATAACGATGAGAGGTGTTAGACTAGACAGGGCTTGAAACGTAGTGCATGGTTTATATGAGAGATATAGGAAAACGAGGAAAGGTGTTAGGCTAGACAGAGGTCGAGGAGTAGAGTATGGTTTATATGAGAAGTATAGGAAAACGAGGAGAGGTATTAGGTTAGGAGAATTGAGTATGTGTTTATAAGGAGAGACGAGAAAACGGTGAGAGATCCTATGCTAGGATAGACAGGTGTTAAAGTTAGGTTAGATAGGAAACCAAGGAGTGATACTCAGCTAGAGGGGGGCAGGAGGGAATACTCTTTATGAGAGGTAGGGGATCAGGGGAGTGGTGTTAGGCTAGACAGAGGTTGAGAGTAGAGTATGCGTTTATATGTATGGGAAGTATAGGAAAACGCGGAGAGGTGTTAGGCTAGACAGAGGTCGAGGAGTAGAGTATGGTTTATATGAGAGGTACAGGGAAACGAGGAGAGGAGTTAGGCTAGGCAGAAGTCGAGGAGTAGAGTATGCTTTATATGAGAGGTATAGGAACAGGAGGAGAGGTGTTAGGCTAGACAGATACTAAAGGAGTAGCAATATGGACTTATATACAGGAGAGATAGGGAATAGGAGGTGCTAGACTTGAAAGCGACTTTAGACGTAATCTTAGTGGAAAACTGTTTGATGTCAATGTTAGACCGCTAATTCTAGACATGCCCATCACGTAACCTATTCAGGGAAAAGGTGAGTTGTTCAGGGGAAAAAGGTGACTGCTCAGGGAAAAAGGTGACCCACAAAGGGAAAAAGTCGACCAGTAAAGGGAAAAACGTGACCAGCAAAGGGAAAAAGGGTGAGCAACAAAGGGAAAAAGGTGACCACCAAAGGGAAAACGGTGAGCCATAAAGGGAAAAAGGTGACTGCTCAGGGAAAAAGGCGACATGCAACGCGAAAAATGTCACCAGCAAAGGGAAAAAGGTGAGCAACAAAGGGAAAGAGGTGACCACCAAAGGGAAAACGGTGAGCCATAAAGGGAAAAAGGTGACCTGCAACGGGAAAAGCTAACCCACTAACACTAACAGGTAAGTAATTCAGCTAGTATTGCAAGAGGTTGACTGGAGCATAGCAGTGTATGATTTCACAGGTAATTCAGCTAGTATCGTATGTATTTAGGCTAATTCATCTAGTATCACAGGCTAGATTCCAGAGGCTAACTGTATCATGGCTCTGCATGATTTCACAGGTAATTCAGCTAGTATCGTAGGTATTTAGGCTAATTCAGCTAGTATCACAAGAGGATAGTTTCTAGGGTAGGGTATAGCATAGTTTCATATTTCACAGTTAATTCAGAGGGTATCGTAGGTATTTAGGATAATCCAAGTAACATAGGTGTTTAGAGTAATTAAGCAAGCATTACAGGAAGGTAGGTTACAGGAATTGGTTATAACCTAGCTTCGTATTTCACAGATAGTTCAGGTAATATCGTAAGTATTTGAGGTAATCGACATAGCTTCACAGATATTATTGATAAATTCGGTCAGAGATTTGTATCACAGCTATTTAAGGTAAATGCAGGTGATTCAGGTTGTATCAATGGTATTTGAGTCATTTTAACAGGTAATTCAGATAGTATCACGGATGATCGTGCTAATTTAGAGCAGGACTTCGTATCAGAGCTAGTTAAGGTAATTTCACATGATTCGGGTAGTATCACAGGTATTTAAATCATTTTCACAGCCAATTCAGCTAGTATCTTGAGCATTTAAGCTAATTCAGCTAGTATCACAGAAGGCTAGATTCCAGAGGCTAACTGCATCATAGCTATGCATGATTTCACAGCTAATTCAGCTAGTATCGTAGGTATTTAGGCTAATTCAGGTAGTATCACAAGAGGATAGATTCTAGGGTAGGGTATAGCATAGTTTCATATTTCACAGTTAATTCAGAGGGTATCGTAGGTATTTAGGATAATTCAAGTAACTTAGTGCTTAGAGTAATTAAGCAAGCATTACAGGAGGGTAGGTTCCAGGGGTTGGTTATAGCCTAGTTTCGTATTTTACAGATAGTTCAGGTAATATCATAAGTATTTGGATAATCAGCATAGTTTCACAGATGCTCGTAATAATTTCTATCAGAGATTTGTATCACGGCTATTTAAGGTATATGCAGCTGATTCAGGTTGTATCAATGGTATTTGAGTCATTTTAATAGGTAATTCTGATAGTATCACAGGTGCTCGTACTAATTTAGAGCAGGAATTCGTATCTGAGCTATTTAATGTAATTTCACACGATTCGGGTAGTATCACAGGTATTTAAGTCATTTTAACAGGCAATTCAACTAGTATCACAGGTACTCATGGTAATATAGAGAGTAATTCGATTATAAAACTTTTCTCATCCAGCGTTACAACAATTTATATACTTTTTTCTAAATCTTACAAATTTTTATATGTTAAACAGTTATTGTACGATGCAGAGAGGGATAAACTGTATATGGTTTACAAACTGAAAAGCTTTGCGTCAACATACCTTTATTTTAGTTCGTTATAGATGTCTCTCCCCTTTTATCTAGGCTTGAGACTAGCACTAGGATTGCTCCTAATGGCAGGGTTACCACCTTCCCTTCCATCTTCTTCTTTCTTCATCAGGCGTCAGCTATCTGCATATACAGCACACAGATAACCTTCTTTTTTAAGATTGTAGACTCACGAGAAAATCTTTATCTTTAACTTACATTCTTTTAAGCACTGTTTGTAATGGCGTAATGTCCATACGCATATGTCTTTATCCCATCCTCAGCAATAATTCTTTTATCATCAAACGGAGTCAATGCAATTTTATTCACTTGCACTGTAGCAAGAGCATGCTTTCGTGATAGGATCAGATTCATAGGTGTTCTGATGATTTCACAGGTTTTAAGACAGTCTGTATAGCTGTCAAACGAAATGTACTGCTTAATAGCGCTACGTTTTATACCTTTAATCTTTTTTATCATTGACCCTTGAATATCTAAGGCATACATCTTAGGACGTAGTCCAACAAAGCGTAGGATGATTTTGCTATTAGCCTCATCTTTAAATTTTCCCAATACCTTCTTGTTCTGAGTAGAGTAACATATATGGTTGACAGGGTAATCAGCTGTATCGAGATGCTCAAGAAAACGTAGCTTATCCTGGTACACATCTTCAGTTGTTACACGATGAATGAACGAATCAGTGTCCATATACATAAGCTTCAGGTTTTCAGCTCCATAATAAGGCAACAAAACGTCGTAATGATAGTTATACATTAATGTCTTGGAGATGTCCAACACACTCATACCAATGTATATAGGCTTGTTGAATACAATCTGACGAGAGGCCATATGTACAG
This sequence comes from Deroplatys truncata, assembly GCA_030765065.1. NCBI lineage: Eukaryota > Metazoa > Arthropoda > Insecta > Mantodea > Mantidae > Deroplatys > Deroplatys truncata. The sequence continues at coordinate 28,915,812 of CM060976.1, read as the reverse complement.
CAGCTAGATTATCAGCATGTATCGTCCTGTCGATAAACGTAGGCTTGGCGATCAGCTTCTCTAGAGTTTTTTCATTGGTCACCAGTCGTATATCCATACGGTTACGCAGGTTCTCCATAGTTTTTCCAAACATAGCGTTGTTAAAGAGCTTGTAGAGATCCTTCTCGAAATCATTTGCAGCTTGTTGTCGTAGCCTGTTGTTAAATTCCACATAAGGTTTCAACCACTGAGACTGTCGGAATTGTAGCACACGATGGATTTTTGTTAGTCGTAGTCCATGACTAAGAGCTTGCTTCAAAGCCATGTAATGCACTACATACTTCTTTCGAGGTCCAAGATGAGGTATCAGTTTCATTGTAGATGATTCCAATGGTTTCATACACTCTGGCAGGAAAGGTAGATCGTTGTGTAGATCGTGAAGTTCAGCAGGATACTCGATGTCGACTTCTAATATGTGCCCATGAGGATCATCTTCTTGTAGTGTTTCTAAGTTGATTTCTTCAGGTGACACCCACTGAAATCCACCAAAAGGAAGGGCGTGACACATTGCCCACCCATATTGGTTATTAGCGTCCTCGTATGTGATAAATTGGGTTGGTCTCGACGGATCAAACTTATCCATATAAGTGTTATTAGCCTCAGCATACCGATGGGAAACTTGGCATAAACCTCCTCTTATACCTGATTCCACCATGAGTAGTTGATCATAATCTTGTAACAGCTCCAGCTTAATTCCAGTATACAGTAACATGGCGTCCCATGTAAGACCTGGAGAGGTAAAATAATGGGCAGGATCAACTTTGTGTATTTTAAGGGTTTGCTCTCTGAACGTCTCAAAGACATCAGCTAGGAGAAGTACATCCGAAGTTAAGTAGAGATCGCTGTACTCTCCCAGGTTTCTCACATTAAACAGCTCCCATACATTTCTAGCATGATCGTAGTCAGTATCAGTAATTTCTTCTTCATTTAATCTATTGTAGAAGTAGTCCTTAGGAGGCAAGCAGGTCTCGTTCAAGACATCCCATGACGTAACAAAATCATAGGGAAATACACCCTTACGGGTCATCAACTTCAATTTGTCTTCTCCAAAGTACTTTAGCGTTTCAGGATACGCGGTTAGATTTTTTACCAACTTATCCAAGCTTGTACTGAGGAATCGGAAGCTATCCACAAATCGAAGCTTTATATCTCCTACATACTTGGTGAATGAGATATAGCTTTCTTAGAGTTAGGAATTACCTCCACACGTTCACTTGTACAACCCAGCTCCTTAACAATGAAATGAGAGTCATATCCGCTAAGGTTATGCATGAAGACTGGTATATATTTAGGTGTTTTACAGGCTAAATTACATTCATTATGAAGACTTCCACGATATTCACCGCTGATGTGATCATGGTCGCGTACTTTGTAGTTTTCTCCTGTAAAGCCTTTTCCACACAAGTAGCATGCCGTAGAAGACTCAAAATCCTTTTGCTGTTGTTCCGTAAGTTTCAGAGGCTTAGCAGATTTGTATATATTAGCAATCATTTCTGCAAGAGATGTAAGGTACAGCATAAACTTCTGAGCAGCATCAGCACCACGATACACATAGGGCTGCTTAGGAAGACCAGTTTCGAGATGTTCAACACCAGATGTAGGCTTCACGTAAACACAGAAGCTCATTGGTGTGTGCTCTTGATAAGGGGTTGTATAGGAAGTTTCAGGATTGGGTATACACGTATGGCATGGAGTGAGAATACTCTCAAAATCTGCATAGATGACATAAGGTACTTTCAGCATCCTCTCAACATTTTTAAACTGTACAATTGCTTTCTCCTTGGTAGGCATAACTACCCTCGCAACACCATGTTGAATACAGACGGCTGCATGTTCTTGCAGTTTTTCCTGTCCACTTCGTCCGCTCTGGTCATCAAAATGTGTAAAGCAGCGCTTACAAGTATAAACCCGTCCATTATGGTTAGTTTTCTGACGTCGAACGAGCTTCTCAAAATTCTTTATATACACGTAGTGATGTTTTCCGCTGCTGTCATTCAATAGTAGCAGGTCGCGATGTTCAGGTAGTTCAATGTCAGCAACCTTTATTGGATACACTTCATGCTTCTCATCCAGCCCGAAAACGTTAATGGATATCTTGTTAAGCTTCTCAAATTTAGGTATTTGAGAAAGTGGAGTAGGGTAAGAAACACAGCTGAAGTCATACTTATCTTGAAGTTGTTTGTATTTGCTGACGCGTTGAGGCTTGATGCTCACGAATTTGGCCAGTATAGAGTACATGAAACATTTCTCGTCGATAAAGTTCTGGATGTTTATACACGCTTCTTTAGCTCCGACAGATGGTGGTAATGGTATGTAGCTACTTCCTCGCAACGGATTGTACTTGTTGATACGAAGTCGAAGTCCTTCCACAGCAAGCAAAGCCCAGCTGCTACCCTTAAGCTGAGACTCCTCCATTTCAGTCACCAATTTCTTGAATTTCACTTCCATCGCTGACTCCAGATCAGTTTCTAGAAACACAGCTTGATTCCGTGTTTTAAATGTTTTGTCACAGGTTTCTCCAATACTGTTAACAAATCGACACTCAGCAAGCAGATTAATTTTAACACTCTTATGAATGCTAAGCTCTTTATGCACAGCATGGATTATACGTTGTTTTGCCTCTTGCAGATACATATTTAGGTCCTTATCTGATTCGCATCGTATAAAATACGATTTCAATCGTCCTTCGAATGAAGTTTCGTATTCTTTCATATCGCAGTCCTCCATTGTTGACAGCAACTGATGTTTAGTTGGCTCCAATCTTCTTTTCTTCTGAGGGCTGCTTATTTCACATATATCTTCGTGTCGCTGTCCCTTATAACCATCTTTGAAGGTTACATTACAATGTTTACATTTGAAGAGCTTCTTGCAGCTCAACTCGTGTCTTCTCTTGTCATAACCTCGGAGGAACTTCTTCCCACATTTTCCGCATGCATATCCAGTAGCGCTTGGAATAATATCCTTATACGCTGAGTTATTCATCTTTATTCTTGATGTAATAACGTATTAATCACTGATCAATGAAATGTAGACCTCTTCACCTTGACACCACTTTAGAAAGCTGATTATTCTTGGAGAGAACACGATGTTAACACCTCAAGACTAATTAGCACAATGAAGTCCAATGCCCTAGATCACCATATTTATAGAGGGAGCACGAACCTTTTTAGATCAATCATAAACTCGCTCCATAACCACCTGTATATGATCGCTCAACGTGTACTAACCCCCCAGCCATATAACCTCAAGTCTAGAGACAGGATGTTTATGACGTCACACCCAGAGACAGGATGTCTGGCAGCATCAAACACGTTTAAACTCGTCTCATAACTACCTGCTTATGCTGTCACACCAGCAAGAGAAGTATTCCCACACGCTCATTCAGACATATATTTCAAATTCAAGCCCACCACCACCATCACCACCTATTGTACCAAGGTTAATTCAAGTTGTATTATCACAATACTTAAAAGTAAAAGCTTAAAAGGAAACCTAGAAGATTTTCCCCCTTATTTACTTAATTATTTCATGTTTTTATTCCCTTTTCAATTCTTCCTTTCCATCTTCTCACAGAAAGACCATTACATTTCACTACAATCATGAGAAAAGCAATTTTTCCAGAGTTACACAGATTCTAAGCTTCTAAATCGAACCCGGTAATACTTTTAATAAATGTATTTTAGCTCCCCAATATCAGCATCTACCATTTAATCTTTACTCGAACCTGATATGATCCATAAGCTTGAAGATATATGAAATCACCCTTCGGGATTCGATCTAAGTACTTTAAAGTAATTTTTGTCACGATAACGATATTTAAGGACTAGATACTCTGTTTACGTTTACCTCGACATGTCTATCTAAATTAAATTACGAGTTATTAAATGTTTGCAAGTAAATTTCATTGAATCGGTATTCGAACCCAGAACACCAGGAACAAAATAATTTATAATATTAGTCTGACATGTTAAACAAAGTTGTATGCAGTTACATCATCGATCTAGGTGATATATTCTAGTGTACAGAGGAAAATTAAGGAAGTCATTAAAAGAAGGGGAATCGAACCAAGCACAACTGATTGACCATTATATACAGCATTAATCACTCATCATAGAAGCTATCAATCATGCTTTGCTGCACTCCTCTACCTTACTTAGTTCCCGAGATAATGAAAATTTAAAAATTAAGGATCGAACCCAGGACATCAGGTATCTAATTACACATTTACAAGATACTACCTAATAACATAAACGCAATAAGGTTTATTTGGCGTCTTTATCGTAATTGGTTTAGGCGTTATTAAATTTATAATTAAATTCCATCGAATCAGTATTCGAACCCAGAACACCAAGAACAAAATAATTTACAATATGAGTTTGGTATGCTTAAAGGTGCTGTATGTAGTTACAGCATCAATGTAACTGATATTTTCTAGAGTATAGAGTAAAATTAAGGAAGTCATTAAAAATCGGGATTCGAACTAGAGACAACTGATTGAAAATTTAATACAGTATTAATTACACATTATAACCGCTATCAAACATGCTTTGGTCCATTCCTCTAGCTTTCTAAGTTTCCGAGATAATGACGTTTTTAAAATTAAGGATCGAACCCAGGACACCAGGTACCAAAATATGCATCCACAAGAAACTACCTAATGACATTAATGTAATAAAGTTTATTTGGCGTCTTTATCTTAATTAGTCTCTGAGTTATTAGAAGATGAATTTGCATTCACTCCTAGGATTCGAACCCAGGCATCCCGGTCAACTTGGAACAAGGTCCTAATGACGCGGCGCATTCCAAAGAATTGATTAGTTTTTATCCCATTGTTCTATCTCTTTTCGTTCAGGAGATATAAGCGATTAAACAGTAGAAATAAAATGGGCGGAGCTTGCTGGCATAGATCAAAGAATTTTATCAGATGTCGGCATCTCTGTGTGCCAGAACCGGCTCTTTATTTCTACTGTTTAATCGCTTATATCTCCTGAACGAAAAGAGATAGAACAATTTGATAAAAACTAATCAATTCTTTCGAATGCGCCGCGTCATTAGGACCTTGTTCCAAGTTGACCGCAATGCCTGGGTTCGAATCCTAGTAGTGAATGCAAACTCATCTTCTAATAACTCAGAGACTAATTAAGATAAAGACGCCAAATAAACTTTATTACATTAATGTCATTAGGTAGTTTCTTGTGGATGCATATCTTGGTACCTGGTGTCCTGGGTTCGATCCTTAATTTTAAAAACGTCATTATCTCGGAAACTTAGAAAGCTAGTGGAATGTACCAAAGCATGTTTGATAGCGGTTATAATGTGTAATTAATACTGTATATAATTTTCAATCAGTTGTCTCTAGTTCGAATCCCGATTTTTAATGACTTCCTTAATTTTACTCTATACTCTAGAAAATATCAGTTACATTGATGCTGTAACTACATACGGCACCTTTAAGCATACCAAACTCATATTGTAAATTATTTTGTTCTTGGTGTTCTGGGTTCGAATACTGATTCGATGGAATTTAATTATAAATTTAATAACTCCTAAACCAATTACGATAAAGACGCCAAATAAACCTTGTTGCGTTTATGTTATTAGGTAGTATCTTGTAAATGTGTAATTAGATACCTGACGTCCTGGGTTCGATCCTTAATTTTTAAATTTTCATTATCTCGGGAACTAAGTAAGGTAGAGGAGTGCAGCAAAGCATGATTGATAGCTTCTATGATGGGTGATTAATGCTGTATATAATTGTCAATCAGTTGTGCTTGGTTCGATTCCCCTTCTTTTAATGACTTCCTTAATTTTCCTCTGTACACTAGAATATATCACCTAGATCGATGATGTAACTGCATACAACTTTGTTTAACATGTCAGACTAATATTATAAATTATTTTGTTCCTGGTGTTCTGGGTTCGAATACCGATTCAATGAAATTTACTTGCAAACATTTAATAACTCGTAATTTAATTTAGATAGACATGTCGAGGTAAACGTAAACAGAGTATCTAGTCCTTAAATATCGTTATCGTGACAAAAATTACTTTAAAGTACTTAGATCGAATCCCGAAGGGTGATTTCATATATCTTCAAGCTTGTGGATCATATCAGGTTCGACTAAAGATTAAATGGTAGATGCTGATATTGGGGAGCTAAAATACATTTATTAAAAGTATTACCGGGTTCGATTTAGAAGCTTAGAATCTGTGTAACTCTGGAAAAATTGCTTTTCTCATGATTGTAGTGAAATGTAATGGTCTTTCTGTGAGAAGATGGAAAGGAAGAATTGAAAAGGGAATAAAAACATGAAATAATTAAGTAAATAAGGGGGAAAATCTTCTAGGTTTCCTTTTAAGCTTTTACTTTTAAGTATTGTGATAATACAACTTGAATTAACCTTGGTACAATAGGTGGTGATGGTGGTGGTGGGCTTGAATTTGAAATATATGTCTGAATGAGCGTGTGGGAATACTTCTCTTGCTGGTGTGACAGCATAAGCAGGTAGTTATGAGACGAGTTTAAACGTGTTTGATGCTGCCAGACATCCTGTCTCTGGGTGTGACGTCATAAACATCCTGTCTCTAGACTTGAGGTTATATGGCTGGGGGGTTAGTACACGTTGAGCGATCATATACAGGTGGTTATGGAGCGAGTTTATGATTGATCTAAAAAGGTTCGTGCTCCCTCTATAAATATGGTGATCTAGGGCATTGGACTTCATTGTGCTAATTAGTCTTGAGGTGTTAACATCGTGTTCTCTCCAAGAATAATCAGCTTTCTAAAGTGGTGTCAAGGTGAAGAGGTCTACATTTCATTGATCAGTGATTAATACGTTATTACATCAAGAATAAAGATGAATAACTCAGCGTATAAGGATATTATTCCAAGCGCTACTGGATATGCATGCGGAAAATGTGGGAAGAAGTTCCTCCGAGGTTATGACAAGAGAAGACACGAGTTGAGCTGCAAGAAGCTCTTCAAATGTAAACATTGTAATGTAACCTTCAAAGATGGTTATAAGGGACAGCGACACGAAGATATATGTGAAATAAGCAGCCCTCAGAAGAAAAGAAGATTGGAGCCAACTAAACATCAGTTGCTGTCAACAATGGAGGACTGCGATATGAAAGAATACGAAACTTCATTCGAAGGACGATTGAAATCGTATTTTATACGATGCGAATCAGATAAGGACCTAAATATGTATCTGCAAGAGGCAAAACAACGTATAATCCATGCTGTGCATAAAGAGCTTAGCATTCATAAGAGTGTTAAAATTAATCTGCTTGCTGAGTGTCGATTTGTTAACAGTATTGGAGAAACCTGTGACAAAACATTTAAAACACGGAATCAAGCTGTGTTTCTAGAAACTGATCTGGAGTCAGCGATGGAAGTGAAATTCAAGAAATTGGTGACTGAAATGGAGGAGTCTCAGCTTAAGGGTAGCAGCTGGGCTTTGCTTGCTGTGGAAGGACTTCGACTTCGTATCAACAAGTACAATCCGTTTCGAGGAAGTAGCTACATACCATTACCACCATCTGTCGGAGCTAAAGAAGCGTGTATAAACATCCAGAACTTTATCGACGAGAAATGTTTCATGTACTCTATACTGGCCAAATTCGTGAGCATCAAGCCTCAACGCGTCAGCAAATACAAACAACTTCAAGATAAGTATGACTTCAGCTGTGTTTCTTACCCTACTCCACTTTCTCAAATACCTAAATTTGAGAAGCTTAACAAGATATCCATTAACGTTTTCGGGCTGGATGAGAAGCATGAAGTGTATCCAATAAAGGTTGCTGACATTGAACTACCTGAACATCGCGACCTGCTACTATTGAATGACAGCAGCGGAAAACATCACTACGTGTATATAAAGAATTTTGAGAAGCTCGTTCGACGTCAGAAAACTAACCATAATGGACGGGTTTATACTTGTAAGCGCTGCTTTACACATTTTGATGACCAGAGCGGACGAAGTGGACAGGAAAAACTGCAAGATCATGCAGCCGTCTGTATTCAACATGGTGTTGCGAGGGTAGTTATGCCTACCAAGGAGAAAGCAATTGTACAGTTTAAAAATGTTGAGAGGATGCTGAAAGTACCTTATGTCATCTATGCAGATTTTGAGAGTATTCTCACTCCATGCCATACGTGTATACCCAATCCTGAAACTTCCTATACAACCCCTTATCAAGAGCACACACCAATGAGCTTCTGTGTTTACGTGAAGCCTACATCCGGTGTTGAACATCTCGAAACTGGTCTTCCTAAGCAGCCCTATGTGTATCGTGGTGCTGATGCTGCTCAGAAGTTTATGCTGTACCTTACATCTCTTGCAGAAATGATTGCTAATATATACAAATCTGCTAAGCCTCTGAAACTTACGGAACAACAGCAAAAGGATTTTGAGTCTTCTACGGCATGCTACTTGTGTGGAAAAGGCTTTACAGGAGAAAACTACAAAGTACGCGACCATGATCACATCAGCGGTGAATATCGTGGAAGTCTTCATAATGAATGTAATTTAGCCTGTAAAACACCTAAATATATACCAGTCTTCATGCATAACCTTAGCGGATATGACTCTCATTTCATTGTTAAGGAGCTGGGTTGTACAAGTGAACGTGTGGAGGTAATTCCTAACTCTGAAGAAAGCTATATCTCATTCACCAAGTATGTAGGAGATATAAAGCTTCGATTTGTGGATAGCTTCCGATTCCTCAGTACAAGCTTGGATAAGTTGGTAAAAAAGCTAACCGCGTATCCTGAAACGCTAAAGTACTTTGGAGAAGACAAATTGAAGTTGATGACCCGTAAGGGTGTATTTCCCTATGATTTTGTTACGTCATGGGATGTCTTGAACGAGACCTGCTTGCCTCCTAAGGACTACTTCTACAATAGATTAAATGAAGAAGAAATTACTGATACTGACTACGATCATGCTAGAAATGTATGGGAGCTGTTTAATGTGAGAAACCTGGGAGAGTACAGCGATCTCTACTTAACTTCGGATGTACTTCTCCTAGCTGATGTCTTTGAGACGTTCAGAGAGCAAACCCTTAAAACACACAAAGTTGATCCTGCCCATTATTTTACCTCTCCAGGTCTTACATGGGACGCCATGTTACTGTATACTGGAATTAAGCTGGAGCTGTTACAAGATTATGATCAACTACTCATGGTGGAATCAGGTATAAGAGGAGGTTTATGCCAAGTTTCCCATCGGTATGCTGAGGCTAATAACACTTATATGGATAAGTTTGATCCGTCGAGACCAACCCAATTTATCACATACGAGGACGCTAATAACCAATATGGGTGGGCAATGTGTCACGCCCTTCCTTTTGGTGGATTTCAGTGGGTGTCACCTGAAGAAATCAACTTAGAAACACTACAAGAAGATGATCCTCATGGGCACATATTAGAAGTCGACATCGAGTATCCTGCTGAACTTCACGATCTACACAACGATCTACCTTTCCTGCCAGAGTGTATGAAACCATTGGAATCATCTACAAAGAAACTGATACCTCATCTTGGACCTCGAAAGAAGTATGTAGTGCATTACATGGCTTTGAAGCAAGCTCTTAGTCATGGACTACGACTAACAAAAATCCATCGTGTGCTACAATTCCGACAGTCTCAGTGGTTGAAACCTTATGTGGAATTTAACAACAGGCTACGACAACAAGCTGCAAATGATTTCGAGAAGGATCTCTACAAGCTCTTTAACAACGCTATGTTTGGAAAAACTATGGAGAACCTGCGTAACCGTATGGATATACGACTGGTGACCAATGAAAAAACTCTAGAGAAGCTGATCGCCAAGCCTACGTTTATCGACAGGACGATATATGCTGATAATCTAGCTGCTGTACATATGGCCTCTCGTCAGATTGTATTCAACAAGCCTATATACATTGGTATGAGTGTGTTGGACATCTCCAAGACATTAATGTATAACTATCATTACGACGTTTTGTTGCCTTATTATGGAGCTGAAAACCTGAAGCTTATGTATATGGACACTGATTCGTTCATTCATCGTGTAACAACTGAAGATGTGTACCAGGATAAGCTACGTTTTCTTGAGCATCTCGATACAGCTGATTACCCTGTCAACCATATATGTTACTCTACTCAGAACAAGAAGGTATTGGGAAAATTTAAAGATGAGGCTAATAGCAAAATCATCCTACGCTTTGTTGGACTACGTCCTAAGATGTATGCCTTAGATATTCAAGGGTCAATGATAAAAAAGATTAAAGGTATAAAACGTAGCGCTATTAAGCAGTACATTTCGTTTGACAGCTATACAGACTGTCTTAAAACCTGTGAAATCATCAGAACACCTATGAATCTGATCCTATCACGAAAGCATGCTCTTGCTACAGTGCAAGTGAATAAAATTGCATTGACTCCGTTTGATGATAAAAGAATTATTGCTGAGGATGGGATAACGACATATGCGTATGGACATTACGCCATTACAAACAGTGCTTAAAAGAATGTAAGTTAAAGATAAAGATTTTCTCGTGAGTCTACAATCTTAAAAAAGAAGGTTATCTCTGTGCTGTATATGCAGATAGCTGACGCCTGATGAAGAAAGAAGAAGATGGAAGGGAAGGTGGTAACCCTGCCATTAGGAGCAATCCTAGTGCTAGTCTCAAGCCTAGATAAAAGGGGAGAGACATCTATAACGAACTAAAATAAAGGTATGTTGACGCAAAGCTTTTCAGTTTGTAAACCATATACAGTTTATCCCT